>OX359277.1:39805137-40392637 GCA_947179155.2 Hedera helix
ATAAAATCTAATTATCAAATACCCCCAAACTTAACTATTTGCTTGCCCTCAAGCAAAACAAAAATAAAAACTAGGTAAATATAATAATAAATATTAACTCGAGCAATGATTCAATATAATGATTGAAATATCAGCCTCAAAGATACATTAGTAACGACTCACGTAAAATTTTACAATCATGCTTCATCCATAACTTAATATATCACTAGTATCACATTACAATCAACCCTTTTTGTGTGTGTGTGAATCCAATGCATCAAATCAATCAAAATTCGTGTAAGTCTAATGAATTACAATGTCTCTAAAAGATATTTAACAAATTACAAAGCTCCTCTATATACTTATTTTCATATATATATTTTTTCTTACGAGTGCGTCTTACGCTCCATCTCGTTTATATATATATATATATATATATATATATATATATTTCCCTGGCATGTGCAATGTTTATTTTTATTAGACTTTTCAAAGTTACTCATTTAGCGAACTTTTCACCAATGACTCTCAAACCAGATGGCTTTAGGACACTAAGTGTAGAGACACTCGTAAGGGCTTACTTATTCGAGTAATTAAGGACACAAAAATAAACTTAGCCAATCTGCTTTTAACTATCATAATTAATAATATTTTTTCAACTTTCCTTTCTCGATAGTCATTGAAGCAGTTATTTTTACTTCTTTATTGTACATAATCAAATAAGCAATAGAGATTTTCTTTATCTTTCACTAACATGTAATCCACAAACCTAGTCCAAATTTCAACTGATGCAACACACTGGATACGTGCATAAAAGTGTATAGGGTCTCAAGAAATGCCAAAACTAGTAAACAATTAAGAATTGGACTAACAATCAGTATTCATTTCACACAAGTGATTAACTAATTCACCGAGTTATTATCATTGGCCAAAAGTTTTACCACTGAAATCAAAACATTGCTCAAGTGACTCCAAATGCATGCTCTAAAAAATAAAAAATGTTATGCTTTTTTTTTTTCTTCTTTATAAATGCAAAAACTATAATGAAATGTAATGCATATAAACCACCCCCAAACTTAGATACGACAATGTCCTCATGGAGTAAATATAGAAAGAATTAAAGGAAGGACTCCCCTGAATAAATCAATCGTCGTGAGGGACTTTTTTGTCATCCAAGTGTGGAGGTAGGTAAATCGAAGAAGGTTGAGGCTCTGGAAAATGAACTGGATCGGCATTTGGGTTGGATGGCTTTAGCATGAATAACCTGGAACAACACGAGTGAAGCACATTATAAAAACTAACGAACCCAATACTAAGATAAAAAACTAAAACTAACTAATGTGATATTGAATTAAATAAACTTGGGTTGCCTCCCAATAAGCTCTTGTTTTATAGTCTTCAGCCTGACTACTCCCTTTTCTCATTCTGGGTTGGCAAGATTAATGGAGGTTCTTTGATGAACAATGTCACCACCCTAATAATGCTTAAGACGTTGACCATTCACTTTGAAAATCCTCTTCGTGTTAGGCTCTTCGACCTAAACTGCTCCATGTGAAAATACTGTGGTAATGATGAATGGACCAGACCACCTTGATTTGAGTTTACCTGGGAACAACTTTAATCTAGAGTTGAAAAGGAGTACAACTTGACCTGGTTTGAACCTCCGCTCAATGATCCGCTTGTCATGCCACCTCTTGGTCTTTTCCTTATACAACTTGGCATTCTCATATGCTTGAAGACGAAATTCATCCATTTCATTGAGCTGTAGGAAACGTTTCTCACCAGCCGCTTGCAAGTCAAAATTTAACTTCTGAATGGCCCAATATGCACTATGCTCTAACTCGACTGGCAGATGACAAGCTTTCCCAAATACCAACTTGTATGGGGACATTCCAATTGGTGTTTTCTAAGCAGTTCGATAAGCCCATAAAGCATCATCAAGCTTCTCCAACCAATATTTCCTGTTTGGATTAACAATCTTCTCCAGAATACGCTTCACCTCTCTATTTGAAATTTTTGTTTGGCCACTTGTCTGTGGGTGATAAGCTGTGGCAATCTTATGAGTAACTCCATATTTAGCTAGAAGGGCTGCAAACTGCTTATTACAAAAGTGAGTGCCTTCATCACTAATGATTGCCCTTGGTGTGCCAAACCTGGTGAAGATATTCTTTCGTAGAAAATTTAACACCACTTTAGAGTCGTTGGTTGGCAATGCCGCTGCTTCAACCCACTTTGAGACATAGTCAACCGCAACCAAAATATACAAATTATTGTAGAAGGATGGGAATGGGCCCATGAAGTCGATACCCCAAACGTCAAAAATCTCCACCTCCAAAATGTTGTTCAAGGGCATCTTATGTCGCTTTGAAATGTTGCTAACCCTTTGGCATCTATCGCACCTTGACACGAAAGCATGGGCATCTTTGAAGAGAGTGGGCCAATAGAATCCGGATTGAAGAACTTTTGTTGCCGTTCTCCCTCCTCCATAATGGCCTCCATAGCCGGATGACTGGCAATGGTGAAGTATACCTTCAATTTCCTCAGTGGGTACACATCTTCTTAACATATGATCTGCACACTGCTTGAATAAAAATGGTTTATCCCACAAGTAATTCTTGACGCCATGTAAGAACTTTTTTCTCTGCTGGTAGCTCAACTCAGGAGGAAGCACTTGACTCACTATATAATTCACCAAATCCGTATACCACGGTGTGTTCGTTGTGATTTACTATAGCTACTCATCTGGGAATGATTCATTAATTAATGTACCAGCTCCCTTTTGCTGTTCAGGATTCTCAAGTCTTGAGAGATGGTATGCCACTTGATTTTCGGTCCCTTTTCTATCCCGAATATCAAGATTAAACTCCTGCAGTAGAAGGATCCATCGAATCAAGCGTGACTTCGCGTCCTTCTTTGAGATTAAGTATTTGATGGCGGAGTGATCCATGAACACAATCACCTTTGTGCCAATGAGGTAGGAACGAAACTTGTCAAAAGCGTATACAACCGCTAGTAATTCTTTCTCGGTGGTCGTATAGTTAAGCTGTGCATCAGTCAATGTTTTGCTAGCATAATATATGGCATGAAAATTTTTCTCTTTACATTGGCCTAAGACCGCACCAATCGCAAAGTCACTAGCATCGCACATTAGCTCGAATGGAAGATCCCAATTTGGTGTAGTTATCACAGGGGCAGTAATTAGCTTTTCTTTCAATACTTCAAAGGCCTCTAGACATGCCTTATCGAAGTTGAAGGGTATATCTTTCTCTAGAAGATTGCAAATAGGCTTTGTGATATTTGAGAAGTCTTTGATAAAGCGCTTGTAGAAACCTGCATGCCACAAAAAACTTCGAATCCCTTTCACTGATGCAGGTGGTGGAAGCTTTTCTATAGTCTTTATTTTCGCCTTGTCCACCTCTATTCCATTAGCCGACACCTTATGCCCCAAAATTATACCTTCACGAACCATGAAGTGGCACTTCTCCCAATTCAACACCAGATTAGTTTCCACGCTTCTTTTTAGCACAAGTATTAGATTCTCTAAGCACAAATCGAAGCTATCCCCGAATACCGAAAAGTCGTCCATGAATACCTCAAAGTTTTGCTCGACCATGTCTGAGAATATTGCCATCATGCATCGCTGGAACGTTGCTGGTGCGTTGCATAGTCCAAAAGACATCATTCGGAAAGCAAATGTTCCATATGGGCATGTGAAGGTGGTCTTTTCCTGATCTTCAGGGGCTATTGCAATCTGATTGTAGCCCGAATATCCGTCTAAAAGACAATAAAAATCATGGCCTGCCAATCTGTCGAGCATCTGGTCAATGAATGGAAGAGGGAAGTGATCTTTGCGAGTAGCTTTGTTAAGCTTTCGATAGTCCATGCACACTCGCCATCCAGTTACTGTCCGAGTAGGGATCAACTCATTATTTTCATTGGCTACTACCGTCATGCCTACTTTCTTTGGAACACATTAGATTGGACTTACCCACGAACTGTCTGAAATTGGGTAGATAATTCCAGCATCCAACCACTTAATGATCTCCTTTTTAACAACCTCTTTCATGATCGGATTCAATCGACGTTGTTGCTCAATCATAGGTGTCACATTATCTTCAAGCAGGATCTTATGCATGCAAAACGAAGGACTGATTCCTTTTATATCAACAATAGTCCATCCCAACGCCGTTTTGTATTCTCGGAGGACTCGCAAGAGTTTGCTTTCTTAAGATTCGTCGAGTGAAGCAGAGATAATAACCGATAAAGTACATGAATCTCCCAAATATGCGTACCGCAAATGAGTAAGAAGAGGTTTTAGCTCCAATGGAGGTGGTTCTTCCAATGATGACTTTGCACGAGTAGTTGAACTTTCTGAATGCTCCAAAGGTTCAAATTGCTTATTAAACTTAACAAATGGTGGAGACGAATTCAACAGTTACACATACTCCAAGGAAGCTGGGAAGTTTGAAGCAGATTAACTAACTAATGATGTCTCAAGAGAATCCAAGAAACAACTGCCTTCGAATACTTCCTTCACTGTCTCATCAATTAAATCAATCTGAAAACATTCTTCTGTGTCGTTTGGAAATTTCAGTGCTGAAAATACGTTGAATGTAATCTCTTGATCTTGGACTCTCATAGTTAGCTCACCCTTTTGTACATCAATCAGTGTTCTCCCTGTGGCCAAAAATGGACGCCCAAGAATAATTGGTATATCCCGATCTTCCTCAAAGTCTAAGACTATGAAATCAGCTGGAAAAATAAATTTTTCCACCTTGACTAAAACGTCTTCAACTATGCCCCGTGGATAAGTGAGTGATCTGTCCGCAAGCTACAGTGTGACATTCGTAAGTTTTGCTTCTTTTAATCCCAACTGCTGATAAATTGAGAGCGACATCAAGTTGATACTGGCTCCTAAATCACATAATGCTCTTCCAAAAAAATTTATGTCAATCGTGCAAGGAATTGTGAAGCTACCTGGATCCTTGAGCTTTGGTGGTAACTTCTTTTGAAGTATTGCGCTGCACTCCTCAGTTAACGCCACTGTTTCAAATTCGCCTAACTTTCTCTTCTTGGATAAGATATCTTTCATGAACTTTACATAGCTCGGCATCTGCTCCAGTGCATCGGCAAATGGAATGTTGATTTGCAGCTTCTTGAACACTTCCAAAAATTTTGAGAATTGTTTATCCAACTTTGATTTCTGCAGTCGTTGGGGGAAAGGCACAAGTGGTACAATAGATCTCTGTTTGCCTGCATCTTTCTTTGACATTGGGGTCTCATGCTCTCCATTATTTTCGTCTTGCTTGTCACCCTCACTATCATCTTTCTGTGTCTGATTGGGAGTTTCCTCAACAACTTCGGGTAACTTTTTACCGCTACGAAGTGTTATTGCCTTACATTGTTCTTTACCATCTTGTCTAGGATTGACCTCTGTGCTGCTTGGTAAGGTGCCTTGGGGGCAATTGTTGATGGCGTTAGCAAGCTGCCCCATCTGATTTTCTAGGTTCCGGATTGAGACTTCCTGACTGTTTATCCTTATCTTGTTCTGTGCAATGTACCTAGAAAGTAACTCCTCCAAATTTGTCTTCTTCTCCTGCTGTGGTGGGACTTGATTTTGAAATCCCGGTGGGTATGGTTGTTTTGGAGCAGGTTGTTGCACTTGATTGTTGCTCCATGAGAAATTGGGATGATTCCTCCACCCTGGATTATAATTATTGCTATTTTGCTGCCTGTTGTAATTTCCAACGAGCTGAACTGATTCTGCGTTGATTGCACATTGTTCACTTGGATGGCTAACTGCACATAAATCACAAATAGCTGCGACATTCTGTATCTGCTTTACTCCTAAAGCATCGATCTTCTTTGTTAATGTAGCGACCTGTGCTGCTAATGCCGTCACCACATCTACCTCATAAATTACAGCCACCTTTGGTTGATTCATCCTTGCAGATGGCCATTGATAATTATTTACTGCCATTGTCTCCAGCAACTCGTAGGCTTTGTCAAAATTCTTGGCCATCAATGCTCATCCTGCCGCTGCATCGATACTTGTTCTTGTATTACTAAATAACCCGTTGTAAAACGTCTGGACTTGCAACCATTTGGGAATGCCATGGTGAGGACATCGTTGCAGCAAGTCCTTAAATCTTTCCCACGCTTCGTAGAGTGATTCTGCATCATGCTGAACATAAAAAGTGATATCGTTCCTCATTTTAGCTGTTTTGGTTGGTGGGAAAAATTTTACGAGAAACTTCTGCGCCAAATCATTCCATGTAGTGATGGAACCTGACGGTAGTGAATGAAGCCAGCTCTTTGCTTTATCACGGAGTGTGAAAGAAAATAGTCTGAGTCGAATTGCATCCTCCGCAACACCATTGTACTTGAAGGTGTCACAAATCTCTAAGAAGCTAACTAAGTGATCGTTTGGGTTATCATTCGGTAAACCCCCAAATTGCACAGAGTTTTGAATCATTTGGATCATACCAGGCTTGATCTCAAAGGTATTAGCCTGAATTGCGGGCCTTTGAATGCTTGATTGGATCTCCGTGACTCGTGGCATTGCGTAATCCCTCAATGATTTCTACTCGTCAGCCTCCATGTTGCCTTGTTCCTGTTCGGTTTCTTGGCAAACTCTTTTCAAGGTGTGGTACCTCCTCTTGATCTCGTTTATGTATGGAGTTGGCTCTTGTCCCTTCGATCTCGTGTTCATACATAATTTTCGTATCCCCAAACCTTAAGATTCCAGGAAAACGTAATGTTACGTTAACGGAATTTTAAGCTATGATCGATGACTTGCAACTGCTAACACTTCTAGATGAAAACCTGCAAAAGCAAATAATACAGAAAATTAGAAACGTTTAAATTAAAATCAAATTGATTGTAACTAATATTGAACTAATTATTAAAAATATTTCCCCGGCAACGACGCCAAAAATTTGTTGTCAGATTTATGTATAGACAAATTCACGCAAGTATACGTGGCCAACAAGTAATATATAGTAAGTAAAGTATCGATCCCACGAGGAAATAATAATAATAATAATAATATTCAAGTACTAATTTTATATCAACTCAATTTTATTTAAACAACCGATTCAAATTTTATGGAATTAAATTAACTAACTAAAATAAGCAAATTATTAAGCAAAGATAAATATCAGATTTAAAAGTTAAGACTACAACTTCCCACAATGTTTCGCATAAAATTTTTTACTCTCTTGACAACTATTTAATCGATACAATTCATTAAGCGGAAATTCATAAATATTTATTAAACTTTTTCCAAGAGTTTGACAAAAATATCTATTCTAAATTATTTTACTATATTCCTATGTAAAATAATTAAGAATAAATTCTTTAAGATTAAATTTCCCAAAACACTTACATGCAACATATAAATATATTCCTATTTTATACGTAATGCATGTTATCATATTTAGATCAAAACCTAGATTTTATCTTCCAATTCCATATAGGAAATCAAATAATTGTATGATCAAATAATTATAACATGTAAGCATAAAATATAATAAATGAATTATAAAGATTAATAATTGAAACAAGAGAGAATTAATTTATACTAAACATTGGGTTCCATTGTAATCTTAAAATAAAATTAGTTCATAAATAAATAAAAAGAATTCCACAAATTAAACAACATCTTAACAAAAATTAAAGATAAAAGAATAAAGGATAAAATATTTGTAGCACTTCTTCAATCTCCAATCCTTGAACCCTTGATGTTGTCTCCTTTGCTTCAATGCTTCAATGTATCTGTAGGTAATTGTGTGTATGTGATCTCCCTTTGTCATGTATTTATAGGCCTCAAATATATCCAAACCCTAATAGGAATTAAAATCCAATTTGGAATAAAAAAAAGTCTCAAAATTCGCGGAATCCGGAATTAATGCGTTAGCCAAATGCGGCGTTGACTTGGTCAACGTGCGTTATATTTTTTTTCCGCTGAAAGTCCGCGCAATCCGCGCATTGCGCGGACTGTTCTTCTGCCCCGTCTTTGAAACGACGTCGTTTTACGTCCGCTTCGTCCACGACTGCGTAATGCGCGAAGATTAATTCTTTCCTGGCTGAAACGACATCGTCCCACGTCCGGTCTCTGTAACCTTCATGCGCGTATGGCGCGGAAGTCCGGATGAGTTATTTATGAGAATGCCACCGCGCTGGATATTTACAATTAGGACCCCCAGAATTCTGCTTTATTACGATTTTGCCACCGGCTTCTTGCAGAATTACACTTTTGCCCTTCTTTCTTTATTTCCTACACAATAAAATATAAAATAAATAAAAATAATATAAAAATGCTAAAAATAATAATAATGTATAATAATAAATAAAACACCTAAATTCCTAAAAATACTTTAAAACTCATAAATAATTAAGCCTAAAAATATTAAATAAATAGACATAAAATCTAATTATCAAATTGGGAGCCCCGGCTCTCAACACACTGACTTGAATTCCCTGACTCTCAAGATACATTGGAATTGAGTGCCCCGACACTCAACCACTTTATGCTCTGACGTCCTTTGGTAAAACAGTCATAACTTTCTTGCATGAACTTCGATTGAGATGATCCAAGATGTTTCAGAAAGCTAAGAAGTATATCTACAACTTTTATGTTTTAGGATTTTGCAAATTCGAATTTTATCAATGTCAAAATTAGTCCTGAAGTGACTGCTAGAGAATTGACAAACTGAAAATCCAAATAGTTATTCCAAGTTTCAATCCACCAAACCCTTATTCCAATTCCTATAAAACAATGTCAAAACACATGAAGTTAACATTAAACACTCAAAACTCATAAAATAAAAATAAATAATATAATTAGACACAAAATAATTATAAAAACTAAGAATTAAGGGATACAAATATAATAAAATTCATTCCTATCAAATTTTTCCACACTTAGCTTTTGCTCGTCCTTGTGCAAAACAAAAAAAAAACTATAAATTTAAGACTCTAATAATTAAACCAATTAACCTGAGCAATAAATCAATACGAATTTCAAAATTAACCTCAAAGATTTCAAAGATGATAACTCAAATTTTTTTTCACAATCATGTAAAGTCTAAAATTTTAACGCGATTGTTAATCCTACTTTATTTAAGACCCTTTTGTGTGTGTGTGAATCCAAATGTATCAAACTAATTAAAGCTCAAATGAGTTTAGGTCACTAATTACCTCATAAAAGATATATAACAAAATCCTATATACTTATTTTTCACATCACTCTCTGTTAATATAGACAAATATAAATTAGAAGATCAAAATATTTTGAAACAATTAAATATACTAGGATTATTAATATTAATTATGTCAAATATTTTTTTAATTTTTTTTAAATGAGTGTATTTTATGCTCCATCCCATTTTTTTTCTCTTCCCTTGGTGAGTGCATTTTTTACTCTATCTCACCAGGGAGTGCGTTTTACACTCCTTCTCGCTTTTTATGTGTTTATGAGTGAGTACATTTTACGCTCTATCTCACACACCACATAATTTTTTAATTTAACAATCCTAGAAAAATTACATAAATCGTCTCTACCAAATTATATTTTACTTTATATTTCACTTTAAATAATGATCAAACAATATATAGAGCTCAAAAATATATTCTATAAGCATTTAATCATATAAACTTTTTCTAAATTAAAGCTATCTCAAACAAATGGATATAAGTGCATAAAAATTATTAGGACCTCAAACAAAGTAATAACCAATAAAAGATCAAAATTCAGAGTAAGCAAAAATTTATCCCCTTTTTAAAAGTTATTAAATAAAAATCAACTTTCATCATTGGTTAGAAATTAAAATTCACTGCTCAAGTAACACATCCTAAAAAAACAAACTAACTACCCATTTTCGTAGGAAACACGGTTACATTTAGCATGTGCAACAAGCCTTTAAACCCCAAGTGGACAAGTTTTGTCTTGTGAGGGTTTGCAGTGGATTTACCCACAAAATTCAAAAATTACTCCTAAAAATGAAAAGGAAATAAAAATAACCTAAATCCCTTCCCCCACACTTACAATTTACATTGTCCTTAATGTAAAGTGAAATGCAAAGAAAATGCACAAATAAACATTAGAAAGAAAAAGTAAAAGAAAATCAAATTTGGTTTCTCAGGTTGCCTCCTAAGCAGCGCCTTTGTTTAACGTCATTAGCTTGACTCAGTCCTTCCTTCTCAATCCAAGTAAACTAGATTTGCCAACTCCATAACTTCAACATTCTCGACTTGAAAACCTTCATGAAAATGTTTAAGCCAATGTCCATTCACTTTGAAGACTTTTCCTGTTTTTGGGCTTTAAAGCTCAACTGCACCATAAGTAAAGACATTAGTAATAACAAAAGGACCAACCCAACGGGAATGCAACTTACCAGGAAATAACTTAAGCCGTGAGCGATAAAGTAAAACTTTTTGTCCAGCAGCAAAGTTCTTCCTAGAAATCCTCTTATCATGAAAGGCCTTTGATTTTTCCTTGTACATGTTAGAGCTTTCATATGCCTCATTTATCAATTCCTCTAACTCTTGTAATTACAACTTCCTATGTCATCTCGCTTCTTCTATATCCAAATTACATTGTTTGATTGCCTAAAAAGCATTGTGCTCCAATTCCACAGATAAGTGACAAGGTTTACCAAATACCAGCCTATAAGGTGGCATACCTATAGGAGTCTTGTAAGCAGTCCTATAAGCCCAAAGTGCATCATTTAACCTCAAACTCCAATCATTTCTATTTGGTTTGACTACTTTCTCTAAAATGGATTTGATTTCACGGTTGGACACTTCAGCTTGGCCATTGCTTTATGGATGATAGGATGTAGAAACCTTATGCATCATATTATATTTCTTGAACAATGCTTCTAGCATCTTATTGCAAAAATGCGTTCCTCTATCACTGATGATTTCCCTTGGAGTGCCAAACCTGACAAATATGTTAGACTTCATAAAATCTGCAACAACTTTAGAATCATTAGTTTGGGTGGCTTTAGCTTTCACCCATTTAGAAACATAATCAACAGCCAAAAGAACATAAATATTACCAAAAAAAATAGGAAATGGTTCCATAAAATCAATACCTAACACATCAAATATTTCAACAATTAGAATGGGAGTTTGTGGCATTTGATTTCTACTTGAGATATTACCTGTTCTTTGATAATCTTCACATGATTTACAAAATAGATAAGAATACTTAAAAATAGTCGGCCAATAGAAACGACATTCTAAAACCTTATGAGCTATTCTTCTAGGGCCAAAATGTCCTCCACAAGCATAAAAGTGACAGAAAGTTAGGATAGACAAAAAATCACTATTAGGCACACATCGTCTAACTATCTGGTCAGCAAAAATTTTCCACAGATATGGGTCATCCCATACATAATATTTGACCTCACTCTTAAGTTTTTCTTTTTGAAATTTAGAAAATCAGCTTGGAATATAGGCACTCACTGAATAATTTACAATATTAGCATACTAAGGTGCAGCTTTATCAATTGAAAACAAATGCTCATCTGGAAAAGAATCCTGCAATGGTAGTGCTTTCTCATCTTTAATCACCTACTCAAGTGATCCGCCACCAAGTTGTCCGCTCATTTCTTATCTCTAATTTCCAAATTGAATTCTTGTAAGAGCAGAATCCACCTTATGATCCTAGGTTTAGATTCTTTCTTGGTGAGCAAATACCTAAGAGCAGCATGGTCAGAATAAACTATAACTTTAGTACCAAGTAAATAAGATCTAAACTTATCTAAAGCAAAAACAACAGATAGTAATTTTTTTTCAGTGGTAGAGTAATTAATCTGAGCAGCATTCAAAGTTCTAGAAGCATAATAAATGGCATGAACAACTTTGTCAATTCTTTGGCCCAAGACGGTCCCTACTGTATAGTTGCTTGCATCACACATGATTTCAAAAGGCAACTTCCAATTTAATGATTGAATGACTGACGTTGAGGTTAATAGCTTCTTTAATTTGTCGAATGCCTCCTTGCACTCATCATTAAAATGAAATTATACATCGTTTTGTAGCAACTTACACAATGGCAAAGCTATCTGGGAGAAGTCCTTGATAAATCTGTGATAGAAACCTGCATGACCAAGAAAAGAACGAATCTCCCGCACACTTTGCGGGGTAAGGTAAAGCAATAATAATTTCTATCTTAGCTTTATCTACTTCTAATCCTCTAGCTGAAACTACATGTCCAAGCACTATACCTTGCTCTACCATAAAATGACATTTTTCCCAATTTAGAACGAGGTTAGTTTCTAAGCATCTATCTAACACACGTGTCAAATTATCTAAGCAAGCCTCCAAAGTATCACCATAAATTGTGAAATCATCCATAAATAAGTCAATACAGTTCTCAATAAGATCAAAAAATATACTTACCATGCATCTCTGAAAAGTACCGGGTGCATTGTAGAGTCCGAAGGACATCCTACAGTATGCAAATGTGCCGAATGGGCACGTGAAGGTGGTTTTTTCTTGATCTTCTGGTGCAATCACAATTTGGTTATAACATGAAAAATCATCTAGATAACAATAATAAGTATGGCCCGCTAGTCTTTCTAACATCTGATCAATAAAAGGGAGAGGGAACTAATCTTTTCTAGTTACATCATTCAATTTTCGATAATCAATACATACTCTCTATCATGTTTGCTTACGAGTAGGCACTAATTCATTATTTTCATTCTTAATGATAGTTATACCAGATTTCTTTGGAACTACCTGTACTGGACTCACCCATCGACTGTCTAAAATAAGGTTGATAATACTTGCATCCAATAATTTAATAATCTCTTTCTTCACAATCTCCATCATGGGTAGATTCAATCTCTTTTGAGCCTCTCTTGTCGACTTAGCTCATTCTTCCAAAAGAATTCGATGCTTGCACACAGCTAGACTTATACCTTTAATATCCGCAATTGTCCAACTAAAGACTGTGATATGGTCCCTCAAAACTCTAAGTAGTTTGTCTTCTTGAACTTTGGTAAGATTGTTGGCAATGATTACTGGCAGTGTGTCCTCCTTTCCTAAATATGCATACTTTAGGTGGGTTGATAACGACTTTAATTCCAAAGTGGGAGCCTGTACAATAGAAGGTAACAATTTTTGATGAGTTATATGTAATTGAATAAACGAAACTACATACTTATCTGAAATCTTTGGTAAAGAATGTAATGTAACTATTGTATCCTTTAATTTTGAAGTATGTTCAATCTCTTCTTCTTGTTCTAGCTCCAAACTATTTGCAATAGCAACCTCCAAAGTTTCCTTATGTATTTGGTCGAAGAATTTCTGCACCAAAGAATCAGTGGCATTAATAGCAAAAACAGAATTAACATCACTAGGGTACCTCATAGCCTCATAAATGTTGAACTGAATCTTTTTACCGTCAAACTCTATTGTTAAGGTCCCATTGTGCACATCAATCATTGTTCTCCCTGTTTTTAAAAATGGTCTCCCTAATAGTATATGAGAAGGATTGGGAGATGTATCATCCTCCATATCCACAATAAAAAAATCTGCAGGAAATATAAGCTCATTGATATGCACCAACACATCCTCAATCACATCTTTAGGGTAAGTATTAGTACGGTCAACCAATTGAATAATAACACCAGTATTGTTTAAAGGTCCTAGATTTACAGAAGCATAAATAGATAATGGCATAACGTTAATTGATGCTCCTAAATCTAACATAGCTTTTTCAAATCTAGTATTACCTATCTTGCTGGGAATTGTGAACATGCCTAGATCCTTATATTTAGGGGGCATTTTTCTTTGAAGGACTGCTGATACATTTTATCCAATAGACACTTTTTCATCGTCTTTTAACTTCCCATTGTTAGTACATGATTCTTTCAAAATTTTGGCATACCTTGAAACTTAGTTGATTGATAGAGGAATATTCACCTCTACCTTCCTGAAGGTCTCCAGAATCTCATTCTCTTGCTCATCCTTCTTTGAAGTTCTAAGATTCCTAGGAGAAAAAGGTAAAGGATTAAACTTAAGTTGAATAGGAGGGTTAGGGATTACCATCAAAATTTTTGACTCTTCCTTAGCTTTATCCTTGTCAAATTCAACAGTAGCCCTTGGTGTGTCCATCTATTTTCCACTCCTTAACGTAATGGCACTTGCATTTATCTAGGATTGATAACGGTTTATGAAGGTAACTTTCCTGAGCCTTGAGAATCCAATCGACCAACAGTTGTAGCCAACTGACTTATCCGACTCTCTAAATTGTGAATAGAAGCCCTTGTATCATGTTGAAACTGTTGGGTTTGGTTCATGAAAACTTTGAACATATCCTCCAAAGATGTCCCAGAATTTACAGGTGTTGCTTATTGAGGTGGGTACTATTGTTGAGCCGGTTGAAAACCTTGTTTCCTATTCGGAAAGGCATTTTGCTGCGATGGTTTATTTCCTCCATAGCTCATATTAGGATGATATCGCCATAATGGATTGTACGTGTTAGCATACATATCATATCTGTGTTGAGGTTGTCCTTGAAAATTACCCACTGCATTGGCTTGTTGTATAATGTCGTCATCTTACAGCGTTGGACAAGTATCTGTAGTATGATCTGTCAGCAAGCAAATCCCACAAGCTCTTGTAGTTGGCATATTTTCTGTAGTCATCTGACGAACCATAGCAGTCAAGTATGAGATTTGACGTTCCATATTACATGAACCAACCTCATTCACCCTCTTTGGTGCATGCTCCATCCTAGTTCCATATTGCTGTGAATTAGCTGCTATGTTTGCAATTAAATTATTCATAGCCTCTGGAGTCTTATTGACTAATGCTCCTCCACTTGCAGCATCGAGCATATCCTATCCATTGGTAACAATCCCTCATAGAAGTACTGAATAAGGTGTTGATCATCAATTTGGTGTGGTGGACAACTCGAGCATAGCTTCTTGAATCTTTCCCAATACTCGTAAAGAGTTTCTCCACTGAACTGTGTGATGGCACATATCTCCTTCCTTATGTTGGCGACTTTTGAAGAAGGAAAATACTTATCCAAGAATAGCCTTTTCATGTCATTTCGCGATTGTATCGAACCGGAGGGGAGATAATACAACCAATCATTTGTTAAGTCTGCCAAGGAGAATGGGAACGCTCGAAGCTTTATCTGCTCTTCGATTACTCCTTGTGGCTTCATGGTAGAGCATACTACATGGAACTCTTTTAGATGCTTGTATGGATCTTCACCTGTAAGACCACGAAAGGTAGGCAAAAGATGGATTAGTCCAAATTTAAGTTCAAAAGCCGTATCTAAAGTAGGATATTCTATGCATAATGGTTGTTAGTGTAAATTAGGAGTAGACAACTCCCCCATAGTCCTATTATTAGGGGAAGCCATTTTTTCTTCTTTGGAATCACTTGATGAACTGTTTGATAATAGTTCAAGTGCTACGTTGAGGCCCAGTGATAGTACAAAAACTTCTTCTAAGTCTGCGGTTGTTCTTCTAAATTGACGAGTCTCTTTCCTTATCCTTTTTACAGTCTTCTCTATTTCTGGATCAAAATTTAATTCATTAGATTGAGAGGATCGAGTCTTACACTACAAAGAAAACAAAGCATAGATAAAAACAATTAAACACTCTCCGAGAATGACGCCAAAATTTGGTAGTTGTCGTTAGCATTCCAAAATTTATCCTCACTTTCAATTACAAAATCAGTATAATAGCAAGTAAGGGTCAAATTCACAGAGAGTGAAATTGCTTCAATAAATTTCTATGTTTTCTATTTCTAAATAACAATAAATAAATAAGGGGAGTTTTGAATTAATTATAATTAACTAAATAAACAAAAATAAATTAATAAGATTAACCAATAACTTAAAAACTTCAGTTCTTCGGTTCAATCTCACCATTACAATTAATAAATCAATCAATCAGAATATATTTCTATATTCCATGAAACTAATAACCCTAGGCAACAACAAGCTCTGCTACCTGAAATTTTTCTTAATTTTAATCTAACAAAACAAACTCTTCATTTGATTCTAACCATTATACAACCTAAAACATACTATCTAAATTTAATATAATAGAAGCATTAATGACGCCGGAGCGGGATAGCGATTATCCTGCTGGCTAAGTTAATACAAATCTACAGGTAAAGATACAAGAGATTCATCAAAAGAGATAAGAGGAGAAACTCTCAACTCAAATTCTCAGAAAAGTTTTATCAATATATTCAACAACAACTTTCTATACCCACAAGCCGGGTATATATAGCTAGGTAAAACTTGCGCACAAAGAAAGAAAATATCAGAAAAGGAAATATTAAAAAGGAAAATACTAGAAAGGTGGCTAACATATTCTGACAAATCTTTCTCTCTCCTGCCACGTAGCTGGTCCCCAATATCTGTCACTACCTTTCTTTAGTAACCAACTCACGTGCACTTACCATATGACACCTAATAATTAATAGCTAGATTATATGCCCAATAATAATAAAGGAAATAAAATAAAAGGAAATAAAAACTATCAAAAATAAAGGACTGAAGTCGTCTGAACTGAAGCCGTCCCCGAAGAGCATTATTGATCCCGATCTCAAGGTCCCCGAAGAGTATTATCGGTCCCGACCTCAAGGTCCCCCGAAGAGTATTATCTACCCGAGATTAAGGTTAATAGGTCGATCCCATCTTACTTACCCGAGGGCATCGACGCCTTTTAACTTTGTCCCGATCCGCTTTCTCCAGGTACTGTAGAGCCATTAATGTGCTAGCTGACAGATCGGCATGATTAAGCTCAGCATGATCAAGCTCATATGCTCCTGCATCAGTCACCCTGGGTTGAAACGAACTCGTCCTCGAGTTGTCATTAGTGTCTTCGGTTTCGTCAAAGCAGGGGCTTAAATGTTTGACATTGAAGACATCCGAGGTCCGTAAATGGCTCGGTATACGCAGACGGTAGGCATTATCATTGATCTTCTGTAGGATCTCACACGGACCGATCTTTCGATCCTTAAGCTTATTGTACTCTCCAACAGGAAACCGTTCTCGGGTCAGAACAGCCCAAACAAAATCACCAACTTCGAAAAGTACTTGACGTCGGCGTTGGTCGATTTGATCCTTGTAGGTGGAATTATGCTCGATGATAGATAGACGGACTTGATCATGAATAGTCTGAAGGTGTTCGGCCATCTCATTTGCCTTCGGATGCACCCGTCCGATCCTGGGAATAGGGAACAAATCCAGAACTCCTGATGGATTTTGACCATAAACAATCTCAAAAGCACTTATCCCTGTAGTTCTGTTCTTAGACCTGTTGTAAGCAAACTCGACTTGAGCTAAAGAAAGATCCCACTGCTTCGGCTTTGTGCCAACCAGACATCGCAACATATTGCCTAGACTTCGGTTCACCACCTCGGTCTGACCATCGGTCTGAGGATGATAAGCACTACTGAAGTTCAACTTGGTTCCGAACTTTCCCCATAAACTCCTCAAGAAGTTACTTACAAATTTGGTATCCCGATCAGAGGTGATTGACTTTGGAATTCCATGCAGTCGGACGATTTCCCGAAAATAAAGATTGGCAATTCGGTCAGCATCCATGGTCTTTCGACACGCAATAAAGTGTGCCATCTTCGAGAATCGATCTACTATCACGAAGATAGAATCAACTGACCGCTGAGTTCGAGGTAATCCCAACACAAAATCCATACTCACATCTAACCATGGAGCTTCTAGTACGGGTAAGGGAGTATATAGACCTGCGTTAGTGAGCGCCCCCTTTGACCGCTGACAGACATAACATCTTTTAACAGGTCGAGCCACATCTCCTGACAGCTTCGGCCAATAGTAGTTAGTCGAGACTAGGGCTAGTGTCTTATCTCTCCCGAAGTGACCCTCATTGTGAAGCTCACCAATTATCTGCTGTCTGAGCGAGCAATCTGGTACACAAAGTTGAAGCCCCTTAAACAGATAACCATTGTGCAGGACGAAGTCACATCGTTGACCTTCAGTCACTTCCCGAACTATCTTCCCGAAGGAAGGATCTTCTGTATACATATCAGGGAAGACTTCAAACCCAGTGATTGTATTGCTCATGGTAGTAAGAAGTACTGTGCGCCGACTGAGAGCATCGGCAACACGGTTTAGACTTCCTGCTTGATGCCGAAGTGTAAAGGTGAATTCCTGCAAGTATGCCACCCACTTGGCATGCCTTCGGCTCAGCTTATGTTGACCATTGATATACTTCAAAGCTTCATGGTCGGTAAGGAGAATAAACTCCCGCTGTAACAGGTAATGACGCCAATGTTTCAAAGACTGAACTAGGGTGTAGAACTCCAGATCATATGTAGAGTAATTCTTCTTCGATCCTGACAACTTTTCACTGAAGAATGCCACTGGCCGACCCGCCTGACTCAATACTCCACCGATGCCGATCCCTGATGCATCACAGTTCACTTCGAATACTTTATCAAAATCAGGGAGTGCTAACACCGGTGCTTCGGTCATCTTCTGCTTCACTAGTTGAAAACTGATTTCGGCTTCTTCCGACCATTGAAATTCTCTACCCTTAAGGCACTATGTGATAGGTGCAATTAAGGTGCTGAAGTCCCTGATGAACCGTCGGTAAAAGGAAGCCAGACCATGGAAACTCCTGACATCATGTATATTCTTTGGAGTTGGCCATTCCCGAATGGCATCTATCTTCGAGTGCTCCGCATGCACACCCTCAGTTGAGACAACAAAACCGAGAAAAATTACAGAAGTAGTGAAGTATGAACTCTTCTTCTGGTTGATGAACAGACACTCCTTTCTCAAAACTTCAAAGACAGCTCGGAGGTGCTCATGGTGGGCTTCTCGGTTCGGACTATAAATTAGAATATCATCAAAGTATACAACCACAAATTTACCCATGAATGGTCGTAATACTTGATGCATGAACCTCATAAATGTGCTCGGAGCATTGGATAACCCGAAGGGGGTAACCATCCATTCATATAACCCGTGTTGAGTTTTAAACGCTGTCTTCCACTCATCTCCTGGTCTGATCCTGATCTGATGGTAGCCACTCTTGAGGTCGATCTTGGAGAAGACCTTGGCTCCTGACAGCTGATCCAACATGTCATCTAAACGTGGGATTGGAAATTGATACTTCACAGTAATCTTGTTGATGGCTCGGTTGTCTATACACATCCTCCACGAACCATCCTTCTTCGGTACCAACAAAGCTGGCACTGCACACGGGCTCATACTTTCACGAATATATCCTCTTTCCAGTAACTCGACCACCTGCCTTTGTAGTTCTTCGGACTCCTTAGGGCTGAGTCTGTAAGCTGGTCTATTTGGCAGACTTGATCCTGGGATAAGATCGATCTGATGCTGGATGTCTCTCATCGGCGGTAGCCCCGATGGAAGCTCTTCTGGCATAAGGTCAGCATATTCGGTTAACAACTCCTGAACGTCGGCTGACACTTCGGTGCTGTTATCTGCTGAACTGTTTTCACAAGGAAGTAAAGCGTACACTACTCCTTGTCCGACCTCATGTAAGAATTTTTTCACGGATAACAAATTGGGATGATTACCTGACCAACCCGAACTCCCTGCTTCCCGACGTGGGGCTAACACAATCTTCTTTCCTTTGATGCTAAGGGAGTAAGTGTTCTTCCAACCATCATGAGTGACACTTCGGTCGTATTGCCAAGGTCGTCCTAACAGTATATGACATGCATCCATGGAAACCACATCACACCAAGCATTGTCGAAGTACTTTTTGCCAATTGAAAATGAAACCAGACACTTCTTATCTACAGTCACCTCATTCCCTTTGTTGAGCCATGAAAGCTTGTATGGTTTTGGGTGTTGATCCGTCTTCAGGCTTAATTTATGAACAGCCTCTTCGGACACCATATTTTCACAGCTTCCACTGTCAATGATCATCTTACAGACCTTGTCGGATACGGTGCAAGTAGTGTGAAAGATATTGGTTCTCAACCAATCATCATCGGTATCACCCTTAGGGGTTAGTAAACTCTTCCTGATGACTAGGGTTTCTCGACCATCACCATACAACACGTCCTCCTCTTCATAGTCATCATAGATAGGCTCGCCTAACTCCTCGGCTTCCTCTACCTCTTCCCCGATTAGAAGATTTTTGCCTTTCTGGTTAGCAGGTTTTCTGCACTCGGTTGCCCGATGTCCTGGTTCTCCACATCTGAAGCACTTAATAGTAGATCCGACATTACCTTGTGGTTAGGTTGGTGCCGAACGTGTTTGTTGAGGTGGTGGGGTCGGTCTACTACTGGGGATGCCTCTGGGCATTGACCTTCTGTTCTGCTGTTGCTCGACCTCACGTGCTCGCTGGTAGGCTTCGGATACAGTCCATATTGAATGGAGGCTAAGCACATCCTGCAGAGATTGCTTCAAACCACTTAAATACCTTGCCACCAGCTGTTCCTTTGTTTCTGATAAGTCATTACGAGCGATTAACTGGTAGAACTCCTCAGTGTATTCGTCAACTGACCTGACTCCTTGCCTTAATAAGTGCAAGCGCTTGTACAGGGACTGAGTATAGCCGAAGGGAAGGAAGTGAGACTGCATCTTCTTCTTCATCTTTTCCCACTCAGTTACCTTGGATCTTCCCTGTCTTGCTCTCGACTTCTTCAACTGTTCCCACCAAGCAGATGCTCTGCCCTTCAATTTTATTGCAACTAGTTTCACCTTCATAGCATCTGGGACCTCCTTATATTCGAAGCTTCTTTCTACTTCATTCATCCAGTCGATGAACCCTTCCACTTGAAGCGTACCAGAGAACTCCGGTAGCTCCACTTTGAAACCCAGATCCCGACGATAATCGTCTTGACCTCTTCGTTCCTAGAACTGGTTCCGATTTTGATAAGGATTATCAAAACTGGAATTAGATTCGGTATCAACTACCTCAAACATAGGGTGTTGGACTTCCTCATCCGGAAACTGCCCATGACGATCCTGATAGTGGCGATTAAGGTGCGGAGCCTCCTCAGTCAGAACCCGCTCTCGATGACCTTGATCTCGCGTCGTTAGATGCTGGGTTAACTCTGCAACTTGTCTCTGTAAATCCTCAATCATCACTTCCTGAACGTTGCGATCACGGTGGGGAACTTCCTCAGTCGGAACCTGTCCACGTCTACCACGACCACGACTACCAGCCATTGAAACCGGTGAGTATTAACTTCCAGGTGAACGATGAGCTTTGATACCAACTGACGCCGGAGCGGGATATCGATTATCCTGCTGGCTAAGTTAATACAAATCTACAGGTAAAGATACAAGAGATTCACCAAAAGAGATAAGAGGAGAAACTCTCAACTCAAATTCTCAGAAAAGTTTTATCAATATATTCAACAACAACTTTCTATACCCACAAGTCTGGTATATATAGCTAGGTAAAACTTGGGCACAAAGAAAGAAAATATCAGAAAAGGAAATATTAAAAAGGAAAATACTAGAAAGGTGGCTAACAGATTCTGACAAATCTTTCTCTCTCCTGCCACGTAGCTGGTCCCCAATATCTGTCACTACCTTTCTTTAGTAACCAACTCACGTGCACTTACCATATGACACCTAATAATTAATAGCTAGATTATATGCCCAATAATAATAAAGGAAATAAAATAAAAGGAAATAAAAACTATCAAAAATAAAGGACTGAAGTCGTCTGAACTGAAGCCGTCCCCGAAGAGCATTATTGATCCCGATCTCAAGGTCCCCGAAGAGTATTATCGGTCCCGACCTCAAGGTCCCCCGAAGAGTATTATCTACCCGAGATTAAGGTTAATAGGTCGATCCCATCTTACTTGCCCGAGGGCATCGACGCCTTTTAACTTTGTCCCAATCCGCTTTCTCCAGGTACTGTAGAGCCATTAATGTGCTAGCTGACAGATCGGCATGATTAAGCTCAGCATGATCAAGCTCATATGCTCCTGCATCAATTAATCACAAGAAAATTAGATTATTCTAAGCAATAATCTCATAAGCTCGAGTTGTTTAACTTATATCATGATAACTATAGTAATAAACAAAAGCTTGACCACAATCATCTATCACTATTCACTACCAACGATTAGGAATAATATCAATTACACGTAATATAATTCCTAAATCTAGCAATTGATAATAATTTGATTAATTTAATGAGCTCTAATCAAACCAACCAAATTTAATATCAAAAAGTAATTAAAATAGATTATCATGAACAATTTCATATAAGGAAGAATAAATAATATTATTAAATTGATTTAACCATTAATTGTAATTGGGTTTGAAATCCCCTATAACTGAATTGAAAACTTAGCCTGACATGCTCTCAATCTTGCCTCCAAATCTTGATATCTTCTCTCTTCTCTATGTTAATCTCTTAAAATATGTATGTTAACATGTATTTATAGGTTATATAACAAATCCCTGACATTAGAAGGAAACCCAATCCAATTTGGAGTCAAAAATATCAAAAACGCGTCAAACTCAAGTTTTGGAAAGATCACCAATGCCTCGGCTCTCAAGATACACTGGAATTGGGAGCCCCGGCTCTCAACACACTGACTTGAATTCCCCGGCTCTCAAGATATATTGGATTTGGGTGCCTCGACACTCAACCACTTTCTGCTCTGACGTCCTTTGGTAAAATAGTTATAACTTTCTCGTACGAACTCCGATTGAGATGATCTAAGATGTTTCAGAAAGCTAAGAAGTATATCTACAACTTTTATGTTTTAGGATTTTTCAAATTCAGAATTTATCAAGGTCAAAATTAGGCCTGAAGTGACTGCTAGATAATTGACAAACTGAAAATCAAAATATAACCACTCCAAATTTCAATCCACCACACCCTTATTCCAATTCCTACAAAACAATGTCAAAACACATGAAGTTAACATAAAACACTTAAAACTAACATAAAACACTCAAAACTCACAAAATAAAAACAAATAATATAATTAGACACAAAATAATTATAAAAACTAAGAATTAAGGGATAAAAATATAACAAAATCCATTCCTATCAGTGATAGCTGACAGCTCCATATTATTTTTATTTTCCCCCCTCTTGTCCTCCCTATGGCTTTAGCTAAGAATCTGGTAAAGCCACAGCAGCTGCCCTTTTACCCTTCCACGTAACAGGCTCGTAGCACTCAGGTAATAATTTGATTCCTCCCAAATCCTGTGCAAATAATGCAAGTGTTATGAAGGAGTCGCAAGCCTTGGTAATCAGGTGGGGCTTGAAGGCATCTAGAACACCATTGTTGCATATGTTGACGAGGTTCTTTTCTTCAATTGGTTTTACACATTTCTGTGCTTGAGTTCTGAATCTATCGACATAGTCTGATAACCCCTCACTTGATTTTTGTGTGATTCTCATCAGCTCTACTATGGTCACTTGTTTCTGCATATAGAAAAATTTCTTAAAAAATTATAATTTCATGTCATCCCAATCCTGAACCGACCCCTTTTCTAGATTTTAGTACCAACTGAAGGTGCCATCAGTCAGCGTTTTATTGAACTCCCACAATAGGATTTTATGATTACCAACTTCATCGTGAACCAACCATGAGGACATTGATTCCACAAATCGGGCTATATGCTCCCTTGCGTTCCCTTTCTCCCCATTGTATTTCAGGAATTGCAAAGGGTGTTCAATATAACCTGTTGAATAAGGTTGTCTACGAACATGTGCCGGATAAAGAGGGGCGAAGTCTAGTTCTGCAGGCCTGGTTGTTTGTTTGTGAAGTTGGTTGATCATATCTATCATGTCATTTTTTGTTACTTACTGACTTGACGTATGAACCTATCGAGGTGTGGCCATCTGAGTTTGTATTTGTAAAAATGGTGACATAGTGGTAGGAATTATTGCTGGTCGAGGCGGATTTATTTCTGTTTGGGGTAGTGGTATATCACCACTATCATGGGGCTTTAGAATGATGGTTGGAATTTGTTGGGTTTTCATTATTAGAGGTGCATTTTGAGTGTCGTCGTTGTTGTTTCCCACTCTTGCTCGTGTTCCTTGGGAACTTTGTGGAAATATATCTCTAAAGGTTGGGATTTGCATAACCTGTTGGCGAAAACTCATCATCTCCTCTTGTTGTTTTTGCATTCCCATAATTATGGACATCCTCACTTCTTGCCCTTCACGAGTCTCCTTTAATAAATCCTTCATCATTTTCCGCTGCATGGCCACCATGGTATTTTGCTCCCTTATTGCTTCCTCACTTTGTACTCCTGTGTTTACTGTCATAGCACTTGTGAGTTATTGATCAGCCATTTGCGGTGAAGTGTTGCTCGTAATTGGTGAATCTCTTCCCGTGGCTCTCCCACTCCAAGTCGTGGATACCCTTCACAAATTTTCACCTCCCCAATAGAGTCGCCAAAATAATGTAGGCACAGAAATTATGTACCTTGCTAGGATTAGGGTTCGTAGTAATGGTGGAGGCAAAAAATCCAGAGAGAGTATGGAATCAGTTTAAAGATTGGAAATGGGAGAAAAACCGGTGAACAACTATCAAAGTAACACGTGGCAGAACTCTCAGGATCACGGCATAACCGCTGGTGTCCGAGAGCCGTGACAAGTGTTTCAAGTGAATTCAAGATAGACAAGTCAACACTTTTGTTCCTTCGATTCAGAGTCGATCACAAGTTCTCAATCCCTTCCAACTTATTCCTTGTTGAGAGAGAGAGAGAGTTTCAATGGCTAAAGTTCTCAAAGTGTCAAAAGTCCCTTCACTCGTCAAGTGAAGGGGTATTTATAGGGCCCAAGTCATGTGCTAGTCACATGTCAGAAAGAAAAATTTCAGAAATACCCTTAATGACAGAAAAAATCCTAAAATACTCCTGGTATCCGAGTAATGCCCAAATCATCCAATTCTTATAGTCACCAATCCAATCCCTCAATAGATTCCCAGTACAAGTTGTTCTCACGAGCCTTCTGCCTCGGGACTCATGACAACACCTCTTAAATTATACATTTAAGGTTGTGTAATGTCTAAAAAGATCGAATAAATCAATTTTATTGTCGAAAAAATGCATCACGGGACGAAAAAAGAACACCCCTAGGGGCGAACCCTAGGAGGGCGAACCCTAGGGGATCTTCATTCCATCTTTTTCGGTCTTCATTTGTTCGTTGTCCGTTTGTTCGTTATTCGTTAGTTTTTGTTTTTGTTCATTTAATGTGAACTCTAATTTTATTCATGAGCTCACACTTCCTATCCATAAAGGATATATATAGGGGAAGAAGACATCCCAATTTTGTCATTTCATGAGTTTGATTTTGATGTTTATAATTCTAGCTTTATGTCTTTTGTCATGTCATGATTTCATACAGCAGCAAGGCAGGACCAAACAAAAAGAAAAAAAGAAGAAATGAATCAACTTTATGTAATTAACAATTAACATTGATTCTTCATGTTGCAGTCATGGAATATATTTTTGCCATGTAATATTTTAAATGATTAATAAATTAAGATTGCTTAATTTTTTTAATTAACATGTTCTTTGGCTAATTAATAGTGTATTGAAGAATTAATGATGGTTGGAATCCATTAGCTTAAAGGGGTGGAATGTTGGGGGTTAATTTTATATTAATTCTTAAAAATATTGAACCATGGAATTTATTAACTTTTAGGTTAAGATTCTAATTCTTGGAGAATAATGAATTTTATAACCAAAAGATATCATGATTTAACTGCAAGTACTTCACTCATATGCTAAATAAAGAGAAATGATACGTTAGTTATGATAATAATATATATATATATATATATATATATATATATATATATATTCATGTGAATTTTGAAATTTAAAATTTTACAAATTGAGTTAGAAAGTTAAATGCGTCTCTAATTATTGGACAGAAGAGTATTCCTTTATGTACAACTTTAAACTAGCTACAATCAAAGTTTTAGTTTTGACAACTAGTTAAGGCATTTTTTTAAGCCAGTAATTACTAAAGGTATATTAGAATAAGGTCTAATTAGTGATTTTCATCTATTGGGAGAGCGACCATAATAAAAAGGACAACAAATGAGAAATAGGGATTTGGTTAATGTAATTAAAAACCTTACAACTTATTATGGTGAAGTTGAAAATTAACTTCTCCATAGCCGGATCCGAGAAATAGCAGAGCTTGGGCTACTGTTTTACCTTGTTATATATATAAAGAATTGTAGATTCAACTTTGTGCACCTACTTGTCTCATCAACTTAACCCTTCTTTTAACAAAGATGTTATACAGGGTGGTTAGATTTCCACCCAAAAGAAGATGCATAATTGTGACGACCCCGAATCCGAGTCCCTCTAACCTCAGATCCAATTCAACACGAGTACAACCTTTTTCTTATTGTCCATGAATTACAATAATATTATAATTGCTAAATAATCATTTATTTACAATTTTACAATATCTCTTTCTATTCCAGAATCGCAATCTTTATACATTCCTAGTATGTCTCAATATCATACATGATACGACATTTTATTAAAAATAATTTGAGCATTTAACACTCATACTACATATCAACCAATTCTTATACTGCACAATAATGTTACCGATTAAAACATATATAGACTATAAAAATTTAACTTAGGAAGAGTTAGATCACTTTTCAACCTTCATAGTTCCTTCTATAGAGATCTTCTTCTTGCTAGGTCTCTTCCTCCTTCTTGAGTGAACCATTAGAACACTAACTCACAAGTTTTCTAGCTTTTCTCTCTCACTTTAGAACTTAGAAGAATAAGCTAATGAGCCAACTCTTACTCAATACACAATAACTCTCTATTTATAAAACTTCTCTAGACTTACTTAACATCTCCTAATCAACCAATGCTAGTCAATTAGGAGTTTAATGCATGTTTACTATTGCTTGAATGACTAACTTGATTGACAAGAATGAATGACTTTGATCTATGTTGCTTGTAAGCAACATTTGGAGTCAAAATGAAGCAAAATGAAGTCACACACATAACATCCCCATGTGGGGCTCCTCCAAAATTCGGGATTTGCATTATATTACACCAATTTGACTTTATTTTTATATCATATATCATTATATAAGTATCCATATATATATACACCAATATATATATATATATATATATTGACCACAACTTTGACTACTATTTGGGCTACACATTGGACTACACATTGGACTCTAGGATTTAATATATTGGGCTCACCCAATTAATTGGTTTGAGCTCAATTTAATTATTACATTGGGCTAACATTAAATACCCTATGTTACAATTAATTAAAATAAGCATTGAGCTAGTTTAATTATTACATAGACTACTAGGTTAATTTATTTAACTTAGTTTAAAACATCACCATATTTATTCACCTAGCAATTAACCAACGTTTGGTTAATGCTCTCTCTTGTCTACCAACTAGGGTTATTCAATTAACCCTACATTAGTTAATTCTCTACACTCAACCAAATTTCCCAACACTTTGACCATCAATTGACTTTTTAAATGTTTGGGCTACATAATTTACTTTGCATTGGGCTCTTTTATTTAATTACTTGGGCTACTCAACACAACTCACACATCTTTCATAACTTGGCCTATGTAATTTATTTAATTGAATTACCACCCCATTATATACAATACTTGCCAACATTAATTAATTGGATTTATATTAATTACCTCTTGGGCTATTAATCAACATAACACTTGGGTTTATTATTTAATTACTCTCCTTCAAGCAAATATTCATATATTGGGCTTGTTTTAAATCCATTAATGGACTTTATACAACAACTTAATAATTAAGTTAATTACTTAATTAATTACTTCACATTATTGTCATCCAAGACAATCATCCCAATTTTTTCACAACTTTAACTCATACTAATATAATTAACCTAATTAATTATATTTCATGACTTCATATTTAAACTAATTAATTTATTAGTTTAATTGAGTATTAATTTACTCATCCTCTTATTTGGCTAACAAGCACGCTTTAGGTATATATATATATGTATATCCACCTTCACTTCTCAAATGAATTTATTTCCTTAATAAATTCTCTAAAATCATTAAAATATTCTCACATTTAATTTCTAACAAATAAATTATGCTAAAAAAAATGTTTATCAATTTTCTACACATCTCACTTCGACAACTCTAGGTTTTAAACCATAACCTTTAATTAATTATTTCAAATCTTATTTACAATTCTTGTAAATATCTAGAATATTACAATAATAGTCTTAATGCATGCTAATAAGTTAACTAGAAAGAAAAACACCTAATTTAATTCTCAACAACAACTTTTTTTTTTGGAAGCCCCATTTTAAAGTGTACAATATAATCCCGTAATCAACTACAACTCACACGCTATAATAATAATAATCAATTAAGTTTTACATTAAGGAAGAAATACAATTCACGCGAAGGAATAAATACACTTTTATATATAGAGTAATAAATCTGCAAAAGTGATAATCAAATATGAAACCTTAAGGTCAGTCTCGATGGATTTGTTTTTTTTTTTTGGATGTTCAACAACTTAGTTAAGCGTACATACTCAACTTTTTTCTTTTTATCTTTTTATTATTTGATTCCCCCACAATTAATATTTTGATGGAATGATTTTTTTATGGCTTACAGTAAATAAATTGAGTAAGCTAAACCCGGTTTATCCTATGCATATATATGTATTAATTCGTATTCTTCCATGCTGGATTGGTTAATAGTGAAGATTCAAAGACCCAACTGAGCTTAAAAAACCTACAAGTTCGTGAAGAATGCTGCATCGCTTGCTGGCAGGCTGCAGCCCCGCCTTATTTTCATTGAACTTATTTTAGTGACCTAATTAACTACTTTAATTATGATATAAATATTCTTGATTTTAGTTTAAACAACTACAACTGTTGTAAATTCACTTCCATAGTGTCTAGGAGTAAAAAAGAAAAAAAAGTTGAAGAAGAGAAGGGAAGAGAAGACAAAGCTTTACTTTCTTTCCTCTAGATTTCTTCTCAAAAATGAGAAGAAAACTTTTAGCTTAAAATATACCAACTTTTCTTTACTTTCTTTTCTTCCAACTAAAATTTCAATACACGCACCACTTTTGGTAGCTTTTTTTTTTTTTTTTTCCTCTTCTACTAAAAAAACTCCAATATGCACTTTTTCTTTTCTTCCCTTTTCTCTCTGAATTAAAACTCCAAGACATGGTGTAAAGTATTGTTAGATAATATATATGTTGCTTTCAAAACTTAAAAAATTCATATCAATTTCAAATTTAAGAATTTCGCAAAATGACTTAAAAAGACAAAATGTTCTAAATTAAAATAGAGAAAGTGAAATGAACCTATAATAACACATTTAATTTTTTCCAACAAAAAAATAACACTTATTCGTCATGAGGAATATTTTTGTTCATAATATCTACAGAGGCATATGGAGTAAAAAATCATGGCTAGATGGCCATTTGCGCTACATGTTATTCTACTCCAACCGGTGTGACCTCTGGCCATGAAGTTAAAAGAGGCATCGTGTAACTACTACGGAGCAAAAACACCAAGAGTTCTATAACTATTATGTAAAATTTTATTTTAAATTGTGTATAATGTTATATACCAGTTTTTACACAGACAAATAACAATTACAGCCCTTCTTCGTCTTTACCTTTAAAAAATAAATAAAATTAAAATTAAATGAGTCCTCTCGTCCCGCGTGTGCATACCTAATAATCTCAGAAATATACAGAAACCAACTGGCACAGAATCCATCCCCAGCTGATCTTGAAAAGTTCGAGTCCAAGACTTGGGTGTATAAAGTTGAACAGAATGCAATATGAAATTTGCTAGTTGGCGCAATTAAAACCATGGCAAATGTAAAGCCAGATTATCAAAAGCCAGAACCAGTAGTACGTCAAGAACCACCACCTTTATTTTCATATTCTGATACCACATCTTTCGCCGGTTTTGATGTCCTCTTTTCTTATATTCTTGGGGCTGAAATTGCAAAAGCATACATTCGGTAAATATAAATAAATAAAAGATTTTGGTTAAAAGGCATATACGACCCTACCAACCGAATTTCGCAAAGTTTCTGCCTTGCTCTTTTATAATGCAGGAAAACATGGCAGATATGTGCATGAAGAACAATCATCATGCTGGTAATATTAAGGACTATCATCCAATGCATCAGATTCATGCGATGGGATATCAAACCAGGGATGGTGATGTCATTTGGTAGAACTAAAATGTTAGTCCACCAAAACATCTCTTTCAACAAGTTCAATAGTTGCCAACTTTAAATTGCATCTTATGAAATATTTGAGGCTACTCACGAGACGGATACTGATACCATATAATAATCATTCCATGCTGGAAAGACCAGAGTTTTAGACCAAATGAAAAAAGCAATAACAGAATTCTGCTTTTCACTTTTACAAAATCTTTTTTTGTTGCAATGGTAATCCTACATGCAGAAGCAGGGGTGACATTGAGGTGCTAGACTCTCCAATCCATGCAGAACAACTTTGCCAGAAACTTCAGTGCTTATTATACAGACCTAACGTGGAACAATTGGACCTGCTAAAAAGTCTATCTAATTTTCGTAGCCCAAGAAAATGGTAAACGAGTTGTTCTTTTGCTAAAGAAAATACAGTAGGAAGGGACAACAATCTTATAGAACTCCTAATTGGATGTTATCAATAATAGCACCAAGCCGACTGGGAAGCCCAACCAGCCTGCATGGAAGGAGGATGTGCAAGCACGCTGTCTATCCAAGCTTAAGTCATTATCTGAGCATGAGATCCTTTGTAACCAAAATTTTCTGTTTATCCGTGTCAAGGCTTATGGCGACGGTTTTTAGTGTATATAGCGATAATATGTCCCGTCACCGAAAGCTCTAAAAATCGTCGCCATAAGCCTCGATACAAAAAAACAGAAGATTTGGTTACAGAGGATCTCACCCGTATTATCTGATCCCTGCCTCCCATTTACAATATAGAGGACGAAGTCGGTTACCAGGAATTAACAAGTACGAGTACACTCCCTGAAAACTTAAACCCCTGACCTCCTTACCAAAGACCTGGGAAAGTAAGCCCCCGAGGGCCCGACCGTTGCGAAAATAAGAAGCAGAACAGGACTCTCAGTAATCTCACTCTTCAATTAATGCAGCCTTGTCATTGAAAAACAGAAGGTGAGAGCTCTTCCCATGGAAGATGTTAATCAATTGTTCGACTAAATGATAATTGCTTCTCGTCTTTATATTTTATTCCCAGTGCCCCAAAATATAAGATCACTTGCCTTTGAGTCAATGAGATAATGGGGGGTTTTCGCCGTCACTCGATAAACAGCTGTCCTAGCTATCACCTATCAGCTACTCAAAAAGAAAAGGAACAGCAAAAATTATTTCCAAAATTGTATATATATGTAACAAATGGGGTTGAAACAAGATTGGTGCAATCAGAACATTGTACACTTGAAAGAAGATGATTCCCCAGATAAGAAGAAGTGGCACAAACACAAAAAAATATAACACCATCTACATGAAAGAAAACAAAAACACATAAAGCAAACCTGACAATATATTTAAGGTACCTTGTGTATGTTTTCCATCATTACAGTTTTAACTTCTGAAACTTGAGCCTTCACTTTCGATAGCTTATCAATCTCTTTGGCATGATCAATTATATACTGCATGTGCTCTTTCATGATTGGGCAGTGTAAAACATGTCATATTAACTATGAATTCCTTAGTCAAGGTCATTAATAAAATGAATAAACATCTTAAAGAATATATCCCATAGATTTTCCTTGACTAAACATACCCAAACTCCTTATTGAGACTTTTGGCAATAGCTGTATCTGCTTTGCCGCCACCATATCTTTTATAGAAATCTTCTCTCACTTGTTCCAAAAGTGCAAAATAAATTTGCTTCCCAACAGTGTCTTTAACGACAAGACAGTAAGCTGCAAATTGCAAGAGCACTATAATATAAAGGGTTGAAACGGATTTGACAGCCTTTATTATTAAAATATTTTTGGTTTTGACAGGTGACCGGAGAGGTCGAGATGTACCAGAGAATAAAGTTTCCATTGTTTGTATACTTCATAAATTTAACACACTAAAGTATGAACACATTAGCTTAAAATTATCTCTTCATGCATATAATTTTGTCTTATTCCCTAAACTACGTTCTACAATCCAAAATGTAGTAAACCATCCAAAGCTGTTTACAGAGCTAATTTTGCCACTTCCATGGCCATTGATGCAGCTTCTGCCCTATCAAGACTCAAGAGATGGGGTCAAATTGCTGGTTATTTCTCTGCTGCCTCGTAAAAAATGATCTTTATTTCTTAAAACTAATAAAAGCAACTCATAAAACAACAAGCCTTAACCCAACGTGAAAAACTATAGAAGTATATGTCAAAACTCAAAACGACGCTATATACATGTTGTATTATTATTATTCATCAAATTGATCTCTTTGTCCTTACTTGTAGAACAATAAGCAGCATTTCTACCCTTTCTCTTGAAGGGAGATGGGGGGAAACATAAACAAACTCCCTATTGCATTAATATTTCCTGACTGTTTTAACTGTCCTCGCTGAATTTGGGAACATGAAGCTTAATTCAAAACTCATACTATTCCTACTAATATAATTAACAAGTTTTTAAGCTATTTCATTGACTTATCTATCAGTTATAGCCTTAATGGTGAATTCATACAATAGTCCTCACTAATTCCATGCCACCCTTACAGCGAAATGCCTAAATTTACTGTAAATGTTCACGATACAATATAACAAATTCAATATAGTTGACCGTACCATCCCATGTAAAGAATTAAATATTAGCTACATTCCAAATGCTACAAAAAGTCATTACCAACAAAACCAACATAAAACGTTAAAAGCTCCTTTTGAATCTTTGATTCCTAGGGATGCAAGAAAAAATAATAAAAACCGAGTCTCCCAAAATAAGAATTCAGCCACTCATTAATGCATCATTCAACTAATAGGGTTGAGCTTGTTTGTTTCATCAAAACCAAAATAAAATCCATACCCAAATTTATCTTCATTTCTTTTCTCAACATTCAAACAGTAAAATCAAAAGACAAAACTATACACATCACACCCACTACCCATTGTTTATAAGTGCCAGGGATAAGTAAAGACTCAAACTTTATAACTACAAAGTCCTAGATTCAACTGGTCCTGTTTGGCTATGACTTGTAAGTTGGTCAAGTCAAGACCAACTTGTAACTCATTTGCCATAATAAGCTGTTCAGCAAAAACTTGTTTTTTGAGTAAAAAAAAATAGGAACAATTTATAACTTTTTTACGACTTATAAGTCATTCTTATTAAGTTGATAAAACGACAAGTAAAATCCACTTTGTCTCTCTTTTTCATTGCTAAATTACATCTCTACCCCATCAACCTAAAACAACCTGATGATCATTTCAAAGAAAAAGCTATTCGGATTTGGAGAGTATAGAGAAATTCTGAGTGAATTCAATCCAATTCGATGGAGGACGAATCAGTATTACTCAAATTTGTAGATTGTGGAACTCTATTGAAATCAAAAGTAGATGCAGAACATCATTACTCGTCATACCAATTTCTCCGAATCCATCCTCAATCTCGCCTGTTCCACTTGTGCCAGACGCTGCCGCTCCAGAACTGTAATTTTACCCCCAACATTTTTTTCCTTCTTTTTTCTGTATTATTTTGTGGGTTTTTTTTTTATTTTGTATTTCTGCATATGTAACTTTATTGATTGTGTAGGAGAGTGATTTGCACACCTAGAGGAGTGGACGCAGTGATTTTGTAGACAAGACATCGGATGCTGATGATGGTAACAATTTTTTTTTAAATATTATCTGTCGTCGTGATCATATTTATATTCATGTATTTAATTTTTTTGTATCTTGTTTGCAATATCAAGAAAAAAATAGGAGGAAAACTATTAGTAAAAAGTATGACGCATTTTTCTATTATAGTTTTGTTGATGTTTTTTCTTGAGATTTGCTGGTTTGTAAAAGTAATTGTTACTCTGGGAAGGTTGAATACCGTGTTTTAGCGATCAAAATTTTGTTTTAAGCTTTTTATATGTTTATTTGCAGGGAGATTGAATGCTTGATTTCCGTTCGAATTAAGGACTAACTTTCATCCAAATAGCAAAATTTTGGTGAACTTCTATCTATTTTTTTCCAAGTTAATTATTATCATTTGCTTTGCTGCTAAAAAATAGAATTGAATGATGAAGTATCAATATATTTTCATAGTACGATGAATATGTAAGTGTTTCGACTGAATTATAAGATTCAAAACTAATAATTACACGTGATCGTGTCTGTTATGGTTTCGGAAAGGAAGGTGTAAAATATGTGTCTATTATTTTTTTCATTCAACAAAAGAGATTTATTTAATATCAAAAAAAATACCGTTGTACTCAAGATGATTGGACAAACCACTCGAATAATTACATCAGACAAATTACCTAACCCCCGAGGCTGACAAAACTGCATCATAGAACGTATCAAATTCAACAATACCTTAGCCATAACAAAACTAAATACTCCAAAAAGTCAAAACTGTTAATGATTTTCAAATTTTCAAGTATCAAATTTTGGGTGTGTTTATTTTTGTATATAAAGTTAAGAATGGAAAAAAAAAATATTTTAATGTTGAAATATACCAGCAAAATTGTTGTTAAAATAAATACAACAACAATAGTAGAAGTTATTCTCTAGAACATCATCAGTTTTATTATTTGCAAGCTAAAAGTTGTAACTATTTGTAATTGTTGCAATAATAACAAATACGTTGACACTTCATCCTTCAATTCTATTTTCTAGCAGCAAAACAAATGATGATTTACTTGGAGTAAATTAGATAGAAGTTCATCAACAATTTTACTAGTTGATTGAAAGTTAGTCCTTAATTCGAAAATACGAACTGAAACCAAGCATTCAACCTCCCTACTAGTAAACATACAAAAAGTTTAAAACAAATTCTTAATCGCTAAAATACAGTATTCAACCTTCCCAGAGCAACAATTACCTTTACAAACCAACAAATCTCAAGCAAAAATATCCACAAAACTATAATAGAAAAAGCATAAAAAAAATTACTATTGTTTTACTCTCATTTTTTCTTAATATTGTAATTAAGGTACAACAAAATTAATTTTTTTACTGCATGAATATAAATATGATCACACTAACAGGTAATAATTTTAAAACATTGTTACCATCATCAGCATCAAATTTCTTGTCTACAAAATCACTATGTCCACTCCTCTTGGTGGCAAATCACTCACCTACACAATCAATAAAATTACACATGCATAAATACCAATTCAAAAAACCCACAAAAAAAAAAGTTAAGGGGTAAAATTAAAATTACAGTTTTGAAACGGTAGCGTCTTGCGCAAGTGGAACATACGAGATTGAGGATGGATTCGGCGGATTCAGAGAAGTTAATGTGACAAGTAATCTCTCCACATGTTCTTTTGCTTCTTCCACTGATTTCAACAAAGTTCCACAATCTGCACACACTCTAGTGATACCGATTCATCCTCTATTAAATTAAGATTGAATTGGATTGAATTCACACAGAATTTCTCTCTCCTATCCAAATAATAATTACATGTGAAAATTATTTGGATTTGACCAAGTAATAATTTAACAATGAAAAAGATGAGCAAAATGCACATTACATGTGGTTTGACCAAGTAAGCCCTGTTATAAGTCATTTGTCATAATAAGATTTTCGTCACAGACTTATTTTTTGACTTACAAGCAAAAGAAAATAAGCAACAATTTGTAACTTTTTTTAAAACGACTAAGTCATTGTTATTGAGTTAGTCAAACCAAATGTAATGTCCATTTTGCCCCTATTTTTCATTGCTAAATTAAATCTCTACCCCAATAACCTAAAATAGCCTAATCTCTTCAAAGAAAAAGCTATTTGGATTTGAAGATGAGAGAAATTCTGAGTGTGAATTCAATCCAATCCAATTCAATTTAATTCAATGGAGGACGAATCGGTATCACTCAAGTGTGCACATTGTGGAATTATGTTTCAATATTAAGAAAAAATAAGAGAAAAACAATAGTAAATATGCACACTTGAGTGATACCGATTCGTCCTTCATCAAATTGAATTCACATTCGGAATTTCTCTATTATCTCCAAATCCAAATAGTTTTTTATTTGAAGAGATCATGTTGTTTTAGGTTGATGGAGTAGAGATGAAATTTAGCAATGAAAAAGAGGGGCAACATGGACATTTCATGTGGCTTGACCAACTTAACAAGAATGACTTATAAAGCATTTTAAAAGTTACAAATTGTTGCTTATTTTTTAGACTTGTAAATCAACTTATAAGTAAGAAAATAAGTTACCGAACAGTTTATTATTGCAAATGACTTGTAAGTTGGTTTGACCTAGTTATTTGAATTTGGAGATGATAGAAAAATTCTGTGTGAATTCAATTCAATCCAATTCAATATAATTCAATGGAGGACAAATCGGTATCACTAAAGTGTGAAGATTGTGGAACTCAGTTTGGAATTCAGTTGAAATCAATGGAAGCAGAAGAACATGTGGAGATTACTCGTAACACGAATTTCTCCGAATCAGCCGAACCAATCATCAATCTCGTCTGTTCCATTTGCGCCAGATACTACCGCTCCAAAACTGTAATTTTCATTTTACCCCTAACCTTTTTTTCCCTTTTTTGTGAATTATTTTGTGGGCTTTTTTGAATTGGTATTTATGTTTCTGTAATTTTATTGATTGTAGGAGAGTTATTTGCACACCAAGAGGAGTGGACATGGTAATTTTGTAGATAAGACATCGGATGCTGGTGATGGTAACAATTTTTTTTTTTTAATTATTATCAGTCAATGCGATCATATTTATATTCATGTAGTATAAAATTTTAATTTTATTATACCTTGATTGCAATATTAAGAAAATATAAGAGAAAAACAATAGTAAAAAGTATGTCTTTCTCTATTATAGTTTTGTTGATATTTTTGCTTTAGAGTTGCTGGTTTTTAAAGGTAATTGTTGCTCTGAAAAAGTTGAATACTGTGTTTTAGTGATTAAGAATTTATTTAAACCTTTTGTACGTTTACTTGGAGAAAGGTTAAATGCTTGGTTTCAGTTCGTATTTTCGAATTGAGGACTAACTTTCAACCTAATAGCAAAATTTTGGCAAACTTCTATTTAATTTACTCCAAGTAAATTATCATTTGTTTTGCTACTAGAAAATAGAATTGAAGAATCAACATATTTTCATAGTACGATAGATACATGCAAGTGCTTCGACTAAATTACAAGATTCAGAACTAATGAAAGAGAAGTTTTTGTAAATTTTAGAAATCTACATTCATTGCTCTTTTTTAGTGATTCCAATTGATCAAATCAGTTTTTTTCTTTTTTCCTGATGGCTGGAATTGACAGATTGATTGCTTAGATGGTAGGTTGTTTTCAACTCTTTAATTATGGAATTTGGAAGCGTTCAAATTTAATCGCATAATTAAAGAATGATGACAAACGGGAAAGAATTGATGACAACTAAAATTGTATAGAAAATTCTAAATTATTTTGTATCTTCATTGAAGAAACCTTAATGCTGTAAAATTTTGTCTTAGCGAATTTTCCCTAAGATACAATGAAGTTCGTGACATTCTTCAATTTGCACTATATATAATTGAAGAATATCTTACTGACAATTCTATGAATTTCTGGATTTTTGTTTACTAAGTGTTGTTTTTTGCATTATTAAATATTATGGTGATTAAAAAATAGTTACAAAAAAGAGATACAAAATGATGTGTACGATTGTGGTTGGTTATAACCACTATTTTTAAACCCAGACTGGACCGGTGGTCCGACCGGAACCGGTTGGCACGCCGGTCCGGTTTAGCCCAAAAAATTGGTTGCCAGCGACCCAGTCAAAACCCGGTTGACCACCAGTCCAACCACTGGTTCAACCGGTAAAACTAGTTAATTGACCCGATTTTAATGTTTTTTTTTTTTACAAAAAAAAATTATTTTAAAAATTAGATATTTTTACCAATATTATAACATTATTTCACAATCAGAGATATCAAGGCGAGGCAACAGCCGGGAGCTTAATCGCTTATGCGACATGGTGCCCAACTAGTCATCCGCAAGTCGACAAGTCGTTAACAATGTAAATTTTATACCTATAAAATGATATATATTAAACATTTATATGAATATTTATATATTTATATTTCTAATGATTTATCATATTCATGATGCAGGTTGTAGTATATCAAATCACAACAAGGAGCGAACAAGATCAAGTCAAAATGATAATTTTACTATAGTTGCAAGTTTTTGAACTTGTATCAACTTCAAATTATATAAATGGTGATACATTTGTAATATTTAGTTTAATTCAATATAATTCTTAACTTTATGTTTAATTTCTTAAGTTTTAACATTGTATGTATAGAATACCATAACAAGTAAACAAGCATTGTTAAGATAAATGTATAAACAAGCATATAATCATATTATAACATTAGACAACCATCCTTAATAAGATAAAGACATGTTCATTGATTCATTGCCAAAAACAAACATAATATCGAAATAAAAACGAAGTCCTAAAAACTCAAATTTCTTCAACTCAAAAGTCTCATTTTATCATAATGAAAAGATCACTAAACATGTTATCTCTCCTAGTAGTGGTATTATCACTCGAAACAGTAGTTACTCTTTGGCCATAATCATCATCTACATTCTCATCATCATTAGGAAGGCTTTCCTCCTCTTCTCCAACATCAGAATCAGAATCATTCACAACTCTTATCCTAGGTTCCCTCAAAGTCAAAACACCACCACTCCGTGAGTAGACATTAGTAACATCACCCGCTCTACGAATATTGTGAACCTTAGTGGCATCGGATGCACCAACTTCTCTGTCAACATCCTCCCATGTAAGATCATCTCCATGATGAACTACATCTTGCTTGGGTGCGATCCACTCATTTCCCCAATCAAAATCATCTAGGACTAATGGATCAAAGTTTCTTCCAAATTCGCGCCTCTTTTGGAACCTATCAATAAGTCGACGATTGTATTGCACATGCACCAAATCATTTAACCGTTGATGCTCCAACCTATTCTCTTCTTCGTATGAATCTGAAATTTGTGTTTAAAAAAATATTAAGCAAAAGAATATATAAAATATTTATAAATGTAGTCATGTACTAATTAATATTAAATGCAATATATTTAATTACCAAATACTTACAAACTCAGAAGTGCTCTAATTGCGTTCACAAACGGAAGAAGAACAAAGACCGAGTATTCGCTTTGCAAACTTTATAAGCTAAATAGCACAACCTCCAAAAGCATTCCACTAATCAACTACATTAGATGTAAAAAATCATATATAGTCTAAATTATAACACTTAAAGTAAACTTTATAATTAATTTAATATACTTGCTAGGATTTTTTCTTTCGTTGCCTAATCTACACGTCTTTAGAAAAGTCATTACAAGAAGATTTATAATCCTCAAGACAACAAGTAATGGTTGTGAGGCTCTAATACAATATTCAACCACATGCCAAAAACTTGAAGAAATAATTGTATCATACACTTTTTCCCCTGCCTCTGTAGTTGACAAACCTAGAATGTGTCCAATCATCGCTAATGAATAAATGTCTCAAAGTATCCTTGTGCTTACACAAGCTTTGAAGGGTCAGAAAAGATGTAGCAAATCGGGTGACTCCCGATCTCCCAAGGCCCCTCCCATTTGTTTTGCTCCTCATCGCATCAAGAAGGCGACCATATCTATAAATGAATGTTGTTATTTTTCTTGCCCTCTCAATTGTAGACTTAAATTGCTTCAAATTGCCTATATCCTCTAGCATAAGGTCTACGCAATGGGCTGCACATGGTGTCCAGAACAAAGTAGGTCTCCTCCCCATTAAAATTTGACCAGCTACCTTATAATTTGAGGCATTGTCTGTCACTACTTGCACAACATTCTCAGCCCTCAATCTTCTCATCAAGTAAATCTGTCAACATGCTTGCATCCTGAGAATGACCAGAAGCATCAACTGATCCCATAAAGTAAGTCCATACAGAACTATTAACAAGAAAACCTTCCTCTCCTATCTGTCCATCCGTCTGACATAAGAGTGCAACCGTACTTCTTCCAAGAAGTTTTGTGCTTCTCCTTCAGTTCCTCAGTTTTAGTCTTTGCCTTCCCTAAAAGAGGAACTCTCAACTCTTGATACGAAGGAAGCTTCAAACCCGGCCCATATTTCCCGATAGCCTCAACCATCACCTCAAAACTTCTTGCATTCGCTGCATTGAAAGGGATGCCACTCATAAAACCAGTTAGCAATGTGCATGTGAACTTTATCTCTCTTCCGGTGACCTTAGACGATTCTCCAAAGTTGTTTGGCTTGGACCTTTGCGATGCCTTTCGTCCACAACTTCTTCAGGAGATTTCCTAAGATGAGTTTCAACGGTCTTTGGTTGTGACTGTGGCTTAGTGAATTGAAATACAGTCTTCAACCTTTTAGATGCAGTCCCAGAACTTGGAACAGCTGTAAAGAAAGCATGGGAAGGGTCGAAAAGAGTGGATGCATGGCTTGGAACATTAAATGACTGGATTTCTTCCATTTCGACAGTGTCATCAAATTGAATTGGCTTGTTCCTTTTGTTATTAATTATTGCTTGATGCATCTCGTTTGAAATTACAGTTGTAGTTCGAGGACACTTAGAGACGGATCCATACCCACCGGTAAGATGTTGCTTGAATCTCTTAATTCTTTCATAAACTTTTTTCTCATAAAGTATGCATTGCAAAAGATTTTTATCGCTCAATTCCAGCCAAAATCCGTATTTCCACCCCGAATCCTTGGACTCTCTTTTAGGATTCTTACTTGAATCATAACCCTCCGCTCCCAAACTTTCTGCCATTTAACTATCTACAAAATACAATTTATAACTATATTATAAGCTAAGCATAAGATAACAATGCAACAATCATCACATCATATGGTAAAAAAAAAGAATTAATAAAATAAATTTAAGCCGCAACAATCATTGTTGCAGAATTATAGCTGCATAGCATTTGTTTTTTGCTTATAATCTCTTAAATTATAGTTGCATAGCAAATTAGTACTGTAGTAGTAATTAGTTGGTCAAGTTCTGCAATTGTACAAAAATCAAAGCAATTACTATTTACTACTTCATCTGGTAATACATGGGTAAAATACAGTTATACGACTCATACCATATGCTCCATACCATATAAAAAAAAAATTAGAAGAAGTCAAAACTCATAATACCCAAAAAAATCTAAAAAGAAAGTAGAGCAGTAACCATGAAGGCCCAAGTAGTAAGCATAATATTATTACATTTACTGATTTACCACTAAGCACTAAGCAGGAGCATGCAGTAACATTAACCATACGTAAATATATATTATTAAAATGTATTCTATTATAACTAATATATATATATATATATCAGTTCAGCATACCCAACTCCACAAAAAAATGACGCCTACCAAGTAAAAAAGATCGGCGGATTAGAAGGGGTGAAGAAGACTACAGAAGATCGGCAGATTAGAAGGGGAAGGCTGGAATAATCGACTGCCGGTAGAAGTCGTCAGTACTTGGTAGTTGATGGTTGAACTCTGTCGACTGTCGTAGGTACCTTCTCTCAGTTTCTTACTCTCTGCTACTCTTCTCTTCAATTTCTGAATAAGTTTTAGGCTTTTGAATTGAATCGCGTCATTTTTTTTTAACCCATTAACTTTCGGGTCAAGCCATACCCGCTATGGGTAAGTCGCCCAGTCAGCTTCCTTGTTGGCCATGTCTCCGAGACGTCCAAGGCGACAACTTTCCTATCTAAGCGGTCGCCTTTGTGCGCCTCCACCAAGTCGACCCAACAACTTACCCACTGCACAGCGCCTTGACGACTAAGCGTCGCCTAAGCGACGACTTGATAAGCTTGTTCACTATATTTTAGCTTATAAAAAATTAGATGTTTTTAAAATTTATTAATTATTAATATTATTTTTTTGTTTATGTATTTATGATGTCACCGGTTCAATAACGGTTCGACCACTGGTTGGACCCACTGACCCATCCACCTGGTACCTTTTTCGATTCGATAACCTGTTCGGGTCTGAAAAAATTGGTTATAACCATTGAACCCATTTATGATAGATTATCTACAAATTATACTTTGACACATCTTTTTGTAAACTATTTTTTGTAAGTGTTTTTTATTAGTGTAGCAATACTCATTCTACAGTAATACAATAAATCAGAAGATCTGGAAAAAAAAAGACACAAGAAAATGAATGTTTCCAATATTTTGGAATGCTACATATGTGCTCCTTATTTATAGTATTTGAATAGCAGTCATTTGGAGAATTATATTTTTTATTATTGCAATGATTACAAATAGTTACAACTTTTAGCTTGCAAATAATATAATCGATGATGTTCTAGAGAATAACTTCTACTATTGTTGTTGTATTTATTATAACAACAATTTTGCTGGTATATTTCAATATCAAAATATATTTTCTTTTCCATTCTCAACTTCATATACAAAAATAAACACCCAAAATTTGATACTTGAAAATCATCAACAATTTTGACGTTTTGGAGTATTTAGTTTTGTTACGGCTGAGGTATTGTTGAATTTGATATGTTCTATGATGTAGTTTTGTCAGCCTCGGGGGTTAGGCAATTTGTCTGATGTAATTACTTGAGTGGTTTGTCCAATCATTTCGAGTACAACGGTAATTTTTTTGATATTAAATAAATCTCTTTTGTTGAATGAAAAAAATAACAGACACATCTATTTTACACCTTCCTTTTCGAAACCATAACAGACACAATCACAAAAATCAAAGGACGAATTATCTTATGCATTGAAAAGGCGAAGACAAGGTGAATGCTAGCTGGGAGCGAGATGTAACTTTGTGACAGTTTGAAAATCAAATTGCGGAGTATTGGAATCACCCACAGATGAGGACGTCCTCTTCTGGTGGGGGTGGTTTGTTAGCCCCTTAGTGGGTTAGCACTAACTTGGCATGCGAGCTGGTCAAACAGCATGCCAAGGATGGACCTTGACACTCAGTCAACATGGGCAAGGTTAACTTGGCACTCGGTAGATTGTTAAGTCGTTTGACTAAACCAGTATACCCAGGGGGTATACACTATGATGGTTCAAGCAAAGCTGGCGTTCGTTGGTGGTAACTGACAATGTTACTAACACTTACTTTAAGACTCAAAAGAAGCTAACTCTGAAGTAGGCTCGTTGGCAGGAGGTTTTGGCAGAGTTTGACTTTGTGTGGGTGCACAAACCAGGAAAGTAAAATTCAGTGGCGATGCATTGAGTAGAAAAGTCGTACATGAATTTGTTGCTGCTCTCACTGTGGTCGAGGCAGAATTCTTGGACAAAATCAAGGAAAAGTCTCAAAGTGATACGGTTTACCAGAGACTTCGTTCGCAAGTAGAGGAAGGCTTGGTTCGAAGATACTGGATTGATGCTGAGTTGCTCTATGCAAAAGGAGGTAGGCTTTATGTCCCTTACAGAGGGGGATTGAGGAGGCAGATAATGCAAGAAACGCATTACACCAAATGGGTTGGTCACCCAAGCATTGAGAGAATGTTGGATTTGCTGTCTCGGTCTTACTACTGGCCTAAAATGGAGAACAACGTGAAAGCATATGTGAAGTCTTGTCTAGTATGTCAAGTAGACAAGTCGAAGAGAAAGTGAAGCAGGCTTGTTGTAGCCTCTTCCCATTCTGGACAGACCTTGGCAGTCGGTGTCGATGGATTTACAGGACGTCGTCCCAACCTTTTATTGCACTCAATATAAGGATTACACTCTGGCTAGGGCTTATAGTCTCGCACTTGTTCAGTGTCAATACAAGCCCAACACATTGATATTATATAATTACATCAGATGGGTCTACAGTTGACAACCCCAACTGCTAGGATTCTCTTCACCAATAATCTTCCAGCATTCAAACCAGCAACTGCTTGCAGAGTACTTGGCCCATGTTCAGCATATGCAACACAAAACGCTCAGCCATGTGTGTAGTGGTTGGCTGCATCTGCTCATCAGCATGGATCTTGGTCCTATCAGCCAACCCACTAACAAGCCCAACGAAGTCGGCCCACATTCTTTGGTCTTGCCCACGAACTTGCCCAACATGTATCTTTGCTCTAACCATCCAGCCCACACGAGAATCCAACTTAGCCCAGCACTTGCCCAAGGTGTTGCACAATGAACGTAGCCCACACAGCATTGTTCTTGCCCAATCTAAGACTGGGTCTTTGATCCAATCCAAGCAACCAAACCGCATCTAGCATTGTTGTTAGGGGAGACCAACAATGCCCCGACATTCCCCACGCATAGACCATGGCAGCCTACCCATGGTCTGGGTAGACTACACGGACCACCCCTCCCCTCTAATAGCACTTATGAAAATATCCAATTTGCAACCAACGAACGCCAGCTTTGCTTGAACCATCATAGTGTATACTCCTAGGTCAAACGACTTAACAATCCACTGAGTGCCTCAAGGTCCATCCTTGGCATGTTGTTTGACCAGCTCGCATGCCAAGTTAGTGCTAACCCACTAAGGGGCTAACAAACCACCCCCACCAGAAGAGCCCGATGTCCTCGTCGGTGGGTGATTCCAATACTCCGCAATTTGATTTTCAAACTACCACAAAGTTACATCCCGCTCTTAGCTAGCATTCACCTCGTCTTCGCCTTTCCAATGCACAAGATAATCTGTCCTTCGATTTTTCTTACTCTGGCCTTTAGTCCTGTGAGACAAAATCTTCTCAACGTCTTTATCAAATTGTTTTCTGATCACTGGCGGAGCCCTCGACTTGTTTCCGACCAGCATCAAGCAATTCCTGCTGGAATGGCTTCAAATAACTCACGTGAAATGTTAGATGTACTTTCAATCTGTCTGGAAGTTTCAGCCGGTAAGCCACAACTTCCACCTTCTTCAAAACCTCAAAGGGATCGTCATACTTCGGGACCAACCCCTTATGCACCGACTTACTGTTGATATTTGCAATTACCAACAATTTGGAGTTAGAGGAAGAAGAAGCAATTGAGCTGAAATAAGATTTGAAGGAGGATGAAGTTTCATTAAATTCTTTGCGAATGATTTTTAATAATAATGCAATTATTTTCATTCCATTCCCTGTTACTCATAACAAATTTTTATCTTTTGTTTTGCAGGATCCTATTCTAAATTTAAAGAATCTTCATAGTCATCTCCAATATTTATTACTTGAAAAGGGAGTTGAACATTCATGTCAAATGCAAATGAGATTGAATATACCTATGAAGAATAATGTGATGGATGGGATATTCAAAATTCATGAAGTAGGAATAACGTAGTGATTTAGCATGCTGTCAAGCCAATGACAATAAACAAAGACGCTGCTTAGGAGGCAACCCAAAGAGAGTATAATTTTCTTTTTCTTTTTGCATTTATAGTTTAGTTATTTTTGCTTTTTCTTTGCATCTTACTTTACATTGGAGACGATGTAAGGGGAAGGGATTTAGGATTTTTGTTAAATTTTGAAAAAAAAAATTTAAGAAATTTTAAAATTTTGAATTTTGTGGGTAAATTCACTGCAAACCCTCACGAGACACAACTCGTCCACTTGAGGTACCATTGGGGTTTAAAGGCTTGTTGCACATGCTAAGTGTAACCGTGTTTCCTACGAAAATGAGATAATTTTTTATTTTATTTTTAGGATGTGTTACTTGAGCAATGAGTTAATTGGATTTTAAATTTTTAGCCAATGATAAAATCTTGATTTTTGTTTTATAACTTTTGAAAAAGGAATAAATTTTTGCTTAGTCTGAATTTCAACTAATTGTTGATATTTACTTTGCTTGAGACCTTTAAATTTTTATGCACTTATATCCATTTGTTTGAGTTAGTTTTAAATTAAGGGAAGTTTAAATGGTTAAATGCTTATGGAAGATATTTTTGAGTTCTATATCTTATTTAATCATTATTTGAAGTGAAATATAAAACAAAATATAATTTGAAGAAGATGATTTAAGGACTTTTCTAGGATTGTTGAAAAGAAAAATCTTTTGGTGGGTTGAGATGGAGCGTAAAACGCACTCACTCATAAACACATGAAAAAGTGAGATGGAGCATAAAATGCACTCACTGAAGAAGAAAAAAAAAAGAAAGAAAGAAAATGGGATGGAGCATAAAATGCACCCATTAAAAGGAAAGAAAACTGAAAAAATATTTGAAAAATGTATATTAATAATCCTAGTGTATATAATTGTTTGAAACCTTTTGATCTTCTAGTTATATTTGCCTGTATTAGCTGAAAGTGATGTGAAAAATAATTATATTGAGTTTTCTTATATATCTTTTATAAGGTAATTAATGACTGAAGCTTATCTGAGTTTTGATTAGTTTGATACATTTGGATTCACACACACAAAATGTCTTGAGTAGAGTAAGATTAATAAATATGTTAAAATTCTAGATTTAGCATGATTTTGAAATTTTCTATTGAGATATCATTTAAAAAATCTTTGAGGCTGATGTTAAAATTTATATTGATTTGTTGCTCAAGTAAGTTTTTTGGTTATTATTTTTATTCTTGTTTTGCTTGAGGACAAACAAAGAGTTAAGTGTGGGGGCATTTGATAAGTAGGTTTTTACATCTATTTATTAGGTATTTTATACTTAATTATTTGTGACTTTTTAAGTATTTTTAGTGTTTTAGGTAATTTATTTAATTTAATGCATTATTATTATTTTTAGTATTTTTATATTATTTTTATTTTATTTTGTAAGAAAATTGGAGCTAATGGCAGTTTGGCTTTTGTTTCCGCGTGGCATTCCATCAACAGATAAATTAAAGGATAATTTAGGAATCCAATTGCAATTTGGAATAGGAAAATAAATAGAATTTTTATATTTATTTTATTTGTAATTTAAATCCTATTAAGGTTTGAAAAGTGTAATTCCTATTAGGGTTAGAAGGATTATGTAGCCTATTAATAGAGGACTTGAGATACATAATTGATATACAACTTTCATTAGAAAAATTCTCTCTTTTATTCTTTAGTGCTTTTCAAAGCTATGTATAGTTAAACTACTTTTTTTGGTTTAAGTGATTGAAGTCATCAAGATTTATACACTGTGAGATCTAATTTATTTTAATTGTTCAATTTATATTTTGAGTATTGGATATTTTTCTGTGTTTAATTTTATGATTAATTCATTTGATTGTTAGGATACAATATAGTTTATTATTCGTTGAAATCTACTGCTAAATTAAATATCAAATCCGTAATTGTTTGGTCACTTTAATTTGCGAAACTAAGATTAATAATTATTTTGCATATCAAAATATTGTTATATCTTAGAAAAAATATTCATCTAAATTAAATGCAGACGCTTGAATTGTGTTGTTTAGTTCGACGTTCTCTCTAATTCTTAAAGTTTCTACTAAATTAAATCTTTAGCGTTTGTTTTAGGTTATTTAGATCGTTTGTTTCTGCTTAACTAAAATTAAGGAGAGATAGAAAACTTATTCGAATGAGAGTAATTATTCCACGTTGAATATTTAAAATATGAATTGAGTTATTCTTGCATCAATGATCAGTTGTAAATTCTTAATGGTGGATGTTAACTTAAACCAAGGTTCATTTCTTTTTATTTATTTCATTAAATTACTTGCATATTTATTTTAATTAATTTCATTGTTTCTTAAATTAAAAACCCCTCAATTTTGGTTTATAAAACATAAAATTAAATTAATCATTCTCTGTGGGATCGACTCTTACTTGCACTACTACTCGAGCAGCTGATTCATTCTTTCAGTTTGTGTAATCATTAGTTTTGAATCTTATAATTCAGTCGAAACACTTACATATTCATCGTACTATGAAAATATGTTGATACTTCAATTCTATTTTCTAACAGTAAAACAAATGATAATAATTAACTTAGAAAAAAATAGATAAAATTTCACCAGAATTTTGCTATTTGGTTGAAAGTTGGGTCCTTAATTTGAACATAAATCAGGCATTCAACCTCCCTGCAAGTAGCATACTAAAACCTTAAAACAAAATCTTGATCGCTAAAACACAGTATTCAACATTCCCAAAACAACAATTACTTTTACAAATCAGCAAATCTCAAGCAAAAATATCAACAAAACTATAATAGAAAAAGGCATCATACTTTTTACTAATAATTTTCCACCTATTTTTTCTAAATATTGCAAACAAGGTACAGCAAAATTAAATTTTTTTACTACATGAATATAAATATGATCGCGACGACAGATAATATTTAAAAAAAATTGTTACCATCATCTGCATCCGATGTCTTGTCTACAAAATCACTGTGTCCACACCTTTAGGTGTTTAGGTGTACAAATCACCCTCCTACACAATCAATAAAATTACACGTGCAGAAATACAAAATCAAAAAGTCCCAATAAATAATACAGAAAAGAGGAAAAAAAAGTTAGGAGTAAAATTAAAATTACAGTTTTGGAACGGCAGCGTCTAGCGCAAGTGGAACAGTCGACATTGATAATGGATTCGACAGATTCAAAAAAATTGGTGTGACGAGTAATCTCCACATATTCTGCATCTAACACTGATTTCAACAAATTTCCACAATATGCAAATTTGAGTGATACCGATTCGTCCTCCATCGAATTAAATTGAATTTGGTTGGATTGAATTCACACTCAGAATTTCTCTATCATATCCAAATCCAAATAGCTTTTTCTTTGAAATGATCTTATTTTAGGTTAATGAGATAGAGATATAATTTAGCAATGAAAAAGCTAATAAGCTATTCGGCTTTTGACTCAAAAAAATAAGCAAACCACATGTATTATATATTTTACCACTTTTTCATTGATAAATTACATCTTTACCCCCATCAATCCAAAACAACCTAATAATTATCTAAAAAAAACTATTTGGATTTAGAGAGGATAGAGAAATTCTGAATGCAAATTCAATCCAATCCAATTCAATTTAATTCAATGAAGGACGAATCGGCATCACTCAAGTTTGCAGATTGTGAAACTCTGTTAAAATCAGTTGTAGAAACATGTGGAGATTACTCATCACACTAATTTCTCCAAATCCGTCGAATCCATACTCAATCTCATCTTTTCCACTTGCGCCAGACGTTGTCGCTCCAAAATTGTAATTTTAATTTTAGCCTAACCTTTTTTTTCCTCTCGTGTATTATGTTATCGGTTTTTTTGAATTTGTATTTATGCATGTGTAATTTTATTGATTGTGTAGGAGAGTAATTTGCACACCAAGAGAAGTAAACACAATGATTTTGTAGACAAGACATCGAATACTAATGATGGTAACAATTTGTTTTAAATATTATTTGTCGGTGTGATCATATTTATATTCATGTAGTAAATAAATTTAATTTTGTTATACCTTGATTGCAATATTAAGAAGAAAAAAATGAGGAAAACTATTAGTAAATAGTATGTCTTTTTCTACTATAATTTTGTTAAAATTTTTGCTTGAGATTTGCTTGTTTGTAAAAGTAATTGTTGCTCTGGGAAGGTTGAATACTGTGTTTTAACGATCAAGATTTTGATTCGAGTTTGCAAGGAGGTTGAATGCTTGGTTTCCGTTCGTATTTTCGAATTAATGACTAACTTTCAACTAAATAGCAAAAAAAATTCTCCAAGTTAGTTATCATTTGCTTTGCTGCTAGAAAATAGAATTGAAAAATGAATTATCAACATATTTTCACAGTACGATGGATATGTAAGCGTTTCGACTGAATTATAAGATTCAAAACTAATGAAATAAAATTTTTGTGAATTTTAGAAATCTACATTCATTGTTCTTTTTTAGTGATTTCAACTGATCAAATCAAAAAAAATTTCTTTAATTGTTATAAACCTTGAAAGAACCATACCTTAAAAGCTAGCTGTTAAGGTTGGAAAACCAAAGGTTTAAAAACCAAATGTTTATAAATATGCCACATCAAAGTCCCATTCCATTGATGTGGGATACAAGTCACTTACCTTGCAATTAGGATCATAACATTCCACCACGCTCTGTAGTCCCGGCACCCACGCAGGCTGGCTTTGCGCTAAACAAATCTAGCCTTGAGCGAACACCGCAATACCGACGTCACCACCCGCATCGCTAGATTGCAACCTGGAGGTAGTGGACGACTCTGATACCAATTGTTATAAACCTTAGAAGAGTCACACCTTAAAAGCTAGCTGTTAAGGTTGAAAAATCCAAGGTTTATAAATACTTGTAAAATTTTGTGTTCTAGAATCATGTTATCATTTTGACATGCGCACAGTCAAATTAGTGTCGAGTAGTAATCTCTCTCATTACTATCCTTTTCCATGTGTTATTTGTGTTGGTTGTGTCGAGTAGTAATCTCTCTCATTACTATCCTTTTCCATGTGTTATTTGTGTTGGTTGAACACTGCATATGGTTAAACTTATTGTTTTTTTTGTTACATCGATATAGGAGTTACTGGATTACGAGACAGTAACTTCTCATTTTTGTTTATTGTGTACTTACCTCATCTTAGTCTGATTGGGAGAGTTATAAATAAGCACTTAGAACATTGAAAGTAGCTGAACGTTGTACTGTAAATTTGTAGATAGAATGTATATACTCTTATAATCTGCAAAACTTCCACATACTTCGAACACAGAAAAGAAACTTTGAATCGACCTTTTTATCAAACTTGTGGATACTTCCAAGAGTTTACACTTTACACCACAACTTGATTTAATGGTGATGACAATGTTATACATTTGGGTGGATCTATTTCACTTAGTAAATGTTTAATTATGCAAGCAATGAGAGAGAATATTGAATTAAGAATCACCAACTTGGAATAACATCGTAGTTGTTGATATGTTCAGAGATTTTGTTTAATGTTTTATTTGATGAAATTGTGAATGATTGTTATGATATGATATTGAATCAATGCATCTTTTTAATAATGTCATTTTTAGTAATCTTTACATTAAATTTTAACTTATTATCACCCGAACACCTACATAACTTACTTTAACTTAATTTTTAACTTTTCAGTCAAATTAGTGCTGAACGCTTATATTTATAAGTTAACTTATATTTTAACTTTAAGTCATTTTAAAATAAGTTATTGTCAAACGGTAATAATAATCACTTATAAGTCATTAAAAAAAAAATACAAATTGTTGCTTTTTTTTTATTTATAAATCAACTTATAAGTCAAAAAATAAGTCCTTGACGAAGAGTTTGCTTTGTTCTTTTGATCATTAGGAGATCGAGAATAGTTTGTTAAGTCCAGATCAAAATCGAACCCAGATTTAGTGGATCTCCCGTAATTCAAATTCATGATTAGATGTTTCGATTTTTCTTTTCTAAAATTCACGGGAAATCACTGTGATGAGAAAATTGAAATGATAGATCAGAGAAATTGTAAATGAGATCTAGCTCGCTATAGAGCGTACCTGAAGAGAGAAACAACAACTTCGTGATTGAATGAGCTGAGTTTGGATCAAATGGAGGTGGAGGTGCACATCTTATTGTCTGTGTATTATGTTTAATTAATTTGGGAATTTGCCCTCTTTTTTATTAGCATGGAAGTTGGAATGCTAAATTTGTAACTTCACTCTTTAATTGGACTAGATAATATAAATATGTTGGGCCTCAATTTCACAATATGTACGTATTTGGTTTAGAGCTATTTTCTTTAAAGCATTTTATGAGAGCATTTTGAGGCATTTGATAATCTATTTATTTATAAATGAATTTATTTAACTAATAAACATATTATATAAAAAATTATTGTGTTTGACAATTCTCATCCGACACCGACTTATTTTAAAATGATTTAAAGTTAAAATATAAATTGACTTAAAGTTGAAATATAAGTTGACTTCTAAGTAAAAGTGTTCGGCGCCAATTTGACTGATAAGTCAGAAATTAAGTTAAAACAAGTTATGAAAGTTTTCGGCTGACAATGACTTATAAGTTAAAATCTAATGTAAAAATTACTAAAAATGACATTAATAAAAAGATGCATTGATTCATATATAGCAATAACTTCACTTACTTGCAGCCTAAATTATATGAAAGTTTTCAGAAGTAAAAATTAATATGCAAGTGTAAACATGTCATCAATGATCTAACGAATTTCCAATTTATGTTCCTGCAAATTAAACAGTACAAGGAACTAAAGTCATGATGGTCATCCAATGTGACGATAAATTAAATCAAAAGCCAAGATGCATAACCTGTGAGCCTTTTCGCCATTTGCTCTTCAGTACAACAGGTGACATCATAGGATTGTAGCAGCCTTCCTTTTTATCAAGAAAAGCTGGAGCAGAAACATATTACATAAAAACCCATATTACAAAAGCATCTCAACATCAATGTAAAACTCGATGATCTATTTGCAAATTAACCCAATAAAAATATGAGATGGTGGACGGCAACATCAAAAATCCAAGCCATCTGTTACCTGTCCACAAAACTCTTCAGCGAAGCCATCAGATATTTGTATATATAGCTAAAATTTTACAAAGGAACACATAAAGAAACAAGCCAATAAAAACTAGTTAACTAACTCTAAACAACTATGATATGGGAGGACTGCAGAGTAAAGAAAGCTAAAACATGACCTATTGCCTGGGAATGACCAAAATTTTAAAAAAATTGCAATTAACTGATAAATGAAAGAGTGGAACAAAACAGAGCTAGTCGAAAGTTAAACAAAGCAGGGGAACAACACGGAAAAAAAAAAAGAATAAAGTAAATATTTTGTAGGAAATGGTAAGTTATAACCAGTGGTTCTAGTGGGCTCTTTTTTGCCACAAATCATTTTAGATGACCCTGTATTGCCATCTTCTACATCAACTCAAATAGAAAATTAAATACACTAGCTTTTAAATATATATTCACTGCTATCATGATTCACGAAGCTGCCTATTCTATAGTTTTTTTAGTAACCACAACAAAGTGGGAATTCTTCTCTGTATTTTCCATTTTCCAATTTACTTCCTTACAAAGGAAAAGGTTAAGCAAAATTAAAATCATTAGCAGAATGCCATCAGGAGTAAAACTGTGCAAAATAAAGCTATCATCAAGGTTTTAAAGACTTATGATATCTTCCACCAAGTCCAACTTAAATCACCAACAAAATCTGAAAATATATACACACATACAGACATGGGGATAACATGGTTGGACCAACCACAACCAACTGCTATGGCAAAGGTATTTCATTACTGCCATTTTTCATTTGTCACTTCACCAATTTCATTAATGACAGTTTTGTCATTTTACATTTCATAAACAAGAGTTAATTGCATAAATGACCCCGAAGTATGACCCCTTTTGCACATCGTACCCCCACTTTTAAATGCTCTCATCCCGTCACCCAAAGTACACTTAAATAACGACGATTGACCCTTTCAAGAATTTCGGTCATGTTATTTGCCAGAAAATTACCACGCGGCATAATTTACTATTTAAATATAGTTGACCGTATATATACCGTAAATGACTTATTTAATTAGTATAAATACATAAAAATTACAAAATCAATACAAAAAAGGGTTTTAATACATTCGCCCGATAATAATTCCAAATAATTAATCTCACTAATAATTAATCCTAAAACATCATTAAAACTAAATAATTAATTGCAAATAAATAATTAACTAAAAAATAACCCAAATAAACAATTAATTACTCGACTAATCATGCAAACTAATTAATTAAAAATCAATAATACAAAATACAAACTTAGATTTAGAAACCAAAACTTCAAAACTCAAATTTAGCCCAAACCCAAACTCTGAACCATGGCTCTCCAATTATCCCAAACGCCGAACCATAGCTCTCCAGTTACTAACTCAGATTTAGAAACCAAACCTTCAAAAACTATCAAAACTCAGATCCATGTCTCCATCATCTTAGCTTAAAACTCAAACTCAAAAAAAAATCAAGCCTGAAACCATCATTCGATTTCTAACTCGGATCTAGAAAACTCAAATCCATCAAAACTCAAATCCATGGCTCCCCATCATCTGATTACCAACTTAGATCTAGAAACCAAAATCTCAAAACCCAAAAAAGAAAGTCTCCTCGAAGTTGGTCGCAAAGAATCATTGGTTCAATGTTTTGGGATTCTCAATCTAACTTCTTGTTAATTGATTTACTACTTGTAATAATGCTAGATAGTTGCAATGGATACAATGATGTTTCACTCTTGTGCGATTTTTGCATTGACAAAAGAAGCTCTGTTTTTCAATTGTTTGATAGTAGAAGAGTTTTAGAGAGAGTGCGTAGGTTTTTAGAGAGAGTAATGAGTTGGGATATTTTGCGATTCCAAATTGGAAGATGATGAATGAGTTAAGATTTTTGGTTTGAGATTTCCAAATTTCAGGAATGATTTGCAAGGGCATATGATGAATAATTTGGATATTTTTTGAATTTTAAGTTTCATGGTGGATAAAGATTATGAAAATCGGGAAGATGATAAACGGATTGGGGTTTTTGATTTGAGATTTTCGAGTTCATGAATGGTTTTCAAATTTGAGTTTGAGACTTGTGTTTTACAAAAGAAAATGAATGGTTTTCAAATTTGGGTTTGAGAATTCTTCCCCAATTGTTGCAATCTTCATCTCCTATCACTTTTTTTTTCCCAATTTTTGTTTTAGAGAGAAAAATGAGTGGATTTAATGATAGAACATGAGTTTGAGAGTTTCATGAATGGTTACAAAAGAAGAGGATGAATGATTTGATATTTTGAATTTTGAAACTATTGATGAGTTTCATGGTAGATGAAAAAGAAGAAAAAATTAAATAAATTTGGATATTTTATACGTATAAGATTAATATAAAATTATTTTTAAGTTAATTTTATACGGTCAAATGAGAAAAAAGAGGGTCAACTCGTATTTCTATTGTACTCGCCGGAACACGTGGCACTTCCGGCCACTTTTCACATCGAAATTAACACAATGGTCATTGTTTAATCAAGTGTACTTTGGGTAGCGGGATGGAAGCGTTTAAATAAGAAGTACGATGTGCAAAATGGGTCATACTTCAGGGTCATTTATGCAATTAAGTCAAACAAAACAACATAGTTTTGTTTGTGTGGGTATGTGTGTATATATCAAAAATATTACAATCATAGCATTCTGAGAACAAGAATAAATACATGCTTTGAACAGCCTTTAACAATATAGACTGAAGAGGAGAACCTGTCTGATAAGAGAACAAATCTTTGATTTGTTGGATCCAAGCGCTTTTCCTAGTAACAACCTCTCAGCTTCGATCATACTAGATTCTCCCCAACCGACCTGCACCATCGCCACTTAAGTAATCCAGTAAAACAAAACAATGAATTCATTTAACATTAAAACACATGAAATCAAAACAAATTACTTAGTGCCACTTGCAGCTGAGGAAGCGAATACATTAGAATTTGAAATTTGAAGGGAAAAATAATGCTCATTTTTAATTTTTCCTATCTTAAACATTTGGAGGAAAAAAACAAAGCCACAAAAAACTGATTCTAATAATACCTAGTAGAACCACCTAGCTCAATTCACGAAAGCTATGGACGGTGTGGACAAAAAAAATCACAACATTAACAAATTTAAAATTTTCTTTTTCCTTCCTCCGAATTTTCCTATCAACCAAACAATCCAACAAAAAAAGAGAGGAAAAAAGGAGTAGAAGACATTTATCACCAAGAATAGCATAATCATTACAACAGATAAAACACCAAAATCTACAGTGTACAAATCAAGAATTAAAAACAATCTGCTAATTCGCAAAGATGAATTAAACCCACAATTGAAGTTAAATAGTAATCAATTTCACTAGATTATAGAAAATCTAAGCGCATGACTATCAAATTAAAATCTTTACCAAATTTAATGGAGTTAAAAGGAAATTGAAAGAAAATTTCAAACGAACTTACTACTCGGGATTCCTGGCTGGAATTTGCTAGGTTTTCCAACACCTGCGAGAAATTTTCCGATCTGTTGAGTGAGGTGGAGGTTTCAAAGAGAGGCGTTTGTTTACTAACCCAATTAACTGATCGAGCTAGAGAGATTCGATCGAGCGAGAGGGTAGAAATGTAATTTAGCAAAATAGTTTAGGGGCAAAATAGACATTTCATCTCCTTTGACCAACTTATAAAAATGACTTATAAGTAAATTCTAAATTAAGTTCTAAATTGTTACTTATTTTTTTTTTGACTTATAAATCAATTTATAAGTCAAAAAATAAGTCGTTGCCCAACAGCTTAATTGAATAATTTACAATGTTAAGCTGTTGGACCAACTTATATGTCATGGATGAACAGGGTGTGGCGATTAGGGATGTAAACGAAAATATTCAAATATGAATATAGTAATATCCGTATCCGATATTCAGCAGATTTAAAAAAAATTGTATTCAATATTCGAAAATAATCCGAATACGGATAATATCCGTTTTCATTTATTTATTTAAATAAACAGATTATTCGAATATCCGAATTTGAATATCAATCACCTAAAATTCAATTTATTTAAGCAAAAAAAAACAATTTATTCAAATTATTTACAAAAAATAAAAGAAAACAATGAACAATTACAACCATTTAAAGTTTTAACAATACATATCTTAAAGGAGAAAAGTGTCAAATAAATCGATCATAAAAACCAATAAAAATTTAAACATCCTAAAAATATATCAAATTAACGCCATTTTCAATAAATAAATAATTTATCCTCCACTCTTATTCACCTTTGCAATCATGTTTCGTCAATTTGCATCTTTAACTCATTGCAGCAGCAAGAAAAATAAAAATATTAGTATCAATAGTAGATAGATCTATACACACAAAACTGCAGTCCTAAAAAATATAACTAGAGATAGTTTTGACTCTGCACCCAAAAGTTGCAGGGGTTTAGAAAAGATGTTATTTATTTTTTTCTTTGCTATATATAGCGGACATATCAGTGTAAGTAGTGTAACTCATATTTTTCTAGAAGCAAAGATGTTTCATGAAGGATACAATACCCATTGGATGAATATTCTGACAATGAAGTGGTTTCAATAGAAGGGAGGGCTAATCCATTTGTTATGCAGTTACTTAAGCACTAAAGAAAAAATAACCATGGCAGCATTAAATTACATACACCAGTTTCCAAGTATCATGAAGTCTCCTTGTATGAACCCTGCCCAACTAATCAATGATCTGGGAACATCATCAGTACGTAATGTAGAGAGAATGGGTACTAAAAAACTTACAAATGTTAATCTCATGATCCTCATTATCTCCAACAGTAGCATCAACTTCAATAGTAGATTCTCCAACTGTGTATAAATTGTACATATTAGTTAATAACGGAGGATATATTAGCTAATGTCAGATCAGGAGCACGTGAATAGCCGAGGATATATTAGCTATTGCCATATCAAAGCTGTATTTAGTAAACTGAAAGAGAAATCTTCAACAAATTAAATAAAAAGCAGCTAAACAAGAAAGGGAAAAGTAAATCATTTTTGCAAGGCTAGTCAATAAGTATAAATAGAAACAAAGAATTAGAATCTATCATTGACCAAATAAATTAACTTTCAATATTGAAAAGTAATAATTATAGAAAGACATCTGATTAACAAGTAAAATAATAACTGAGACTGACTATAGCACAGGGATACAGCATTACTATCTTAAAGGGTATGTAGCAATGCTACATCAAACAGCAGTACAGCAGGTAACAGATTACACTAGTGGTTCGTTATAAGAAGTGTTGAGCCTGACAGAATGAATTATTATGCTGAGATATCACATTGCATTCATTTGAACTAACATTGTTTCGTACAAACAACAAAACTAATCAAGTTTGTGGCTTTATCCCTCCCTCTTGAGTTTCACATAAATAATGCGACGCTTCAAACACATCATGTGTTGGGGGTATATAGAGTATCAAAATCCACGAATTAAGAACATTAAAGGATGTTAGAACTTAAGCCTACATCTCACACTAAATACAAGAAAACCGTCCATTCAAATCAAAAGAAACACTTGCATGTACAGTGATTATAAACTTAAAGAAATGGATCCGTTAGAAAAATTATCTAGGGATACCTTGAGTCTTTGTTTACAATCTTTGTCCCAAAAGTAGAAAGCACCATCAGATCCGGCAGTTGCAAATGTGTGATCCTGAGACGATGAAGAATATATCAGATATTCGAAACAGTAAAAACCAAAAAACAGGAATGCATGAGCAGTTCAAACGGAAATTGACTGGATGACTTCGATAGATCTAACTTTATGACCCAGAAAACCCAAAGGATGAACAAGTACTATCAGAGGCGAGAGAGAGCGGGAGTGCTTTCGATCTGAGATGAAGAGAGAAAAGGGCAGGCGCAAGAATGAAGGCAAAGAGAATACATATGTAGTTCTTCATTTTAACGGCTAAGATTGAATCCCTAATAGAATTAACCGTTGAGATCAAGATAAAGTGGCGGTATGTGAACAGTTTTACCAAAACGACATTCTATGATATTCATTTTCGATGATATTCAACTTAACTTCTATTTTAATTCATTTAAAACAAATAATAATATGATACTTAATGTTATAATATATTTTGAACAAATTTTCCAATACAACATGAAAATAACAACTAATTACTTTTACTCGTTCACCTTTCTATTGTCTTTGTACTTCTTAGATCATTCGGCTTAACTGAAAAATAGTTCATGATATAGCAAGGGTGATCAACTACTTTGCTCAGCAAGTTTAAATAACAATAAAGGATATATCATGAATGAAAAATAATTAACTCTTGAAATTTTAACAATATACAATAATTGTGAAGACATGCAACTTTGAATAACAACTTTCAATTTATTTAACATACTACTTCTTCATGCTGAAAGGTCACAAAACCGTGAACATACGTTTTGAGCATTTATAACCCTGTAGACATAAGACTATCATTTCGTTTTGAATATTAATAACCATTTCAATTTTAATATCCGAATATGGGTACTCTAGGTGATCAGCCTATTATACGTTTATATTGTGCACATTATAACCATCAAATTTCGTTTTGACCGAAATTCTTTCATCCGACCGTAGTTTCATCATTTCATAATAATTTGTTCATTTCAGCTTTTTCTATCAGATTTCATACCACAATAATATGGTTTGGACTAGTTTCAATAATATTCAGATTAATGAATTTGATACATACATGGTCTAACCGAAATAATTGGCATAGATCTTCCTCTTTAAATAGTTCATAATAAGAACAGTAATATTAACACATGCAATATCTAGCCTAAACAATTATCATATATCTTTCTCTTTAAATAATTCATAATGAGAACAGTCATGCGAATACACATAAGTGTGAATATCAATAACAACATAGATATGAAATAATTCTTAATAATTATTTCATCATGCATTTCGAAATTAATTTCAACTTCTAGATACTTATCATAATAAAAATAAGTATATGAAACTTGCATAATGAAACGAGTTTGAGTTTTAGAATAACTTGTCAAATAAATACTAGTTAAGATTCAAAGAACTTACCTGTTCCGCTGACTACTGCTATTCAACTTAAAATAACTTCCTTTGAATGACCTAACATTCAACAACATTGATCTAACAATTAGTATATCACATAACTTTATTTTACATCACTTAAATTATCTAACACTTAATTATAACATTTAATCACTTAATAATATTATCAACCTTTGATAATATTTTAATCATATAAGTATCATTTAAGAACATATCAATCATTTCCTAATATTATTACCATTGATAATATATTATCCTCAAACAAATATTATTATTTATTTAATAATACTTTAATCGTTTACGAATACTATTAACCATTTTAATAATATTTTATTCAATCATTAATATTATTAATCATTTAATAACATCTTAATCACATATTATTATTAATCATTTGATAATCTGTTACTCTCTTTCTAATAAAATTATTCATAAATGATATCTTAATCCTTTATAAATATTATTAACAATTTAATAATATTTTACTCTATTAATAATATTATTAATCATTTAATAATATTTTAATTTACTTATAAATATTATTAACCATTTAATAATATTATATTCACATACTAATATTATTAACCATTTAGTAATATTTTAATCATTTATTAATCATTTAATAATATTTTATTAACTTTCTAATATTATTAATTATTTAATAATATTTTATTCACTTATTAATATTATTAACCATTTAATAATATTTTAATCATTTTTTTAATATTATTAATTATTTAATAATATTTTATTAACTTACTAATATTATTAACCATTTAATAATATTTTAATCTTTTATTAATATTATTAATTATTTAATAATATTTTATTCACTTATTAATACTATTAACCATTTAATAATAGTTTAATCATTTCTTAATATTATTAATTATTTAATAATATTTTATTAATTACTAATATTATTAACTATTTAACAATATTTTATTCACTTACTAATATTATTACTTATTTAATAATATTATATTCATTTACTTATTTAATTAAACATCTACAATAATTAAATTACATTAATTGAATCTCATATTAATATTATTAATTTTAGAACATTTTTATACTTTCTGACCCGAACCGACCTTAACTGCCAAAACTCGACCCGGTCCGAAAAAAATAATTTTTTGGAAAATAGCACTGCGCCCTGGCACAGTGTCTTGTACTAAACATTGCGCCCCGACGCAGTCTTGCAGAGTGTAACTTCAATTTTTTTCAGATTTTTCAACTTTGACAATTTTGATTCAAACTTGCATAAAATAAAATTTACACATCCAAATTACACCAAATTGGTCTTGTTAGCTTCGTAACTTAATAATCTACAATATTTCATGGATCAATCGCATTTTTGAAATCATTTTTTATGACGATCCCGAATCCGGGTTCCTTTAACCTCAGATCCGGTTCAACCCTAGTACTACATTTTCTTTATTGTTCATGAATTACAACAATATTATAATTGATAAATAATCATTTATATATAATTTTACGACATCTCTTTTTATTTTAGAATCGCAATCTTTATACATTCATAGTATATCTCAATATTATATATGATACGATATTCTATTACAATCAATTTGAGTATTTAACACTAATATTACATATCAACCAATTCTTATACTACACAATCATTTTACCTGTCCAATTCGGACTGATATCTACAATGGTCGTGCTAGACCTTCAGCGAATGTAATATGCATTCCTGTTTCTTGATCTTTAACAAAATTTCGAATAACTTGCACTATCTGATAATGTTGGTTTTAAGCAAAAGTGAGCACGACGGCTCAACAAGTTTAACAGTTACACATAACACGTTACATGCTTCACATCATATACATGCTTTGAATCTTATTCTTACATCATGCTTTCCGTATTAAACATACTTCATACCTCTTATGCAATACATACAATAAACAACCAACACTTAGCAAATCATACTTCAATCTTGTACATAGTTTTCATGTAGCCATACCACATGTTGTTCATCTGTCACAAACATCATCAATAAAACTTCATATTATCAATTTAAATTACATTATAGCATATTAATGCACATATGAGCAAGTTCTGAAAAACTTGCCTGGTTCGTTTCTACCATTACGCTTATTTTACGTCTTTCGTTCAACCTACAATTTATATATAAAATTAACATAATCATTAGTTACAATGACTATTAATTAGTCTTAACTTAAGGTCTTAACTTCGAATTATTAACTCTTTAGTTGTCCGACAAATGAACCTTTACGTTCCGGACAAAAACCCTAGCCCAAACCTAGTTAGACATGTCGGTAAACTTAACCAACTTACACGTTCACTACACGTTCTTCGTACCACTTACTTTTAATAAGTTGTCTAAAATTTAGTCACAAATTGACTATTTACATCGGTTTAATTTAATTAAACATTCTTCTCTTACATAACTTAATGATTCAGACATTTAATAATGTACCAAATACTTCAAAATATTATCTACCTTTGATAATATACAACTACGTTTAAATATTATTAATTATTTAATAATATTTTACTCACGTATTAATATTATTTACCATTTAATAATATTTTAATCACTTATTAATATTATTAACCATTTAATAATATTTTAATCAAATATTAATATTATTAACCATTTAATAATATTTTAACCACTTATTAATATTATTAACCATTTAATAATATTTTAATCTCTTACTAATATTATTCATTATTTAATAATAGTTTAATCATTTACAAATATTATTCACCATTTGATAATATTTTAATCATTTATAAATATTATTCACCATTTGATAATATTTTAATCTCTTATTAATATTATTAACCATTTAATAATATTTTAATCACTTATTAATATTATTAACCATTTAATAATATTTTAATCTCTTATTAATATTATTCATCATTTAATAATATTTTAATCATTTACAAATATTATTCACCATTTGATAATATTTTAATCTCTTATTAATATTATTAACCATTTAATAATATTTTAACCACTCATTAATATTATTAACCATTTAATAATATTTTAATCACTTATTAATGTTATTAATTATTTAATAAAATTTTTATCATGTACTAATGTTATTAATCATTTAATAACTTTTTAATCATATACCAATATTATTAATCATTTAATAATATTTTAATAATCTTCAAACAATACCAATAGTTAACTTTTTAATTGTGTTAACTTTAGTCTTTATTTTAAACATTTAGCTACCATTAATTCACTAATAAATTTTACATATATAAGTTTAGTATCCAAGCACATTCATTTTACACTTATTTTAACTTAATTTATCAATGAAAACTCGATCTGGACCGACCCGACCCGACCCGAAGCGCCCAAAATCTGTTTGGCAGATTGTTTGGGCACAGCTGCGCCCACACCGAGCGCAGGTGCGCTCGGCCAGTTGGTCCAAAAGTCAACTTTTTGAGTACTTGACTCTCCGACGCTCCGACAGCCACAATTTATTCATTTTAAAATATTTTGGGGTGATTCTTGAGTTCATTCTCATCAAAATTTTCCCCTGTACAATTTCTCTTTAGATCACAAATCCAAATTCCAAACGAAACTGGACTAAAAACTACTCACAAGGATAAAGCAAAAACTAAAATCACAAATCCTTAGTTTTAATTGTTCAAACTTGAATAAAATGAACTCTACACATCCAAATGACACCAACTTAGTGTTGTTGTCTTCCTAACTTCTTGTTTTATAACATTTCATGGTTCAATTACATTTTTGAAAACATTTTGACAAGAAATTTTAAGATCGAACCACTTAGGATTTTACCGGTAACACAATATGGAATTTGCTTCAATTTATTTGCTTACCACACATACCAATACTTGTATTAAATATATTAAATCATGAATCTACCTATATATCATAGATTTAGACTTCTAGAGCATCAAAATAATTTTTGATCGGTTAAAAATACATTTTAACCGTTCAAATCATATCTAAACTATAAAAATAAACTAAGGAAGAGATAGAGCACTTTTGAACCTCTTTGACATGGATGCTCTTCTTCTTCTTGATATGATCTTGCTAAGGACTCTTCCTTGACTATTCTCTAGCACCTTTCCTTGGTGGATCTTCAACTCACAAGAGTTTGCTTACATTTCTCTCAAATAGCTCTCTCTCTTTTCTCTCTAGAATACTTGCAAAAGAACTAACAACATCTACAAGTGTGTGGAGTATTCTATATATAGCACTCTACTAACACATCATTAGCTCTTCTAATCAGCCAATGTTGGTGAATTTAGAACTTAATCTAGTTTACTATAGCATGGATGGACAAGTTGAAAGACATTGAGAGTGACAAGGATTGTTGGCCAACTTTGATTTAGTGTGAGTTTGAAGCAACATGTAAGATCAAGCCACCCCATGTGGGGCCCCCTTCAATCTCAGCAAAATGGGATTAAATTCTCCATTTTTGCTTTATTTTTATAGCTTAAATATACATATATATATATATATATATATATATATATATATATATATATATATATATATAAATGCTAACCAACAGTTTGACTTCCTATTGGGCTCCACTTTGGACTTAGGAATTAAATAAGTTGGGCTAATTCATTTAATTTGTTTGGGCTTAATTTATTTATTACATTGGGCTAATATTAAATACCCTATGTTACATTTAATTAAAACAAGCTTTGGACTTATTTAATTATTACATGGATCAAGATTTATTTAATTACATGAACTACTACGTAAATTTATTTGACCTAGATTAATACATCAATTGAACTTATAATATAATCCAATTAGACTTGCTTTAATTAATTCTACCACCTTGGGTTACTCAATTAACTCATCCATAGTTAATTCTCATCATCAAATTCACTCACCTAGCATTTAACCAATGTTTGGTTAATGCTCTCTCTTGTCTACCAACTAGGGTTGTTCAATTAACACTACATTAGTTAATTCTCTACACTTAACAATATTTCCCAACACTTTGACCAACCTTGGACTTTTAAGTGTTTGAGCTACATAACTTACTTTGCATTGGGCTCTCTTATTTAATCACTTGGGCTACCCAACACAATTCACATATCATTTATAACTTGGGCTTGATAATTAATTTAATTGGACTACCATATTACTTGCCAACATAATTTAATTGGACTTATATTAATTACCTCTTTATAATTATCAACAAGACTTACAACAATTAAAATATTTGCTTGTCTTAATCAATTATTGGACTCTATACAACAATTCTATAATTAAGTTAATTACTTAATTAATTATTTCTCATTATTGCAATCCTAGGCAATCATTCTAGCGTTTCTATATAATTAACCTAATTAATTATATTTCATGACTTTCATTCTTACATCATATTTAAACTAATTAATTTATTAGTTTTAATTGAGTATTAATTTACTCATCTTCTTATTGGTCTAACAAACACACTTTAGGTATATATAATTTAATATAACCACCTTTACTTCTCAATTGAATTTATTTCCTTAATAAATTATCTACATGCATCATTACAATATTCTCACATTTAATTTCTAACAAGTAAATCATTTATAAAAAAAAATGTTTGTCCATTTTCTACACATCTTACTTCTCAAATTCTAGGTTTTAAACTATAACCTTTAATTAATATTAAAAAAATCTTATTAACAAACCTTGTAAATATTTGAGATATTACATTTTTAACACAAAATTTAGGATCGATCGACTAGGGTTTTCAAAACAACCTCTTTTAGTAAAATGAGCATAACTTGTTCATTTCTTCATATTTTTCAATCGTTCAAGTTGGGTTATCTTCATAACACATAGACCTATCATTCAAGACTCATAGATCATAAAAATAACTTACACATCTCAAATCATGAAACATCAACCTAGACATTTAACTAGGGTTTTAAAACCAAGCATGCTTATACAACCATTCTTTCCGTCATCTTTCATACAAAACATGTTAGAACACATATCTAGCATATTTAATCATAAACCTTCATAAATATTCAAGTTCTAACACCACATAGAATTTTTTTTCCTACATACAAAACTAAATAACAAGCGAAGGCTCAAATAAACTTTTAAACCTTTAACGGAGATTTTCTTCTTGCTAAAGCTAGAACTCCTCTTCTTTTTCTCTTCCCAAAAATGAGTAGCACACTTTCAACTCTCAAGTATCCTCTCACAAAGGCTCTAGCTTCTCTCTAGAATTTCTCTATCTATAAGTTAGTAAAAAGAAGCAAATGAGCAAACAATCCATACAAGTATTTGCTCCTCCTTATTTATAGAAATCTAGGACTCTCCCAATTAAGCTCCTAATCAACCAACACTAATCAATTAACATTCCTAAGCATGCTTACTATTACCTTGAATGACAACCTTGAATGACCTTCTCGATTGACATGTTGCTTGCAATTTATTTTGGAGATTGAGAGAAGTATACATGAAGTGTAAAATACTCAACTAAAATCAAACAAGGCACCCCAAATGGGACCCTCTTCCAACCGGCCAAACTCCCTCTTTTTCTCTCATTTTTGATTTTCTTTTTATCTTATATAATCATATATACATCTATATATATATATATATATATATATACACCTCTCTTTATATATATATATATTGACCAACCTTTTGATTATTTATTGGGCTCCACATTGGACTTAGGAATATATTTTATTTGGACTTCACATTTAAATTATTTGGGTTCAACAATTTATTCCAATTTGGGCTACTATAAACTAAACCATGATACTTGAAATTAAAATAAGCATTGGACCTAGTGTAATTACAATTAGACCTGACAAACGGGCCGGGCTGGCCCAAACGGGCCGGGCTGTCACCGGGCCGGGCCAAAACGGCCCAACTTTTTATGGGCTAAAAAACTGAAGCCCGTAGCCCGCCCGGGCTGGGCCGAGCCAGCCCGCGGGTTTTTTTTTTTTTAATAACATTTATAATAAATAATTTAACCAAATAATAATTCTACAGAATAAATAAATAATACAGAAACATATTATCAACAAATATAACAATCCAAACCCAACAATCAATCTATATCAGTTAATGAGATTTGAAGTTCAGATTTAACCAAATAATAATTCTGCAGAATAAATAAATAATACAGAAAACATATTATCATCAAATATTCAAATATAACAATCCAAACCCAACAATCAATCTATATCAGTTAATGAGATTTGAAGTTCAGATGAATCAAATATGAATATATATATATATATATATATATATATATATATATATATATATATATATATGATTCCTTCCTGGAAGTACTAAATCTACTACATATATATATATATATATATATGATTCCTTCTCTTCCTGAAATCCTTCTGATTCCTTTCTGGAAGTACTAAATCTACTACATATATATATATATATATATATATATATATATATATATATATATATATATATATATATATATTGTAAGACCCCGAATTTATGAAATACAAAATTTAATTTTTCTTCATATATATTTTTCCTGAAACAGTAAATGGTTAAATTGACAAAATTGAAAGTTAATGATGTTATGTGTAAATTTTATTTTGTCGGACAATATTCTTTTTGTCGGGGAATATTCGGGCCGTACGACGGCGCCGAAATAACTAATTATTGGTGGAGCCCACAACGGAATAATTGTCGGATATAGAAAACGACAGAAGTAACCTTTTTAAATAAAAATAGTCAACGGTGTTAACTGTTAAAATACCGGTGATAAAAGAATAGTAGCATACGGTAATTTATGGTATTTTATTGTGGCACACGGTATTCTACAGTAGCACACGGTATTGCACAGTGTCTCATATTATTGACACCGTAACTGTTACGCATCATTTCATCAATAATTGTCACTGCATAATATTTTATATTATCAATTCAATTATTGTTGCTACACAGTATTTTGCATTATTGATTCAATAATTGTCATTACACTGTATTTCATATCATCGAGTCAATAATTGTTGGTGCACTGTAGTTTAAAATTATTGAATCTAATAATTGTCACAGTAGCAAATATACTGTAATTTATATTATTAAATTAATAAAATTATGTAACGTGTTTCTTACATTATTATGGTAACATTATTTTATATGTTGGACTCACAGGAAGAATAAATAAATAAATAAAAAAAAATAAAATAATTAATTTTACTATTTGAAATAGTAACGTGAATAGTGACGTGAATAGTAACGTGAATAGTGACGTGAATAGTAACGTGAATAGTAAGTGAATAGTAAGAAACATGTGGGACCCACTGTGGGGCCCACACGAAATGTGAGAAATGTGTTTGCTGGGAATGGGTTGGTGGAGGCTGCGCAGCAGCCTCTGCTGAATTTTTTTCTGTTCACCTACCACGCATAGTAACTTATTTTCTCCTATAAATAGCTTGCTCAACTGAATAGAAAAATCACACCTAAAACATAAAATTTTTCTATAAGAATTTTATGAGTTTTCTCTGAGAATAGTAAGGTTATTTTGAGAGTTTGAAAGCCAAAAGGAGTGCAGGAATTTTTCAAGTAAGTCTTTTATTAAAGAGTAGTAATTTTATAAATTCCTATTTTTCACGGTATTCACAAATCTTCCTTTAGAAGACTCTTCTTTAAGAAGATTCATTTTTAAAAGCTTTCTTTGGAAGATTTATTTTGGAATATTATTTTTAAAACTATTTAAAAGTAGTTATATTATACTACAAAAATTATGTTAAATATATATAATTTTGATAATTCATATTATACGAGTTATCATACACTTTGAAATTTATATGTGGAAATTACTAATTTTATTATAAAAATATAGGTTGATCAACCTCATTTAAATCAATATCCAGTCACGTGTTAAGGTAAGGAATATCATTCTTTTCATACTCTTAAATTTATTACGGTAAGGAATATTATTCTTTTCACACTCTTAAATTTATTACGGTAAGGGGTATCATTCTTTTCATCATCATAAATGGATATTATTTTCTTTCTTACTTGAAGGGATTATCATTCTTTGATTCTCGAAAATAATATCGTTTCTTTCTTGTGCCATTTACTTCCATGTATTAAATTGTGGGAATAACCTTACGGCGCGGTTTACCGCCTGTTGGTGAATAACCTTTTGTATTCATTCCTTATTAATCTTTGAGAATAACCTTACGGTGCGGATTATCGCCTGTTTGGTGAATAACTCTTCGTATTCAAATTGATGGGAATAACCTTACGGCGCGGATTATCGCCTGTTTGGTGAATAACTATTCGTATTCAAATTGATGGGAATAACCTTATGGTGCGGATTATCGCCTGTTGGTGAATAACCCTTTTTATTTGTCTCGTGCGGAAATAATTTGTCTACACGAATTATCACATGACACTTTTATTCCATATTCGTAAGTGATATCATTTTCCTTTATACTCATAAGGGATACCATCTTTTTCATCTTCCATTATTCAAACTTACTATGGTAAGGGATATTAATTCCCTTCACCTTTTGTTAATCAAACCTGCTACGGTAAGGGATATTATTTTCGTTCATACTCCTAAATTGAAACTTATTATGGAACTATTGCTTCTATAATTCCTGAAAATATTATATGTTCCATAATAGTTGAACTTCATTATTTCAACTGAACCTTCCTATTTACGTGAACCTTTCTATTGAACTGTAACCGTTATTCTAAACTGTGGATCTTGAATATCATTTTTAAATTTCACTCCACATCATGTTGGCAATTTGGACATTATTTGAATCTGCACAAAGTAAACTTCTGATACTTATTGTTTATCCTGTTCTTCTGTTCATCATTTGTATCACTGTTATTTGTATTAATCATCAAGAATCAAGCTGTTGTGAATATCTGTGGCCGGGGGCACAGATGTGATATAATTGTTGAACAGATGATAGGTTAAAGGCGATATACTAGGTTAAAGGCGATACATCTGTTCGGTGTCTTTTATGGCACGTGGTGAATGTTCTCTTTGGCCCGTAGTGCAAAGATGAACTGTTGGTTGGTATGATTATGACCAAAGGCTGAATCTGGTATAATCATGACCGTTGGTGCTTTATTGAATATCTTTGGCCCGTAGTGCAAAGATGAACTGTTGATTGGTATGATTATTACCAAAGGCTGAATCTGGTATAATCATGACCGTTGGTGTTATATTAAATATCTTTGGCCCGTAGTGCAAATATGAACTGTTGATCTGCATGATTATGATCAGGAACTGTGAATTTTTATTATCATGACTAATGGTATTTCAGATGATAAAAGTTGATGATATTTTTACAAAAAAGAGAAGCGAGTGGACATTATAGTCTGCATTATTCTTCTAATAGATTGCTCATTCCGCTGCTATTATTGATCTGAACGTTGTTTAAGAATTTAACTACAGTTTTTGATATAAACCTTGTAGTCTATTGTATTCAAAACTCAACTGTTGAAGGCTAATGATAATTTATTCGTCATTATCTTAGTCATGATATTTCTTACTGGGCTATTTGAGCTCACCCTTTCTTTTGTTCCATTGTTTTTCAACAGGAGATCAAAACGTAACAGGGTCTAACCGGGGGATGGAGTGAGAGTCTGAGGAATAGCTGTCGTAGTCTTCACGTGTTGTAAAATAGTGTGGCAATAATAGTGAAGACTTAGTTGTGTATTATTATACACTGTATTGTTGTACGTTGTGCTTTGTTGTAATAATTTTGTTGTAGTCTTTTGACGACTCAAGTTTGGGCTGTGTGGGCCCAGATTTGGGGGCGTCACAGTTGGCATCAGAGCTTAGGGATATGGTCTTTAATGGAGATCTGGGGTTAGAACTAGGAGGGGAGAGACGAATATAATCAGTCACTAGTGTGTCCCACCTAAATGAGATTTTGTTATCTAATGAGTCGATTTGAATATAGGGACATGAAGTGATGAGTCAGTTTATTTGAACTAACATTTATTTTGTGACCACAGTTAAGTATGGCATCTGGAAATCAGGAGGATAAGTATGAAATGCCCGGTACGTCAATTTCGGGGACGAAATTTCATAAGGAGGGGAGGTTGTAAGACCCCGAATTTATGAAATACAAAATTTAATTTTTCTTCATATATATTTTTCCTGAAACAGTAAATGGTTAAATTGACAAAATTGAAAGTTAAGGATGTTATGTGTAAATTTTATTTTGTCGGACAATATTCTTTTTGTCGGGGAATATTCGGGCCGTACGACGACGCCGAAATAACTAATTATTGGTGGAGCCCACAACAGAATAATTGTCGGATATAGAAAACGACAGAAGTAACCTTTTTAAATAAAAATAGTCAACGGTGTTAACTGTTAAAATACCGGTGATAAAAGAATAGTAGCATATGGTAATTTATGGTATTTTATTGTGGCACACGGTATTCTACAGTAGCACACGGTATTGCACAGTGTCTCATATTATTGACACCGTAACTGTTACGCATCATTTCATCAATAATTGTCACTGCATAATATTTTATATTATCAATTCAATTATTGTTGCTACACAGTATTTTGCATTATTGATTCAATAATTGTCATTACACTGTATTTCATATCATCGAGTCAATAATTGTTGGTGCACTGTAGTTTAAAATTATTGAATCTAATAATTGTCACAGTAGCAAATATACTGTAATTTATATTATTAAATTAATAAAATTATGTAACGTGTTTCTTACATTATTATGGTAACATTATTTTATATGTTGGACTCACAGGAAGAATAAATAAATAAATAAAAAAAAATAAAATAATTAATTTTACTATTTGAAATAGTAACGTGAATAGTGACGTGAATAGTAACGTGAATAGTAAGTGAATAGTAAGAAACATGTGGGACCCACTGTGGGGCCCACACGAAATGTGAGAAATGTGTTTGCTGGGAATGGGTTGGTGGAGGCTGCGCAGCAGCCTCTGCTGAATTTTTTTCTGTTCACCTACATTTGGCGGTTTTCTCTGGGCTAAAAAAGTAAAGCCCGTGGCCCAACATTTGGCGGGCGGGCCGGCCCGGCCCGCGGGCTTGAGCTTATTTTGCCAGGTCTAATTACAATATATACTTATTACATGGACTACCCATTAACTAATTATATAGCCTACTAGTTTAATTCATTTGAACTTTAATTAATTAATTCATTGAGTTTATCACATAATCCAATTAGACTTGCTATTTAAAAGTCAATTGGCTACCAAATTGAGTTAACTTACGAAACGCTATCACTTACTAATTCTTGGGTTTGTTTTAATAAAACCCTAATACACATTAATACAAGTACTTCGACTTGATTAAATTTAATTTATTAGCTACCTCTTATCATCAACTTGGGTTTATAATATAGTTACTCATACCCATACAATTATTCCTACATTGTGTTATCTTTAATAATTCACTAATTTCTTCTTTCTCATTATTCATACAAGTAATTCACTTGTTCATTATTAATCTTCTTATTTGTCATTCATGACCAACATTCACGCTTTATGTTTTCATCACATAAACTTCTCTTGCATTCCTTTTTCTTCTTTAGTTAATTCAAATAAATTTAATTAACTAACTTACTACATCTCATCATACAACATAAACACATCATATATCATATTTTCTCATGAATATGAATAAGTAAAAAAAAAAAAATTAAGTTCATAATTTTATTGGTTATTACATTTTGTACTAAACTCGGTGCCCCAGCGTCGGATCCAAAATACATTTTTCAACTTTTTCAGATTTTTCAACTTTGACACTTTTGATTCAAACTTTCATAAAACGAAATCTACACATCTAAATAACATCAAATCAGTTTTGTTATCTTTCTAACTTCTTGTTACTCAATATTTCATTGATCGATCACATTTTCGAAAACATCTTGACATAAAATTTAAGATCGATCCATCTAGAATTTTTAAAACGACATGTTTTGCGGTAAACTCCATAACTTCCTCATTTTTTCATATTTTGAGATATTCAAGTTGGGTTATCTTTATAACTCATAAATATAACTTTCTAACCATCAAAATCAAATAACCAACTTGTATATTTCAAACTACCATAATATATAGCATATAGCTAGTTAGGGTTTTACCGGTAAAGCTTTATATGCACATTTCTACAACTTATTTCCATACCAAGCATATAAATACACATATTAAACATACTAAACCATGAATCTTAATATATATCCAAGATCTGGCATTATAGAACATTAAACTAGGTTTTGAACTGTTAAAAATATATTTTGACCATTTAAACTACATTAAGCATACATGGACACCTACATACACATATTCATCAATAGATCTCCATCCTTATACCTTCGAGCTCACCATAGCTCCACCAAACACAAATTTCCTCCCATAACCAATCATGCCAAACATTTACATAACAAATATTGACCATAGAAATGTAAAGAGTTTTAAGTCTAGAGAACTTTTCAACCTTCTAAGCTTGGATGCTCTTCTTCTCTTTCTTCCAAAGTACGAAATGAAGCTTGATGACTCCACCTTGAACCTCTCTAGCAACTTTCTTATTGATTTATCTCACAAACTCACAAGACTCTCTAGCTTTTCTTTTAAAGCTTTAGAGCTTCTCTATATTTTTCTCTTTAGGAAACAATGAACAATGAATAACCTCTTCTCAACACCATACAATATCTTATTTAAAGAATAATCTCATTATCCAAAATGTATACTTATACAATATATAAGTCTACAAATTTACTAGATCATCTTATCTTTTGGCTTGAATTTGCTAGATTTTTGGGATTTCCCTTACATGAAATGACTAAGGTTGTTGAATATTTTACCAACTATGTCCTTCAACGTGACAAATCAAGCAATCTAGCTTCACAAGGCACCCCATTAGGGCCCCACATGGCTGCTGGCCACTATATTCTTTTTTTCCTCATTTTTCCTTTATTTTTATAACAATTATATACATATGTGTATATATATATATATATATATATATATATATATATATATATATATATATATATATATACATTGACCTAGTTTGGGCTCCACTTTGGACTTAATAATTAATTCTATTGGGCTCATTCATTTAACTAACATATGCCACATTTATTTAAATACGCAATGAGCTAGTTCAATTATAATATAGACCAACAATTAATTATGTACATGAGCTACTGGGTTAATTTTGTTAAACCTAGTTTCATAATTCATTTGGACTTAGAATATAATCAAATTAGATTTGCTTTAATTGATTCTACTACCTTGCTACATTATTAGATTAATAAATATACACTTACATATATATATATATATATATATATATATATATATATATATATATATATATATATTCATTCAATCATGTAAATGCACAATCAATTGATACAAAAATTTTAATTCTTTGATAATTATTTAATAATCATCATTACAATAAACTTAGAATTCGTGGTTATTACATCGCGCATTGTGCGGGGCTGGGCAGATGAACATTGACACGCCATGCGCAGTCTGGCAAGGTTGCATGCAGCAGGCGTGTGGAACGCGTTCGTGGCGTTGTAGCTGACAATTTATTTTTTCTCCTTCTTTCTGGTAGGTCCCGCGAGTGAAATGAGTGGAGTCAGCAACAGATTTGGTTTTAATTTCCTTCCTGGGTCCTAGGTGCATCATTGATTCAGCAGATTATTTCTGCATGTGTTTCCAGCCAGTAATAAATTAAAGAGTTCCAATTGCAAAAGGATTAAAAATAAGATTTTAATTATTATTTTATTTTTAATTTAGTATTTGTAAATTCTATTAGGGTTCGGAGGATTATGTAACCTATAAATAAAGGGTTTGATACATAATTGAGGACACACATCTTTTGCTAGAAAATTCTCTCTTTATTCTTTTGTGCTTTTCAAATATGTGTGGCAAAATTATTTTTCTTAGTTTAAGTGATTGTAGCCATCAAGATTAATACACTATTAGATCTAATTTATTTTAACTGTTCAATTTATATTTTAGTATTGAATATTCTTCTGTGCTTAATTTTTATGATTGATTTGTTTAATTGCTAGAGATGCCTACTAGTTTATTATTTGCATTAATCTACTGCTATTGATGAAGCAACGAAGTTTAATAATTATTTTACAGATCAAAAGATTATTATATCTTAGGAATAATATTCATCTAAATTAAATGCAAACAAGTAGCTTGTGTTGTTTAGTTCAACTATCTCTCTAATTTTTACAGTTGCTATTAAATTAAATCTTTAGCAATTGTCGGAGGTTGTTTAGTAGTAAGGGTATTTAGACCAAGTGGTTCTACTTAACTAAAATTAAGGAGAGACAAGAAAAATTATTTCACCTACGGGCAATTATTCCTACGATGAATGTTCAAAATATGAATTGAGTAATTCTTGCACCAATGATCAATTGTAAATTCTTGATGGTAAATGTTAACTTAAATCAAGGTTTTTTCTTCTTATTTATTTCATTAAATTACTTACATATTTATTTTAGTTAATTTTATTTAAATTATTTCTTTAATTAGAAACCCCCAATTTTGGTTTACGAATACATATAATTAAATTAATCAGTCTTTGTGGGTAAGGCTGTAACTCGAGTCAAACAGTTCGAGCTCGATTCGGGATCGACTCAAAAAAATATAAGCTCGACTCGAATTCGTTAATAATATGATTCAAATTTGAGCATAAAAAATAGCTCGAATAAAAATACGAGTAGAATCTGAGTAAAGTTATACTCAACTCGTTTAGGATTCAAACTACTCGCATTTTCAATCATAATTCGATACATACTCGATTCATACATATTTGAATAGATACTCGATACATTCTTTTAAAATATATACACAATTAAACAAAATTTGAATAATTAGTTATTATTATTTTTATTTATAATTTTAATTTTAATTTTAATTTTATATTTATAAAGTATAATTATAATTATATTTTCTCATTTCTAAGTAAAATAATAAGTTCAGTTAGTAATTGTATGTATTATAAAGTTAATTACTATGTGGAGACTCGAATTCGAGTTTGAATTTGAAGTTTGTGAGTAATTTGAATATAATTCGATCCGAGTCGGATCGAATTCAAGTAAAAAAATTTCGAGTCGAGTCGAATCTGAGTAAAGTTTTTAAAATATAGTTCGAATCTGAGTCGAATTCGAGTATAAATTTAATCTTACGAGTCGAATTCGAGCAACTTAGAATTCGGATCGATTCGACTCGTTTACAGCCTTATCTGTGGGATCGACTCTTACTTGCATTGCTACACTAATATTTTTTCAAAGTAAAATTTTATTTTTGAGTGTCTACGACAGCACATCAGTCGAGGTGCTAGTGGACGGGCCAGATTTTATTTTTTACGCATTTTTGATATTTTTGACTCCAAATTGAATTGAGTTTTCTTATAAAGCGTGAAATTTGATATGTAACCTATAAATATATGTCAAAACTCATATTTTAAAGAAGGCTAACATAATTTTATCATAGTTTAACATAGTAGAGAGAGTGAAGATAGATATTTGAAGGCAAAATTGAAGACATGTCAGACTAAGTTTTCTTATTCAGTTATAAGGGATGTTGAACTTCATTAACAATTAATGGTTTGATTGAGTTTATATTTTCTATTCCTTCTTAAATGAGCTTTGTTCATGATGATCTACTTTAATTGATGAATGATATTTGTTTTAATTAATTTGATTATGGCCAGTTAAATTGATTAAGCTATCCATCCGTTAGATTAAGATATAATATTAAGCAAACGATATTGTATCTGATCATAAGCAGCGATTAGTAATATATGATTGTGGTCAAGCTTTTAAGTATTGTTATAGTTATCAAGAAGACAAGTTAAATAATCTGCGATTGTATTATTGTTGCTTAAAATAATCTAATTCTCTAATTCTTAATGATATTCTTATATTAAATTTAGACTGATAGTTCTAGGTTATATGATGGTTAAGGTCTAGTCAGGGCGATTATCATATTAGATTTAAAACTTAAGGGGAATTGCAAATAATTAATGATTGTTGTTACATAGGGTTATTAGTTTCATTGAAGAAATGAATAATGTTATACTTAATTATTCTACTACTGTGAAAATGTGATACTGAACTGAAGAATTGAAATTTTTAATTTGTCGGTTAATCTTATTAATTTACTTTTGTTTATTTAGTTAATTATAATTAATTTTAAACGTCCTAATTTAGTTTACTTTGCATAAAATTAAATTAATCATTCTTTGTGGGATCGACTCTTACTTACACTACTATATAAATATTTTTTTCAAAGTAAAATTTTATTTTTGGGTGCCTGACAGCATCCCATGTGACCCCCCGAGAATCCCCACACTGGCCACAGGCGACTCCCGCGTTGTTAATGAACAACCTTCTCCTTACAACCACAACATTATATAATCATATGTTGCTATAAACTCAATAAATTTAAATTTTTATAATATTTTCTTGAACTTTGTCTCATAATCAAAATCTTTACACTGATCTTACAAACTCAAACCATTTACAAATCATGACCTAGTGTATTACAATTTTTGTGATTATACAAACGCTCACACTTCAACAATGAGTCGCTATGACTATATGCCGTCTCCGCTTAACTAACCGAGTTCAAAATTATTAGCACTCGTCTTAATGTATAACTTCATTTCACTATCATTACAAGGTTTTAATCAAGAATAATACAAAGTTATAATTATCCCAACCTATTACATCAAGAGATTTAAATAATTATAACAATAAGATTTTATAAACCCAAAAATAACTTCAATCATTTCCTTTGCGTTTACTGGGATCTTTAAATTTCTTGCACCTCACTGAAAATGTTTGATTATAGCAAGAGTGAGCATGACGACTGAACAAGTCTAATAGTTATCACATAACACGTAGTTCACATTTAAATCATGCTTTATGCTCCATGCTTCGTATTTTATGAAGACATCATGATTTTTATGCTTTGCATTTATTCAATTACTTCATACTTACAATGCATCTCAATAATTGCAAGTTATACAGTTCATAGTATCAATTGTATATCAACCATTCACATCATATGTCTATACAAAGGCATATTTAAAATCAATTTGCGCATACAATAGTGCACACATAATAGTTTATACATATAGAAGCATGTTTGCAAAAATATCACATAATATTGAAAAACTTGCTTGATATACGTATTGACTTACGCTACTACGCTGCACCTGCGTCCATCATTAACACTCACACAATTCACATTGCATCATTTGAAAGACCTAATTTTTAAATTAGTTTATCTTTCAATTAGTAAAATACATAGGGATTCCTATATCAATCTCAAAATGAATTGACACTTAAGCACATAATTTCCTATTTACAAACATATAAATTATAATACAATATTATCACATTTGGATAATATTTTAATTACCAACCTGTATTATTATACACCTAATAATATCTTTAGCATTTACTAATGTTATTAAATATGTAATAACATCTTAATTGGTTACAAATATTATTAATCCTTTATTAATATTTAAACCTTACAAGTATCATAACTCATTTAATAATAATTTAATCTTTTAGTAATATTTGAAGACTTAAACAATTAAATATAAATTTTTTAATCACTTTATTATTTTCTTAATTCCTTCACTTTATTTATTTAATATTAGTTAATTAAATAATTAATTTAATTAACTTTACTTGCTATTTATCATTACATAACAATTATCTTATTTTTCTTTAATTATTATTTAATATCATTTAAATAATAATTAATTAACTAATTATCCTTATTCATTATTTAATTTAACTCACCTTAATCATTGTTGTACAATAATTAATTAAATACCTTGTTAACTATATTTCCCTTTAATTATAAGTAAATCTTAATTTAATAATAATTAATCAATGAACTATACTTATTATTTAATGTTAATTAAATAATAAGTTTACAAACCTTCATCTCCTTTATTTATTATTTAAAGACACATAAATAATAATTAATTAAATATAACAACTTTACATATTACTTAAATCTCAATTAAGTAATAAGAACTAGTTTATTAATTTTAACCATTCTTAATTATTATTTAATAATAATTAATTATTTATTTTTACTTATTACTTAATGTTAGTTAAATAATAAATAATTAAATTAATAACTTTATTCTTCTTTAATTATTATTTAATATCAATTAAATAATAATTTATTAATGGGTACCCTTATTTATTATTTGATATTAATTAAATAATAAATAATTATTTTATTGACTTTATTCAATAATTAAATACCAATTGATGAAATTAATAGCTTTATTTATTATTTAAATAATAAATAATTATTTTATTAACTTCATTCAACAATTAAATATCAATTGATGAACTTAATTGCTTTATTTATTATTTAATATTAATTAAATAATAAATAATTAAGTTAATTACTTTTAATTCAAAATAAATTATTCTTAATTTCCTTTATTTAATATTTAATAACAATTAAATGATAAATAATTAATTACTTTTAATTCCCTTTATTTATTATTAAACAATAAATAATTAATCATTGTTAATTATTATTTTATTTAAATAATAATTAATTTTCTTAAATATTCTTAGTTTATATTATTTGTTATTTAAATTTTAAATAATTTATTTGGGTCCCGTATTAATTATATTAATATTTAAAATATTTTATGACCTATTTAATTAATTAAAATCAACCCGAAACTGACCCGAACCAACCACGTACCAAAATGGACCATGAAGGGCGCCAACTTAGGTGCCTAGGCACCCAAGGGGCTAAAACAGGCGCTTAGGCGTCTGCCTCTTGCAGAATGAAAAGTTAGTTTTTTGATTTTCATCTCTTTGTTTTCCTGATTTTACCTCATTTGCACAAACTTGAATAAAATAAAATCTACAAATTCAAATGACCTCAAATTGGTCTTGTTAGATTTGTATCTTCTTGAACTATAAGGTTACATCATTGAAACACATTTTTCTACATGTTTTGGTTACGAAAAATGGGCTTAAAGTGGACTGTTGTGTTTAGGGTTTTGAAAATGAACTCATTTGGTTCCAAAAATCATAACTCACTAATTTCAAAATCTTTTGACATGATTCCAACTAGGTTTTACTCTTAACTTACATATCTAGCATATGACAAAGTAAATCACACATACGACATGTAGGTTTCAAAATGTATAGCTTCGAATCACACGTTTGATTAGGGTTCTGACGGAAGAAATCGTTTTCAAGCTTTTCGCTAAACTTTTCATAATACATCAATACACATGTTAAACCCATTGAACCCTAGATTTACTAATCTAGCATGTATAAAAATATTTAGAGCTTTTAAAATGATTTTCTACCGTGGAAATCATATATGACACAAATGGAAGCATAAAGCTAGGGTTTTTTTATAAACTTTTATACCTCTTGGACTTGTGTGCTATGTTTCTCTTCCTTCCAAAGTATAAGATGAAGCTTGAGGACATCCAAGACACTCCTAGTTGCTGTGCACTACATCTCCTTCAAGCCTTCTTGGTGATTTATCTCTTATAATAGTTCAAGAACACTAAGCGTCCTTCTCTTTTCTCTCTAACTTGCTCTCTCTTTTGCTCTCTAGCAATTTCACCAAATAAACCAACTCCAGAAATGTTAGGAGAGACTCTTATTTATAGAGGATAACTACTCATGCTTATGCTTCATTAATCCACCAACATAGTTGTTTTAAGCTAATTAAGCAAGCAAACATAGATCCACATTTTGAGGGGATTTGATGGGGTTTGGGAGAGAAATAAGGAATGTTGTTTTCCATGTATTCTTGAGCTTTTCACCACTTAACTTCCCTCCCCAATCTGTCGGCTACTCCCCCTTTTCCCAACCAATTTCCATTTAATTATAATTGTTATCTTGGTTATACACACACACACACACACACACACACACACACACACACACATATGGGTCATCCTTTAGGACACTAATTAAATCCATGTTAGACTCAAATAAATAAATCATTGGACCTCCTATATGGCTTGCCATTTTCACAAATATTGGGCTAATTAAATTATCTCATGACCAATTTACAAGTCTTTTTTTTTTGCTACTTTTAAACACACACACCCTTCCTTGCTGCCACCAAGGATCGAACCCCCAATCTCGTGCTTTCACATGAGTTGGTTGTACCACTGGGCAAAAGACCACTCGATCTAATTTACAAGTCCACTAGCATTTAAATTAAATTGGGCTTGTTTAATAAACTAATTGGGCTAGTCACTATTAATAAATTCTTAGTGGAACTATAAATTATTATTATTAATATTTTACACATTAGCATTAATTAATAATCACATTAATTAATTTAAATAATTCAATTAGATTTGTTAGGAATCAAGTTAATTAAATTATTACATAACTTAATAATCTTGTCAAGGTTTTGATATTAAATACCCTAAGTTGATCCATTAATTTAAATAACTCATTAAGTGGGCATTCCTTTAATTATTTGCCACATAAGTAAGTAAATTAAACTATCACTCAATGATTTAATTTAATCGTACCAAAAGTTTAATTCATCAATAATTAATTTTATTAGTATATGTTAGAATATTAACGGTCATTACATGATAAGTTAATTTTATGTCTATTTATTGGGTTTTAGTTACTTAATTATTTGTGAATTTTTAACTATTTTTAGTATTTTTAGTATTTTATTTAATTTTATGCATTTTTATTATTTTTATTTATTTTTAAATTCATTTTGTAGGAAAATTGGAGCTTGATGGTAAAATGGTAATTTAATAATAGCTGGATGACATAAGTGTAAATAAACCGCTCGGTGGCAGTTTCGTAAATATCAAGAAAAAAGGCTTGCTCCATACGCGTATAAAAATTTGGTTCAGCAGCATGCGAAGAAGAAACGACGGCGTTTTATCTGAAGGGCAGCAGGCGACTACCGCGCATTGCGCGGTCGGAGCCAAAAAAGGAAAAAAAAATCGTGCAATGCGCGAACCTGGACAATTGATAGCAGCAAAGGCGCGTGGGTCGTCGGCTTGCTTATTTCTTTTGGTTTCAGTGGTCCCGCCACGTGGCAGCGCATCCACAGATTTTGAATGTTTCTTCCAAAGGGAAATTAAAGAAAGTAATCCAAATGTAAATTGAAAAAGGAAAAATAAATAGGAATTTTATATTTTATTATTTGTATTTTAAATTTTATTATTGTTTGGAAATTATAATTCCTATTAAGGTTTGAAAATTATAATTCATATTAGGGTTAGGATGATTATTTAGCCTATAAATAGAGGGCTTGAGATATAATTGATACACATCTTTTACGAGAAAAATTCTCTCTATTATTCTTTTGTGTTTTTCATTGCTATGTGTGGCTAAATTTTTTTTTTTTTGATTTAACTGATTGAAGCCATCAAGATTAATATACTATGAGATCTAATTTATTTTAATTGTTTATGAAAGATGTGAATTTTCTCTATACCTTATTTTGATGATGTTTTAAAGTCTGATATAGAAAAATATATTATTGGAGGATTGAGAGAAAAAAAATAGCAAGGAAAAAATAATTTGACTAGTTTAATTTTTTGGCCTTTGTTACTCGAGTTAATAGATTCTTAGGGGTGTTTCTACACCTAGTGCCCTAAAGTCAACTGGTTTAGGAGTCATTGGTCAAAAGCTCGCTATATGAGTAACTCTGAAAAGCCTAAGAAAATTATACATTACATAGTCAAGTATGAAAAAAAAAGTGAGATGGAGCATAAAATGCACTCACTGAGGAAAAAATAGTGAGCTATGAAAAGAAAATACATATGAAAGAAAAATTATTATGGAGAAAGAAAGAAGATTTTTTTTTGATCCTTTAATTTTTGTTTGTCTATATTAGCTTTGAGATAGGTTGAAAATGAGTGTATAAAGTGTTGATTATCTCCTATTTGGCATTTGATTATATAAATTTATTTAAGTTCTGGTTGGTTTGATTTATTTGGATTCACACACACATCAAAGGGTCTTGATTAGAGTAAGATTAATAAATATATTGAAGTTCTAGATTTTGCATAGTTTTGAATTTTTTTTTGAGTTATAATTTAAAAATCTTTGAGGTTAGTGTTGAATTCATATTCATTTGTTGCTCAAGTAAGTCAGTCAGGTTAATTGATTTATTTAGTAGAGTTTTATTTTTATAGTTTTTATTCTTGTTTTGCTTGAGGACAAACAAAGAGTTAATTGTGGGGGTATTTGATAAGTTAATTTTATATATATATTTATTGGGTATTATTTACTTAATTATTTGTGTGTTTTTAAGTATTTTTAGTAATTTATTTAATTTTATGAATTTTATTTATTTTTAAATTTTTGTAAGAAAATTGGAGCTTGATGGTAAAATGGTAATTAAATAATAGCTAGATGGCATAAGTGTAAATAAATCGCTCGGTGGTAGTTTCGTAAACATCAAGAAACAAGGCTGGCGCCATGCGCGCATAAAAATTTGGTTTAGCAACATGCGAAGAAGAAACGGCGGCGTTTTGTCTGAATGGCAGCAGGTGACTACTGCGCATTGTCTGACCGAAAAGAGGAAAAAAAAGAAACCGCGCAATGCGCGGACCTGGACAGTTGACAGCAACAAAAGGCGCGTGGGACGTCGACTTGCTTATTTCTTTTGGTTTCAATGGTCTCGCCATGTGGTAGCGCGTCAGTAGATTTTGATTGTTTTTTTCCGAAGGGAAATTAAAGAAAGTAATCCAAATGTAAATTGAAAAAGGAAAAATAAATAGAGATTTTATATTTTATTATTTGTATTTTAAATCTTATTAGGGTTTAGAAATTATAATTCCTATTAGGGTTTTGAAATTATAATTTTTATTAGGGTTATGATGATTATGTAGCCTATAAATAGAGGACTTGAGATACAATTAATACACATCTTTTACTAGAAAAATTCTCTCTATTATTCTTTTGTGTTTTTTATGGCTATGTGTGGCTAAATTATTTTTCTTGATTTAAGTGACCAAAGACATCAAGATTAATACACTGTGAGATCTAATTTATTTTAGTTGTTTAGTTTATATTTTGAGTATTGGATATTTTTATGTACTTAATTTTATGATTGATTTGTTTAATTACTAGGAGGCCTACTAGTTCATTATTTATATTAATCTATTGCTATTTGTGAAGCAACTAAGTTTAATAATTATTTTACAGATCAAAAGATTATTATATTTTAGGAAGAATATTCATCTAAATTAAATGCAAACACGTGACTTGTGTTGTTTAGTTCAACGATTTCTCTAATTCTTAAAGCTTCTATTAAATTAAATCTTTAGCATGTGCCGGATGTTGTTTAATAGTAAGGGTAATTTAGAACGCGTGTGTCTACTTAACTAAAATTAAAGAGAGAGGAGAAAAATTATTCCACCTTCGAATAGTTATTTCTACGGTGAATGTTCAAAATATTAATTGATTTATTCTTGCATCAATGATCAGTTATAAATTCTTGATGGTGGATGTTAACTTAAACCAATGTTTTTTGTTTTTATTTATTTAATTAAATTACTTGCATAATTATTTTAGTTAATTTTATTTAAATTATTTCTTTAATTAAAAACCCCTCAATTTTGGTTTGCGAAAACATAAAATTAAATTAGTCATTCTCTGTAGGATCGACTCTTACTTACACTACTATATTAATATTTTTTTCAAAGTAAGATTTTATTTTTGAGTGTCTGCGACAACACACTATTACATCCCACAACTCCATAAGTTTTCACAAGATGGCATTCATTACCTTTCTATATGATTTTTAAAACAACTCTTTTAAAAGCAAGGTTTAAGACACCATTTTCTTACCAATTCCGTCACAAAACAGAATTCATGGCTCATTCCCTTGAATATAGTATTAGCTTCATATTATACACAAGGCTACACATATTATATCCATCATATTATCAAGGTGGTCTTCAGACTACTAACTTTCATTTGACCTACAGATATTTTCTAAACTTTTGAAATTATGATACACCTGTTGGTTTATCATTTGGCAACATCATTCTTATCAAGTCTTAACTACCAACATGCTTATAAACATATTTCTTTAGATTCTTGAGTGTACCACCTTGCACATATAACAAAATTCTTAATCAACTCCTACCAGTCCTTTTAGTTTGAAAACAACACATTGCCTCGTTACAAATCAATGGAATAATGTACTTAAAAGACTACTATAACCTTCATGTGACTTTTTCATAATTTTTTAATTTTCACATCAGTTTTTTTTTACAACTAAACTTTTTTTTCCTTCACACATCAGCACTTCCGTTAAATATTTAACGTACCTAATGGAATTTTAATTTTTTGTTAGTAAACTGTAGTTCAGTGAGTCGAATGTAAGAAAAAAAATAGTTATCCACTTGTAAATTGACATAAAGTACAGTGACTAAAGAAGCATTTAACCTGAATTTTTGTCACAATTTTAACTTTTCATATTTTTTCTTTTTCATCCTTTATCAATCTTAATTTTCTTTAACGTGTTTTAACTATATATATACAACATGCATGCACATATACAATGTGTGCCAAGTATACATGAAATCAATAAAGGTAAATTTCACATAATCACCTGAGATTTACACGTTTTATCATATGACCACATGTTTTAAAAATCGAAACCTAAAGACCTATAGTTGCGAGGTGAAGTGAAATTGTCAAATTTTTCATTAAAATTACTGTGCGTGGTATACACTCTTTAAGAGCACATGTAGAAATACTTAACAACCAAATGTTAAATATTAGGCTAAAAATACATTTTTTATTCTTCACTTTTCAGTCAAACATAGCCTTGTTAAAGTAATTATTTAACCAAACAGGGTTTTATGTCTAACAACCACAATTAAAATTCATTCTACTAATAAAACGAAGAATAAGTACAAATTCAACCTAAATCAGATTAATATCCTTAGGAAACCTTAAATTGGTGCAAGGATGATTTTCATCATTAATATCGAATTTCAATGAAAAAAATTATACATGTGTTTAGTTAGAATTTTGGGCGAAATCCTTGTTTGCATCTATCTGTCGCGACTGTTTTTCCATGTGAGATTTGGATGTGTTTTGGTATTAATTTCCACACCATTTACTTGGATTTGGCGAAGGCACAAAACCCAATAAAATTTGTACTTCAATTGAAGGAGTTTGTTGGCTAAAAGACTCATTTTCTCTAGTATTTTTATTTTAATGTCGCAACCAATAGCTTAAAAGCAAGTTATTGGTGCGATATAGGTTTTTTTGAATGTAATCTTACATAAATTTGCTTGGGCGTTGTAGATTATACATCTATATTTGTAGATCTTCATTGTGAAGCCTATTTAGAGTTGGTCCAAATACTTTTAGAATGTGCTAGGAATAGTATGCTAGGTGTTTAGTGGGAAGAACAAGGCAAAAATGAGTTTTCATTTTGCTGTGCTCTGTAGAGCTTGTGCCACGGCTGTGAACTTTGTCAAATGAGTGAGAATGATATATTCTCATTTATTTTCTGAGAGGTACATTTTCCATTATAAAATTGTCCTTTTATTTCGAGTGGCTGCTAAGCATATGTCCTGATTTGACTTTTACTGGTAATTCTTTGAGATATTATATTATAAGTAGTACTAACTCAGTTTTGTTTGCAGGATGGGCATGATGCAGATGATATGGAGCAAAGCACTGCTGATATGACCTGATGAGTGGGAATGATACCTAGGAATCGGGCACTTTTGGACTTGGTATTTTATTATTCCCAAGTATTTTTAGTGCATTTTATTTGTTTCTTTATGTTGTTTTGTAGGAAAGTGCAAAGAAGGGATAAATCTGAAATTTATGAGGAAGCAGTGGCATTTTGGTAAATAAGTCAAAGTTGAGAGCCGGGGCCCCCAAATGAGCGCCGGGGCCCCCAAATGAGCACCGGGGCATTCAAAGCAGAGTGCGCGTCGGCCCAGTTTTGCAGTTGGACGAACTTTGATGACTTTTAGTAGGGTTTAGTTGAAAATAAACCTAATTTTGGAGGGGGACTATAAGTAGAAGACTAGGAGGCTTTAGAGGAACACTTTTGACATAGATTGAATATCACAATTAAAGACTTGGAGAATCAAGGAGCCACTCAAGGATATTGTTGGGTCGGTGTTATACGTGCAAAGTAATTGCTTATTAACTTGTTTATTGTGAGTTCTTAGGCATTTCTATTTCAATTTTACGCATTTTTGTGTATTTGTTTCTTGTTTGCGGAGAAAGAAGCTTACGAGGGCATTTTGGTGATTTGAGGACAAAGGTGACGCAGCTGAATCACGGAGTGACGCATCTGCGTCACAAGCAACACCAATTCCAGTAAGGTCAGACGCAGCTGCGTGAGTTGTGAAGCAGCAGCTGCGTCAGGCGATTCAACGCAACTGCGTGAGAAGTGACGGAGCTGCGTCACCAGTGGTTACAATTCCAGTAAGGTTAGACGCAGCTGCGTGAGTTATGAAGCAGCTGTGTCAGGAGAGCTCAATGCAGCTGCGTGTGAAGAGACACATCTGCGTCACCAGCTGCTACAATTTAGAAAATTCAACGAAGCTGCGTGAGATGTGATGCAGTCGCGTTAAAGGATGAGCGAGTGGTTCTCCCCACGTTGTTGAGCAGTTTCTAAGTCAGTTTTGATGGTCAGTTGAGTTGCTCAAGTGGAGTAATAAAAAGAGGGGGCGAGAAAAAGAAAAAAGCAGAGCGTGGAAGAAACATAGAGAAGAGGAAAAGTGATCTGGAGAAGGAAAACAAACTGGAAGCTTGGTGCAGAGAAGAGCAACAAGGCATTATTAGTTTATCTCTCATCTTTGTACTTCACATATTGTCGCTTGTTATGGCTATAACTATTTCATCTGTATTTAATCTAAATTTAAGTATGAACTAATTACTTTTGTTTAGGGTTTGCAATAAAATTATTTGTTTGACCTGAATTGAGTTATTACTTGTTAGTGTTGGATTCATGTGAAGGTTGCCTATCATAATAGTTTAAATTGTTTTAATTACCTGGCCAGTGATTAATTTGGTTTTTCATATGAAATCGAGAGAGGAATATGAAAATAGACCGATGTATGATAGCATATGATTATAGTTGTTAACATAATTTGTGATTGAGATAGAAATATACTTAATTGCCGCGTGTAATTGGTAGAGAACCTGAGCTTATGATCTTTTTAAATTCAACATTCATAGAAATATAGATTGTTGGTTTAAATGGATGTTCCTCTTCAGTCTAGTCCAGGATAGGTAGGATTGGGGAAGATTTGCTGTATAATAATCGAAAGATGTTAATCCAGCTGATGAAGAGTTCTTAATTAGCAACTCATTGCGTGTATTTTAACTTAATAGTAATAATTAGGTTCAGTTGATGACATGTAGTGGAATTGTAAACCCTAAACGTTGTTTAACATAGAGATCGTTAGTAATTCAATCTTTGATATTAATGTCGGAACTTAACAAATTTTTCAAGTCAAATATTTAGTTAATGTTATTTTAATTATTAACTATTAGTTCCACACTTTATTTGCAAATCCTCGTGGGAACGATACCTTGCTAGCCTTGTACTACGATTAGACCATGTATACTTGCGTGGAGTGTTTCTGAACGGAAAAAGGCGAATAAGTTTTTGGCGCCGTTGTCGGGGACTTGTTTTATATGAAGTGTAGATATTAGTTGTAATTGAAGTATTTTATGATATTTTAAGGTTTGATAAAGTTTAGTTTATTACCCTTCCTGTTCAGGTAATCTTGATTGTATATGCAAACACGTTCACAGGGTAAAGATACAGTTCCTTTTGAAGACGAGATTGAAAAAAAGATACGTCGGATTCGAAATTATATTTCAAAAACAGTGCAACACCGAGATCCGATTCAGGAAGGAATGGCAGAGGGAGAAGAGCAAAAGTCCCTACAGGACTATGCTACTTCGCAGATGACCGAGATACGATCGAGTATTACAAGACCGACAATCACTGCAGCACAATTCGAGATAAAGCCGGGAACAATTCAAATGATCCAGAATTCTGTACAGTTTGGTGGGTTAGCAAATGATGATCCTAGCATGCATTTGAGAGGTTTCTTGGAGATTTGCGATACTTTCAAATATTCAGGGGTTTCGGATGATGCCATTCGCTTGAGGCTATTCCTGTTCACTTTGAGAGATAAGGCAAAGAGTTGGCTTCATTCACTCCCGCCGGGATCAATTAGTACATGGGATGATTTGATGCAGAAGTTTTTGGCAAAATTCTTCCCTTATGCAAAGACAGTGAAGATAAGGTACGAGATCACTACATTTGCCCAGCATGATTCAGAGTCATTATACGAAGCATGGGAAAGATTCAAGGAGTTATCGAGAAAATGTCCACATCATGGGATTCCAAAATGGCTTCAAGTTCAGACATTCTACAATGGGCTGGGACAATCAGTGAGATCAAGTATAGATGCAGCAGCGGGAGGTGATCTAATGACGAAAAATTGTGAAGAGGCATATGCTTTACTGGAAACTATGGCAGCAAACAGCTACCAATGGCCAACAGCAAGAATGAATCCACATAGGACAGCTGGAGTTATCGAGTTAGATTCTGTTACAGCATTGTCAGCACAAGTGTCGGCTCTTGCTAAGAAGATAGATGCTATGGGAAGTCAGAAGGTACAACAAGTGGAAGTAATTTATGAACTATGTGCAGGGAGTCATTCAAGTGAGCAGTGTGCAATTAATCCAGAGTCGGTGCAATTTGTGTCCAATTACAATCGATAACAAGGGGAAAATTCTAACAGTTATAATCTTGGGTGGCGAAATCATCCAAACTTTTCTTGGAGTAACAATCAATCCCAACCCCAAGGACAGTCTTCAAGAAATACATATCCACCTGGGTTTAATAATCAGCACAATCAACAACCTCAACAACCAGATAAGTTGGCTCAGATGGAAGATGTACTAGCTAAGTTGGTTAATCAGTTCGATTCGACAGTGAAGACTCAGGCGGTGGCTATAAGGAATCTGGAGAACCAAATGGGACAAATAGCGAGTTCATTGAACAGTATACCTCAAGGTTCATTTCTAAGTGATACAGAGGTAAATCTAAAGCGAGATGGTAATGAGCATTGTAAGGTTGTTGTACTCAGAAGTGGAAGAGAATTGCAGGGTGCAGAGGAAAAGCATGGTGAAGTTGCTAAGGACGAGAAGGAAGATGGGTGTAAGTCAAAATCCCAAATCACAGATAAGTTAAAAGTGGACAAGAAATCTACTGAGGTACCTAATGTCCCGTTTCCACAGAGATTACAGAAACAGAAGTTCGATAAGGAGTTTTCAAAGTTTTTGGAGGTGTTCAAGAAGCTGCAAATTAACATTCCTTTTGCAGACGCATTTGAACAGATGCTGAGCTATGTTAAATTTATGAAGGACATCTTGTCCAAGAAGAGGAGATTGGGAGATTATGAGACAATTACATTAACTGAAGAGTGTAGCGCCATTTTACAAAAGAAGTTGCCTCCAAAATTGAAGGATCCGGGAAGTTTTACCATACCATATACTATTGAAAGTCAACATTTCAGCCGCTACCTATGTGACTTGGGTGCAAGTATAAATCTCATGCCCGTTTTGATTTATCAACAATTGGGTCTTAAGGAAACGTCTCCTACAAACGTAACGCTTCAGTTAGCGGACAAATCTCTTACATATCCACGAGGTATAGTGGAGGGTGTGCTAGTTAAGGTTGATAAGTTCATATTTCCAGCGGACTTCATTATTTTGGATTTTGAGGAGGACCGAGATATTCCGATTATCTTAGGAAGGCCATTTCTTGCCACTGGAAGAACTTTGATAGACGTTCAGAAGGGGCAATTGACTATGAGAGTGCAGGACCAGGAGGCGACGTTTGATGTGTTGAAGGCAATGAGATTTCCTAATGAGGTTGCTGAGTGTTTAAGAGTTGATATTGTTGAGGATATTGTGAATGAGATGTTTTTGGGAAACAGTATCGGTGATCCACTGGAGAAGTCAATTAGTATAGAGGAAATTTCAGATTGTGAGCAAGCAATGGAGTACGTACAAATAATGGACTCTTCACCGAGGTTTACAAAGTTCAGGTAACATTTTGAGGAACTTGGTTACTCTAAAAATTCAAAGGAAAATGGAAAGTCCTCATTTGAGGTGCCACCAACTTTGGAATTGAAGCAATTGCCTAACCACCTCAGGTATGCTTATTTGGGTGAGGCGTCCACCTTGCCTGTTATTATTTCAGCATTGTTGGACGAGGTTCAAGAAGAAAAATTATTACAGGTACTTCGGGAGTGCAAATCAGCTATTGGATGGGTGTTAGCGGATATTAAAGGTATTAGTCCTTCATTTTGCATGCATAAAATTTTCGAAGAAAGGTGGTATGACAGTTGTTCCTAACGAGAATAATGAGTTGATTCCGACGAGAACAGTTACGGGGTGGCGAGTTTGTTTGGATTATAGGAAGTTGAATAAAGCCACACGTAAGGATCATTTTTCGTTGCCATTCATTGATCAAATGTTGGATCGACTGGCGGGTCATGAATATTATTGCTTATTAGATGGGTACTCAGGGTACAATCAGATAGCCATTGCACCAGAAGATCAAGAGAAAACGACATTTACATGTCCATATGGAACATTCACTTTCAGGAAAATGTCTTTTGGATTGTGTAATGCACCAACAACTTTTCAACGGTACATGATGGCGATATTCTCAGATATGGTCGAGCGAAATTTGGAAGTCTTTATGGGTGATTTTTCGGTGTTTGGTGATACATTTGATGCCTGTCTGGAGAATCTAACTTTGGTGTTGAGAAGATGTATGGAAACAAATTTGGTATTAAATTGGGAAAAGTGCCACTTCATGGTTCAAAAAGGGATTATTCTGGGGCATCGGGTGTCAGTTAAGGGAATTGAAGTTGATAAAGCAAAGATTGAAGCCATTGAGAAGTTGCCTCCACCGAATTCAGTGAAGGGTATTCGTAGTTTCTTGGGACATGCCGGGTTTTACTAAAGGTTCATCAAGGATTTCTTTAAGATCACAAAGCCGTTGTGCAGTTTATTAGAGAAAGAAGTCCCGTTTGAGTTTGATGAAGCATGCCTCACAGCATTTGGGATTTTGAAGCAGAAATTGATTACAACTCCGGTGATAGTAGCCCCAGATTGTGGTCGTCCATTTGAGTTAATGTGTGATGCAAGTGACTTCGCAATCGGGGCAGTCTTGGGCCAGCGTAAGGACAAGGTATTTCAAGCCATTTATTATGCCAGTAAGACTTTGACTGATGCTCAGCTGAATTATACCACCACAGAGAAGGAGTTGTTAGCTGTAGTATTCGCCTTTGATAAGTTCCATCCATATCTCATTGGGACAAAGGTAATTGTTTACACGAACCATTCAGCAATAAGGTACCTTGTTGCGAAGAAAGATGCAAAGCCTAGATTGATCCGTTGGGTTTTGTTGCTTCAAGAGTTCGATTTTAAGATTCGTGACAGAAAAGGAACAGAAAATCAGGTAGCAGATCATTTGTGTAGAATGGAGCAGCCCAGGAACAACGATGTGGCAGTCAATGATAGCTTCCCAGATGAACAGTTATTTGCAATTACGTCTGAGGTACCGTGGTATGCAAAATTGGTCAATTATATTGTTGGGAATGTCCTACCTCCAGAGTTATCGAGTCAACAGAGGAAGAAGTTTTTGCATGATGTACGTCAATATCTGTGGGACAAACCATTTTTGTTCAAGATTTGTGCTGACCAGTTAGTGAGACGTTGTGTTCCTCAAGAAGAAATGGGAAGCATCCTTCATCAATGTCATGCATCAAGTTATGGAGGACATTATGGTGGACAAAGAACAGCTGCTAAGGTTCTTCAATCAGGTTTTTTCTGGCCCACTTTATTTAAGGATCTTATTCATTTGTTCTGCAATGTGATCGATGTCAAAGGGTAGGTAATATTTCAAAAAGACAGGAGATGCCCCTTAATTCTATTTTAGAAGTTGAAATGTTTGATGTATGGGGTATTGATTTCATGGGACCTTTTCCCTTGTCTTTTAATAATTCTTATATCCTTGTAGCAGTTGATTATGTGTCTAAGTGGGTGGAAGCAATTACATCCCCCACTAATGATGCTAAGGTGGTAACCAAATTTTTGCAACGTAATATTTTCACAAGATTTGGGACACCAAGGGCAATAATCAGTGACGGAGGATCTCACTTTTGCAATAGACAATTCAACACCTTGCTTGCGAAATATGGAGTCACGCATAGAGTTGCTACCGCTTATCACCCACAAACAAGTGGACAAGCAGAGATTTCAAATAGAGAAGTGAAATGAATTTTGGAGAAGACAGTAAATCCAAATCGTAAATATTGGTCCATTAAGCTCGATGATGCACTTTGGGCGTATAGAACAGCTTTTAAGACACCACTTGGAATGTCGCCGTATTGGTTGGTTATGAGAAAGCTTGTCATTTGCCAGTGGAACTGGAACATCATGCATATTGGGCAACTAAAAAATTGAATTGGGACTTTAACCTAGCTGGTGAGGAACGTTTGCTACAACTCAACGAGATGGATGAGTTTCGACTTCAGTCTTATGAAAATGCAAGAATTTACAAAGAACGAGTCAAACATTGACATGACAAACACATTGTGGACCGGAAGTTTGAACCAGGTCAATCGGTGTTATTATTCAATTCCCATCTCAAACTCTTTCCAGGAAAGCTGAAATCACGGTGGTCAGGCCCTTTCGAAATTCATGCTGTTTATCCGTATGGAGCGGTGGAATTAAAATGCAATAATTCAGAAGACACGTTTAAGGTGAACGGTCAAAGACTCAAGCATTATTGGGGAGTCTCGTTCGATAGGATGAAGGCCTTAGTCAATTTTTCATCTTAAACAGGGAGTTTTGTCAGACTGATGACAATAAAACAAGCGCTGCTTGGGAGGCAACCCAAGTTTCATTTTGTTAACTTGTGTAATGTAGCTTACATAATGTGATGAGATTACTTGTATTTTTATTTTAGAGTTATTGTTGGTGACTAAATTGAAATAATGTATGGCAGGTATTGTTCTTTCAAGCTTGTTAAACATTGAAGGAGAAGACAAGAAAAAAAAAGGGGTGACGCCCCTGCGTCTGAAGTCACACCCCTGCGTCAGACTACACTGCAATTGCTGGGAAATTAGTTGAAGCCTAAACGCACTTGCGTTGCATCCTTATGCAGCTGCGTAATAATAGACACCCCTGCGTTTGAAATCACGCCCCTGCGTCACATGAAAGGGAATTCCAAAAATTGGTTTTGACGCAGCTGCGTGACGAAGATTTTTAAAAAGTAAACGGCTGAATATCAAACCGCGTGCTATTTGCTATGCCCTTTTATAGCAGCGTTATATTTCTTGTTTCATGCCCCTTCGTGTCTCTCACCAAATACATCGGTTATACATACATTCAAGAATTTATTGTGTATCTTGGTGATTATAAATTGAGTACTCAAGGCTACATTGCAATCACTATCATTCTATCTCTCAAGGAAACATTGAGTTGGGGTTCTCTCCAAGTTCATCAAGTAAGATTTCGTATTGTCCATTTCCACAACACTATTCTAGTGGTTGGGAATGAATTCTTGTAAGAATACAGATTTGGTTGTGCTTTGTGGGTTTTCTTGGTGCTAGTGGGGTAGTTTGGAAGAATCAAAGACATAAGATTTGGGGTTTTCAAGGGATACCCGCCAACTATTTGTTGAAATTCCTCAAAGACAAAGCTAAGTGTTTTTGTAATTTTTGGGTGTCATAAACACTTGGGATAGCTTGTGAATTCAAATGGCACCAAAACATCACAGAGGAGAGAGCTCAAGGTCCACCCCCCCTCCATACGATTCAAGCCGATTTGTGAGCTATGAAGCGGCTAAGTTCCATGAGGAGCATGTCGATGCAAAGAAGCTTATACCAGAGCGGGGTCTTGATCCAGGACATTTGGATGGTGAGTTATGGAGAATGATTAACCAACATTGGCGTACGTTACCTCACCAACCTAAACCTGCTGTCATTTCAATCGTTAAGGAATTTTATGCAAATGCCAAGGCTGTTAAACATAATGAAGTAGTTGTTTGGGGTAAAAAGGTCTCCTTTTCTCCTGCTAAAATTAATGAGTACTATGGTCTTTTACCTCACCAAGAAGCGGATGAGTATTCAGCATACGCTAAGGAGCCGGTGAATTATGAGGAGGTTATTCGAGGATTGTGCCAACCGGATGCAGTGTGGAGGTATAAAGATGGTGAACCAAAACCTTCAATTATACGTACTTGAGCCGATATGGAAAGGCATGGTACTACTTTCTGTGTGCGAAACTCATGCCTACCACACATGTCACCGAGGTTATCAAAGAAAGAGTGGTCCTGTTATTCTGTATAGTCAATAAGAAAACCATTGATAAGGGCCAAGTCATTAATAGCTCAATCAAGTATGCTATAAAAGGAAAACCAATCTGGGGTCTACCTCATCCGTCATTGATTTGTGGACTTTGTGAAGCGGCAGGAGTGGTATGGGAAGAAGGTGAACCAACTCAGCACCCTTAAGTTCCCATAGATTCTAAAATTATTAAAAACTTCAAGCAATGGGGCACCTCCTGATCCAAGAGGAGTGGGATTTCTTTTGGATGTTCCGCATTCTTCGGATACCGAAGAGTTATTTGTAGCGAAGCCGGAACATGATGAAGCTTCATCGTCTAACACAATTGCGACTTTAGTTGAGGAAGTCAGGCAACTACGGAGAGACTCTCGTCGACAAGCTAGATGGGATGCCCACTTGGCACAAGCAATGGATTTCATGATGTAGTACCATGCAGCTTTCTCTACGACGTTAGCTGAGGCATTTAATCACTTGGAAATGAATGCTGGTCGTGAGCCATTGCAATTTCCACCACCTCCATCAATGCTTCCATTTCCTCCTGATTCACCAGACGATGAAGCAGATGCGTAGTAGTCAACAAGGGAAGTCCCGTTATTTCAAATTTCTTATATTTTTCATTGAGGGAAATGATGTTGACAAGTTTGGGGGATGTATATGTTTTCTTTTTGTTTGTTTTAGTTTTTTTTTTTTATAGTTTTGACGTGGAAATTTGTTAGGTGTTTAATGTACCTGACTAACAAAATAAAAATAAAAAATTAAGAATGTAGATCAATTTTGAGGGTATATTCACTGCAAACCCTCACGAGACTTAACTCGTCCTCAGAAGGTAATTATGGGGTTTAAAAGGCTAGTTACATATGCTAAATGTAACCGTGATATCTACGAAAACGGTTAGTTGTAGTTTTTGATTTTATTAGCAAATTCTTCGTGAAGGTAATCATGAAAACTAGTGGAAGGCCGATGATAAGAATGCTTGTTATTTTCTAGCCTTTAAGGTGAAATGGATGAACATGATGAACTTTAGTCTTACAGTTGAGTCGTCTTACTCTATTTTTGATTCCTATGTCTTTATAAGCACAACGTGTATGTTTTGATTAGTTGAGAATTAGAAAACTTACCAGATTGATTATTTGTGGGGTTTCTTGTGATGAATTTTAATACTTAATTGAACTTCCCGTGTATGCTAAGTTAAGGCTTTTACATAAGTTTGGGGGGATCATATTTACTTTAAAAAAATAAAAAAAAATAATACATTACATGAGAATAATGGACTCAGTCAAAATTTCGTGGCCTTTTCTATTCGAGCAAGTAAACCCTTAGGGATGTCTTTACATCTAGTGTCCTAAAGCCAACTGGTTTGGGAATCATTGGTTAAAAGCTCGTTACATGGGTAGCATTGAATAGCCTAATGGAATTATGCATTGCACGAGTCATGGTTAGTAAGTTTAGGGGTGAAATGGAGCGTAAAACGCATTCACTCCTATTATTCTTATGAGTTGATGTTAGAAAATTATTTCGAAGGTAGTATGATCCCTGATTTATTTGATTGCCTTACTTAGTTAACTGTTGAGAGGGTAAAGTTGTAAATTCACACTGGAAGTACTGTAGGTAATTGATGAAGAGTTTGTCTAAATTTTTGACTAGTTGAAACTACCGAACACACACACACACTTAGGAATCTGAAATAGGGGCTAGATTGTCGATGCTGTGAGAATGGTGAGTTTTGAAGTTCTTGAAATTTCGCTAAGGTTTACCGGAGTTACTTTGAGGCCTAAATCTGGTATATAGTTATAATGATGTATGCTTTGCTTGAAATTCATGGTTATTTCTAGTGTTTATATCTGCTACTTTATTTTTCTTGAGGACAAGCAATAAGATAAGTTTGGGGGTATTTGTTGGGTCGGTGTTATACGTGCAAAGTAATTGCTTCTTAACTTGTTTATTGTGAGTTCTTAGGCATTTCTATTTCAATTTTATGCATTTTTGTGTATTTGTTTCATGTTTACAGAGAAAGAAGCTTACGATGGCATTTTGGTGATTTGAGGACAAAGGTGAAGCAGCTGCATCACGGAGTGACGCACATGCGTCACAAGCAACACCAATTCCAGTAAGGTCAGACACAGCTGCGTGAGTTGTAAAGCAGCTGCGTCAGGCGATTCAACGCAGCTGCGTGAGAAGTGACGCAGCTGCATCACCAGTGGTTACAATTCCCGTAAGGTTAGACGCAACTACGTGAGTTGTGAAGCAGCTGCGTTAGGAGAGCTCAATGCAGCTGCGTGTGAAGAGACGCAGCTGCGTCACCGGCTGCTACAATTTAGAAAATTCAACGCAGCTGCGTGAGATGTGATGCAACCGCGTTAAAGGACGAGCGAACGGCTCTCCCCACGTTGTTGAGCAGTTTCTGAGTCAGTTTTGATAGTCAGTCGAGTTGCTCAAGTGGAGTAATAAAAAGAGGGGGCGAGAAACAGCAAAAAACAGAGCGTGGAAGAAACAGAGAGAAGAGGAAGAGTGATCTGGAGAAGGAAAACAAACTGGAAGCGTGGTGCAGAGAAGAGCAACAAGGCATTATTAGTTTATCTCTCATCTTTGTACTTCACATATTGTCGCTTGTTATGGCTATAACTATTTCATCTGTATTTAATCTAAATTTAAGTATGAACTAATTACTTTTGTTTAGGGTTTGCAATAAAATTATTTGTTTGACCTGAATTGAGTTATTACTTGTTAGTGTTGGATTCATGTGAAGGTTGCCTATCATAATAGTTTAAATTGTTTTAATTACCTGGCCAGTGATTAATTTGGTTTTTCATATGAAATCGAGAGAGGAATATGAAAATAGACCGATGTATGATAGCATATGATTATAGTTGTTAACATAATTTGTGATTGAGATAGAAATATACTTAATTGCCGCATGTAATTGGTAGAGAACCTGAGCTTATGATCTTTTTAAATTCAACATTCATAGAAATATAGATTGTTGGTTTAAATGGATGTTCCTCTTCAGTCTAGTCCAGGATAGGTAGGATTGGGGAAGATTTGCTGTATAATAATCGAAAGATGTTAATCCAGCTGATGAAGAGTTCTTAATTAGCAACTCATTGCGTGTATTTTAACTTAACAGTAATAATTAGGTTCAGTTGATGACATGTAGTGGAATTGTAAACCCTAAACGTTGTTTAACATAGAGATCGTTAGTAATTCAATTTTTGATATTAATGTCAGAACTTAACAAAATTTTCAAGTCAAAAGATTTAGTTAATGTTATTTCAATTATTAACTAGTAGTTCCACACTTTATTTGCAAATCCTCGTGGGAACGATACCTTGCTAACCTTATACTACGATTAGACCACGTATATTTGCGTGGAGTGTTTCTGAATGGAAAAGGGCGAACAAATATCAAGACGGAGGATTGGGAAGACAAGAAATTCCGTTTAGAGTTTTTCTTTTCTCTTTCTTTTCTAAGTTTTGTAATCTAAGATGATGATTTATTTGATGTTCTTAGTTTTTGATTTCATTTGAACTAATTTATCAATTAAGGCTACAATTGAACATTTTATTAGCATGAATTAAACATCTATTAATTTTCAATTATTAATTCATTTAGAGTTTATCTATCATGTTTTGTGCGTGATTGTTAATTGTTTGGCCAACAATTAGTGGGATACCCTAGATGAATTCGGAAGATGAAATCTAGGGTTTCAAATGTGACAACATGTATTCTTAGTTATTTGGTGAATTGAATAACTAGGTTTGTATATAGAATAAGAATATATCTATATGCTGCATGTGATTTGTTAGGGAATTGAATTTTAATGTGTTCGTTTATCTTATTTTGCATTGGAATACAACAAGGTAATTGATATTTTTATGTGATCTTTGGAAAAGATCTAATAATTATTCATGAATTTCTGGTCAATAACTTTAATGGATTTTATAATTGAAAATGTAGAGGATAGGTTCATGTGATGTAATTAGAGATATTGTAATCTTAAGCTTTAAACATCTGGTATTCAATCTTTGTGTTAAATTTTAATTTTAGTTTTAATTTAATTTTAGTCATATTCTTCATGTGTGATTATTTTAATAGAATTGAGTTGATATGAAATTAGTTTTGGAAAGTTACAAGGCATAGATCTTTGTGGGTTCGACACTCTATATTTACTCTATATTACTTGTTGATCGTGTATACTTGCGCGTAATTGTCAATATATAAATCGGATAACAAGTTTTTGGCGCCGTTGCCGGGGATCTGCGTTTATTAACTATTTCAATATTAGTTACAATCAATTTGGTTTTAATTTAAACGTTTTTAATTTATTGTTTTCTTTTGCTTTTACAGGCTTTCATCCGTTCAAGTTTGCAGTTGCAAATCATCGATCTTAGACTCAAGAGTGCACCAAGTGTTTGCTTGCCTATCTTGGTTACATAAATTTAGTAGTCATCGAATCCACAAATTCCGCTAATGTACGTAAAACTACGTTTTCTCAGAATTAAAGCTAGGTACTGCTAATTTGTGTATGCACACGAGATCTAAAGGTCAAGAACCAGTGCCATACGAAAATGAGATCGAAAGGAGGTTCAGAAATTTGAGATTATTTTGTGAGGAAACAAAGACGTAAGGCACCGTGGCTGAAGAAGAGCAAAAATCGCTAAGGGATTATGAATTGCCCTTAGTTACAGAATTACAATCCAGTATACAGAGGCCTGCCATCAATGCCTACAGCTTCGAAATCAAGCCGGGTACCATTCAGATGTTGCAGAATTCAATTCAATTCAGGGGGTTTTCGAATGATGACCTGAATGAGCACCTCATAAACTTCCTAAAAATCTGTAACACCTTCAAGTTCCATGGGGTTACAGAGGAGGCTATCAGATTAAGACTTTTCCCTTTCACACTCCGTGATAAGGCGAAAAGTTGGCTACACTCTTTACCGCCTGGTTCAATTACAACGTGGGCAGACTTAGCACAGAATTTTTTGGCCAAGTTTTTCCCACCGGCTAAGACCGCGAGGATGAGAAATGACATTACCTCTTTCGCCCAACATGATTCAGAGACATTGTATGAGGCATGGGAAAGATTCAAGGACTTACTTCCCAAGTGTCCTTATCACAGAATCCCGAAATGGTTACAAGTGCAGACCTTCTACAACGAGTTGTTCAGCTCCACATGGACAAACATTGATGCAGCAGCTGAGGGAGCTTTAATGGGAAAGAACTTCGACGAGGCATACCAGCTATTAGAAACCATGGCTGCCAATAACTACCAATGGCAAACAATAAGAATCAATCAGCCGAAGGCAGCAGGAATCTTTGAGGTGGATGCAGTCACAGCCTTAATTGCACAAGTGGCTGTGCTGTTTTAGAAGATGGATTCATGAGGACCACAGTCAAAACAAACAATGGCAGTTGTGTGTGAACTCTGTGCGGGCAATAATGCTAGTGATCAGTGCGCCATTAGTACAGAGTCAATACAGTATATGGGGAGTAATAACAGGCAGCAACCGCAAAACAATCAGAACAGCTATAACCTTGAGTGGAGGAACCATCACAATTTCTCTTGGAGTAACAATCAGGCTTAGAATCCAGCTCCAAGGCAAGCTCATCCACCAGGTTTTTAGAATCAAGTCACTCATCAAGCAAAAAAGCAGCTGAGCCTTGAGGATGCACTGACAAAATTCATCACTGCAACTGAAAGGAGAATGAGTGATCAAGACAGGTTGTTAAATCAAGTGAATTTAAATGTGAAAAGTCAAGCAGTGTCAATCAAAAATTTGGAAAATTAGATGGGTCAGTTAGCTCATGCAATAAACAATCGCCCTCAAGGAGCGCTGCCTAATGATACAAAAGTTAATCCGAAGAGGGAAGGAAATGAGCACTGCCAAGCCATAACTTTACGAAGCGGGAAAGAGCTACCCGTGGTTAGTAATGGAAGTATAGATCAGAACCCGTTGGAAAGTAAAGAGGTTGACAAGGACAAAATCGAGGTGGAGGAAGTCGAAGTGAACAAGTTGAAAGTTATGAAATCAGATGCAAGAATTGACGGAGGCGAGCAAAGTACCATTGTGCCTCCCGTACCATTTTCGTAAAGACTTTAGACATCAAAGTTAGACAAACAGTTCTCGAAGTTTCTTGAGGTGTTTAAAAAGCTCCATATCAACATACCATTTGCTGACGCTTTGGAGCAAATGCCGAGTTACGTCAAGTTCATGAAAGATATACTATCTAAGAAGAGAAAGTTAGAAGAATTTGAGACCGTGGCATTAACAGAAGAATGTAGTGCTATCTTGCAGAAAAAGCTACCACCGAAGTTGAAAGATCCGGGTAGCTTCACAATTCCATAAATGATTGGAAATCAATTTTTCGGAAATGCACTTTGTGATTTGGGGGCTAGCATCAATCTGATTCCTCTTTCGGTTTACAAGCAGCTAGGGTTGAAGGAAGCCAAGCCAACTAATGTCAAGTTGCAGCTTGCAGATAGATCATTGACGTATTCAAGGGGCATCATAGAAGATATCTTGGTGAAGGTTGACAAATTTATTTTTCCGGTCGATTTTATAGTGTTAGATTTTGAAGAGGACAAGGAGATCCCAATCATACTGGGATTTCCATTCTTGGCCACGAGGAGGACCTTGATAGATGTATAGAAAGGTGAACTTACAATGAGGGTTCAAGATCAAGAAGTCACCTTCAATGTTTTCAAAGTAATGAAGTTCCCTAAGGAAGCTGAGAATTGTTTACGGGTCGATCTAATTGAGGAGGCAGTGACTGAAGTGTTCAATGGGAAATGTTTATCGGACCCACTTGAAGAGGCTATAACCAGTTTGGAGGCTACAGATTTTTCGGATCCGATGGAGTTTTTGAAGTTGTTGGATGCCTCACTTGTATTTCAGAAGTTCAAGAAGCAGTATGAGTTGTTAGAACAAACAAACATTGCTAAAAAGTGTACGAAGTCATCATTGGAGGAGCCACCAATTTTAGAACTCAAACCCCTCCCTAACCACTTGAGATATGCCTACTTGGGAGAATCCAATACTTTGCCAATCATCATTTCTGCCTCACTAGATGACTCCCAAGAAGAGAAGTTGTTAAGAGTGCTGCGAGAGTATAAGACAATAAAACATCAATTGGATGGACCATAGCAGACATAAAAGAATAAGTCCATCCATCTTCATGCATAAGATACTACTTGAGGAAGGAGCTAAGCCAGTCATTGAACAACAACGAAGATTAAACCCGATAATGAAAGAGGTAGTGAAGAATGAGATAATTAAATGGTCGAATGCCAGCATAATCTATCCAATTTCAAACAGTTCATGGGTTAGTCTGGTGCAGTGCGTGCCTAAGAAAGGAGGAATGATAGTGGTCGCAAATGAAAATAACAAACTCATTCTTATAAGGACAGTGACCAGGTGACGAGTGTGTATGGACTATCGCAAGTTGAATAAGGCGACTCGCAAGGATCATTTTCCTTTGCCCTTCATTGATCAAATGTTTGATAGATTAACAGGTCATCAGTTTTACTGTCTACTTGATGGGTATTTGGGATATAACCAAATTGCAATAGCTCCGGAAGATCAAGAGAAGACCACTTTTGAAATATAATATAAGCACACTTAGAAGGGGGGTTGAATAAGTGTGGGAGAATCTATGTCCAATTTTTATTTTAAGAAAACAGTTTGTAGAACAGTATGCTGAATATATAAAATAGTAGGCTAAATAATAATGTAGTCTGCTGAATTATGAAAACAGTAGGTTGAATAGTAAATATAGGTTACTGTTTTTGACACTGAATATATGTAGTAATATGTTTAGTTCACAGTTTATATATGTTCACAATGAAACAAGTTAATTCAAGCAATAAGATAATCAATCACACAAATACCAATATTTTTACGTGGTTCGGCCTCTACCCACTAGTCTAGTGGCCTAATCCTCGTCCAATACCAATTGGTATTAGAGACTTCTTTTATTGATAAATTCATATCACAATTGACACTATTACAATTCAAGTTCACTGCCGTTTTGAGGACTACTCCTCCCAAGCACTTTATGCTTCCCGTTGCACTCTTGTGCACCCTTCGAGTCCTTTGACTCACTAAGCTCCTAAGCTTCCCTGTGAACTAATTGTAAACCCACTGATTTAGATAGAATAAGATGGATAGAAAATATGAACAGTCCTATGATCAAAGTAAGAGTAATAAGACAATGCAAGACCCACTATATGCAATGATCAATAATGAAAAAGTATTACCGATTTATGATTGATCAGTCTAAGTAATTCGGTAAACAACTTTGAAGTCTTCACACAAACAGATTATCACTTGCTATCAAATGATGAACAAAATATAGATAGCCTTTTAGAATTTGGTTAGTGTTTTTGTTGCATGTCCAACATTGAGAAAGGGATCATATATATATATATACCCATGGCTGGTCAAGATGATTTACAGGATCATTATGTTACCGTTAGAGGATGATTGACTCAACATAATTTATGATGATTGATTACATTAATCACGACAGAATCAAGAATTACCGATTAGAAGGATTTCTGAAATACAGATTTGCGTATAGAGGTAATCCCTGATTTAAACCTTTGATTGATATGTGTTATCAAAAGATGTGATGCCCATAAATCAATAAGCCCTTTAAACACGAAAAATTTGTTCCTTACCAGATTTGATATTTACATAAATTGATTAATTTAATATTCAATTTCTCATACAAGGAAATATTTTATTACCATACCTGATCCTGTGTAATTATGGTAATCACAAAATATATCAACTGATATATTTATATATGGAAATGATCTTTTAATTTCGTGCATCCTTGATTCTAGTACGAAGACTGGGAGGAAATCATGTTACCATGTATGTAATGCAATCTAGAAAGACCTTGATTAAATTAATTACTCAAGCTAAGATCTTACATTGATTACTATGAATGCTTTGAATACTGTTCAGCTTCATTGATTCTGCAGACCTGATCCAGCTCCGAAATGTGACCTACTGCATGACAGATTCTGTATAACATACCCCTAACCAGTTTGCAGTTTAAAATCTTTATCCAGTTCAGTACACAACTTGTTGTATAACATAGAGCTATTTTTCCCATTCAGGATTCTATATAGTTTGCTGCATGGTTAGAATATAAAGCAATACATAGTATTATATAATGTCATCATCAAAACATAAGGATGGAGTGTGACCAAGTTAACAATCTCCCCCTTTTTGATGATGATAACACTATACAGAATGCTCTCCCTAAATTCATGCATATCAACAGAGATTAATATGTAGCTCCCCCTTAAACCCTGCATAAGATTTTCTCCCCCTTTTTGTCATCATGCAAAAGGATGGAAATAGCTATAGAGATAAATGCATCATATTTAGATATAGAAAAAAAAAACCCAGTAGAAAGTTAAAGTGCATGCTAAATAGTGAATCAAAAATTCATAAACATCCAGTGACAACAGAGAATCAGTTTTAAGTAATCAACGAATAGGGAGTGGGATTTTAGGGAAGCTCCTTTTTGTTAACTCCAGGTTGAACACGTTGATTAAAGTACGGACGATGATGTCGACGATGTGCTCGTTCTTCTTCAGACAGCATATTGGCAAAAAGAGGGGGCGAGGAATATGAGTGGAGGGAGGAAGGGGAAAATCCAGGAAATCGACAGTTAGTTCGAACCCAGTCGGGTACAGTGGATCCTCGCTGTTGATGACCAAACTCAGCCCGGATGTCGTTGGTTTGCACAGCCACAAATTCACTTAGTTCACCTATCTGATGGCTCACGAACTGCAGCTCATGGCTAAGTTGACAGGCATTGCGATTCATCTTTCTTTGCATAGCTTCTACTATGGCGTTTGTTTGAAAGACAAAACCATCTTGCAAATCGATGAACTCATCTTCAACTTTTCGGAATAGTGAGGAGACAGCAAGGGTTGACATTGTAATCTTGCCCTTTTCCAAACACCCAAGCCTGTCCTTAATACCACCTATGTCCTTCTGAATCTCTTGCTGATTTGAGAGAAGTTGAGGGAGGATGGACATGATTTCAGGACTTTCAGAGGTTGGGTTTGAAGGAGGATTTGATGGATTATGTACAATGGGATGGTCACGAAGTATACGGATAAAAATCCCATCAACTAAAGACAGATTTAAGCTTTTCAGGTTGTCATAGTCAATGAATTCAACAAGCTAAATAGAGACTTCACCCTCTAGAGAGATATCAAAATACTGGAATTTTTTTATGAGAAATCCACTATAGGGTAGACATTTTTTGCTCTGCGTTACACAACTATCCATGTGTATGAGCATCATTAGGGCAAAATTAAAGGATTCACCCTCAAGAATCATAGCAGTTAAGACTGGGTCTTGATAAGTGAAATTTGCTCCACCTCCAATTCAGGGCAACAGATTGAACCTAAGGAGCTTATGAATAACTGAGGCAAGTGGGGAGACTTCCACAGTAGTAGGCAACACAAGTTCAGTCAATGGGGTGTCATTTTTGACAATTTGTAATTAGGTCAAAGCAGAAAAAGGGTCATGGATAGCACCTTTTAGGGTGAAGGGACAGGGATCCACACATGAAATTGACAGAATATCACACAGTATTTTATCAGTTAGTTCAAAAAGTGTACCCTTTACCAGAGAAGTGCAAGAATGCTGTTTAAGCTCAAAGTTTGCATAGAATTGTTGGATTAACTGAGGATAGGAAAATGTACCCTTTACCAGAGAAGTGCAAGAATGCTGTTTAACTGTTTAAGCGATTCCACATGATTTAAACAGATTTTGCAGTATAGAATTTTGATAAAGAAATAAATCCATGGATTTTTTATAAAAAAAGACTTTGAAATGATTGAGCTTTTAAAACGAGCTGCGAAGTTGTTACCCTTAAATATGGTTGCAGAATTTTGAAAGGATGAAGAAGAAATCGTTACCGGCATGGGATCTTCTTCAAGGAGAATCTCCATCGATTGTTAGTTCACCTTACCCTTCCCTTTGGCTCTTTTAGAAGATGACCCAGACACCATAGCTAGTTCAGAGTTCTTTATGACCGATGGGGCCTACTTTTTGGGTTTGGGAGCTTGAGTGGGGTTTGGTTTGGACTGTATGGATGTGAACGGTGAATCCTCGTCTGAATTAGACACAACTAGTGCTCGTTTAGGGTTCTTGGTCTTCATCTTTAAGAAATCAAAGAGTTGATGAATTTCGAATTTACAGTGGAGGTTGTTGGAGAAGATAGAGACGATCGGTTTTTGGTAAAGTAAGAGAGAGAAACAGCTATGCCAAGTTTTTGGTAAAGAAGATAGAGACGATCGATTTTTGGTTTACCAGTATGCAGGATGTAAATCAGCATGCCAGATAATATAATACAGACTTGTATGCTTTCAAGAAATTATGCACATGTCAAGTTCTCTTTTTAGAGTGCAAAACCTTTCTTCACAAAGTGGTTTAGTAAAAATGTCAGCTAGTTGATGCTCAGTAGGGATAAATATTAATTTAATTAATCCTTTAGACACATTATCCCTAAGAAAATGATGCCTAACTTCAATATGTTTTGTGCGTGAATGCAATGTTAGATTTCTAGATATGTCTATTGTGCTCGTGTTATCACAGTAAATGGGCACAATATTGCATATCACATCAAAATCTATTAAGGTTTGACGCATCCAAAGTATTTGAGAACAACAACTTCCTGTAGCTAAATATTCTCCCTCGGCTGTTGATAAAGCAACAGATGTTTGCTTTTTACTATGCCAAGATTCCATACTTTGTCCCAAAAATGTGCAAGCACCACTAGTACTTTTTCTATCAATTTGACATCCTGCATAATTTGCATCTGAATAACCCATTAGATCAAAATCCTCACATATTGGATAAAATAAACCAAAGTTGATAGTGCCACACAAATATTTAAATATGCTTTTAACCGCATTTAAATGTGATTCTTTTGGTTTTGCTTGAAATCTAGCACATAGACACACTATACATTATGTCAGGTCTTGAGGCCGTTAAATGTAATAAACTTCCTATCATGCCTCGATATTTTGTTACCTCAACATCGATACCTTTATCATCTGAAGTAATCTTGATTGTGGTGCTCATTGGGGTTCCTTTTGGATTTGATTGGTCAAAACCAAATCTTTTGAGTAACTCCTTTATGTACTTGGTCTGATGAATGTAGATGCCATCTTTGGTTTGCTTGATTTAGAGTCCCAAAAAGTAGTTAAGCTCTCCCATTAAACTCATATCAAATTTCTTGTGCATACACTTAGAAAACCACTCACAAAGAATATCATTAGTAGCCCCAAATATACTATCATCTACATATATTTGTAAAATAATAATATCTTACTTTTATGCTTAATAAATAACGTAGAGTCAATTTTAACTTTTGTGAACCCGTTTGAAGTAAGGAATTTACTCAGTCTTTAGTACCACGCCCTAGGTGCTTGCTTGAGTCCATAGAGTGCCTTCTTTAGCTTATACACATGATGAGGATGCTTTTCATGTTCAAATCCGGGAGGCTGTTTTACGTATACTTCCTCATTGATATACCTATTTAGAAATGCACTTTTTACATCCATTTAGTGTAGTTTAAACTGTTTGTAACAAGCAAACGGTAAGAGTATTCGAATGGATTCCAATCTTGCAACTGGGGTGAATGTTTCTTCATAGTCTATCCCCTTTTATTGATTGTATCCTTGAGCCACAAACCTTGCTTTATTGCGAGTGATAGTTCCATGTTCATCTAGCTTGTTATTGAATATCCATTTGGTTCCAATTATTGATATTTCTTTTGGTGTAGGAACTAGTTCCCATACTTGACATCTTTCAAATTGTTGAAGCTCTTCTTGCATTGCCAAGAGCCAATTCTCATCAAGTAATGCTTCTATTGTATTCTTTAGTTAGATTTGTGATAAGAAGACTGAAAAAGCATATAAATTATGTACACCTATTCTTGTGGTAACTCCTTGATTAATGTCTCCAATTATGATTTCAAGAAGATGATTTTTAATATGTCTTGCTGTTTTAGGCATTGATATGTTGTGCATTTGCTCCTCATGTGAATTTGAGTTTAGATCTTGATGTTCTTCATCTGATTCGTTTAATTTGGCTTCCTGGATTTCCAAAACAATGTCCTAGTTTGCTCTTTTGGTTGGTTGTATTTGCTGATTTGAGGAATCCAGTGAGCAATATTGATCCGTCTGTGCAGCTGCGTTTGTATCCGGCAGACTGCTTTGGTTTTTCTGATTTACTGAATTGACTGTGACTTCTATATTTTCTATATTCTCATCTCTTTCTTTAGATAAATCATTGTTAGGTTCATCAAACTCACATGCACATATTCTTCAACCACATATTTATAAGTATTGTAAATACGATATGCTTTGCTATGATGAGAATATCCAATAAGAATTCCTTCATATGATTTAACATTAAACTTTCATAAGTTACCACTTGTATTTAATATGAAACATTTTGATCCAAAAACTTTGAAGTAACTTATATTAGGAATTTTATTGTTTAACAATTCATAAAGAGTTTTGAGAAGAATAGGACGAATTAAAACTCTATTTAAATTGTAGCAAGACGTATTTACCGCTTCAGCCCAATTTTTTTGTAGAAGCTTACTTTTTTGTAACAATTTTCGAGTCGTTTCTTATAACGTTCTATTCTTCCTTTCAACCACTCCATTTTGTTATAGTGTTCTTGGTACAGAGAACTCATGGCTAATTCCTCTTTGTTCACAGAATGCAATGAAATCTTTTTGAAATTCACCATCATGATCACTTCTTATTCTTATCAATTTAAGATTGTACATTGTTTCCAAATTCTTTGTTAGTTTTGCAAAGTCTCTAAAAGCTTCATCTTTAGTTTTGAGAAATGTAACCCAAGTGAATCTTGAATAATCATCAATTATAACAAAAGCATAAAACTTACCATTTAAACTAGCATGCCTTTCTGGACCAAATGAGTCGAGATGTAATAATTGTAAGGGTGAGGAAGTTGATACCTGATTCTTGACCTTAAATGATATTTTTATTTGCTTACCAAGTTGACACGATGCACAAATTCCTTTCTTTTCATAGTTGATTTTAGGCAGTCCTCTAACAAGATTTTTTTGTTGATAATTTCTTTATTAGATCCATGTATACATGTCCCAACCTCTTGTGCCATAGATTTGCCATATCTTCTATGGCTGATAGACAAACCACTTTTCCTGTTGCTCAAAATCAATAGTATATATATTTCCTTCTCTTTGCGCAACTAGAATAACATTGTTAGTACCATGAAAGATAAAACATTTATCCTTTTCGAATTTAACTTGATGACCACTATCCATTAGTTGACTTATACTAATAAGATTAAATCCAAGACCTTTGACAAGATGGACATTATCAATACTAATCTTACCATTCCCTATTTAACCTTTTTCGATTATTTCACAGGTCTTATTATCTCCAAACGTAATAGTTCCATTTCTCCTTTTGAGAGATAGTTCCAAGAATTTGCCTTTGTCACCTATCATGTGTCGAGAGTATCCACTATCTAGAACTCACTTTTGAGATGAAACTTTTGCTTTGACACATACCTAAAATAAGAATACAGTTTACTGTTTTGGTACCCATTTCTTTTTGGGTCCATTTGTGTTAGTAACATTTATTTCGTTTTTCTTTACCCAAATCTTCTTAATATTTTTGTTGCAATTAGAATGTCCTTTAGTTCCACAATTTTGACAGGTAATGAAAGGAGAACAATAATTCAATTTAACTTGTGATTTTAATATTTTTGTATTAATATTTTTAGTTGTTTCTTGATAACTAATCCCTTGTTTTTTATAGCTAGGTCTTTGTTTTCCTAACATGATTGTTAGATTTTCTTTTCCTTGAACAAACCTAGCCAATGATACTTTTAATGATTCAATTTCTTTTGGTAATTCTTTAGTCTTATAATCATTCTCTTTTATGCATGAATTATCATTAAAAGTATCAATGCACACATCTTTCATTCTTATTTCATTTCTTAGTTTCTCATTTTTAGTATTCATGTGATTTACTTTATTATAAAGTATTTTATTATAATTATCTAGATAATTATTTTTAGCATTTAAAATTCCCACATCTTGTGACGATTTTTCCATTTATTCTTTTTCTTCTATTAGGATATCAACTTCATTCATTAGTGTATTTATTAAATCTTTTAAGTACATATTCTTTTCTTTTAATTTTATATTTTCCCATTTTAACAAATTATACTCAGTAGAAGTTACCTCACTTGTTTCTCCTTCAAGTCCCATGAAGCAAACTTAAGTTATCTCGTCATTTGCATCAATTTCTATGTCTGAATCATCACTCCACATAATTAATGCCTTCTTCTTGTTGTCTTTGAAATTTGTCTTTCCTTTGTTCTTCAATTAAAAACAGCCATTTTTTAAAATGACCTGGTCGACCACATTCAAAACACGTTTCTTCATTTGACTTTCCTTTGAACTTATTGAACGGTGTGAGATTCTTCCTTTTGTTTTTCCTTTGTAACATCCCTTTTAGTTTTCTAGACAACATGACAATTTCTTCATCTGAGTCGTCACTCATTTCATCTTCCTTTTCCTGCATTAAGAGCTAACACCTTTTTTTAGGAGTTTCCTTCTCTTCATCATATCTTTTTAATTGATGTTCATATTCTTCTAACTCTCCAAATAAAGTTAATGAAAGTAGTATGCCCTCAAGCCAATCACATTTTGTAAGACCCCGAATTTTATGAAATATAAAATTTAATTTTTCTTCATATATATTTTTCATGAAACAGTAAGTGGTTAAATTGACGAAATTGAAAGTTAAGGATGTTATGTGCAAATTTTATTTTGACGGACAATATTCGTTTTGTCGGGGAATATTCGTGCCGTACGACGGCGCCGAAATAACAAATTATTTGTGGATCCCACAACGGAATATTTGTCGGATATAGAAAACGACAGAAGTAACCTTTTTAAATAAAAATAGTCAACGGTGTTAACTGTTAAAATACCGGTGATAAAAGAATAGTAGCATACGGTAAATTATGGTATTTTCTGTAGCACACGGTACTCTACAGTAGCACACGGTATTGCACAGTGTCTCATATTATTGGTCTGATAATTGACACCGTAACTGTTACGCATCATTTCATCAATAATTGTCACTGCATAATATTTTATATTATCAATTCAATTATTGTTGCTACACAGTATTTTGCATTATTGATTCAATAATTATCATTACACTGTATTTCATATCATTGACTCAATAATTGTTGCTGCACTGTTTTTAAAATTATTGAACCTAATAATTGTTACAGTTGCATATATACTGTAATTTATATTATTAAATTAATAATAATCTGTAACGTGTTTATTACATTATTGTTGAATTATTGTTGTAGCATTATTTATTTTATATGTTGGACCCACAGGAAGAATAAATAAATAAATAAATAAAAATTAAAAAAATAAAAATAAATTAATTTTACTATTTGAAATAGTAACGTGAATAGTAATGTGAATAGTGACGTGAATAGTGACGTGAATAGTACGTGAATAGTAAGAAACATGTGGGACCCACTGTGGGGCCCACATGAAATGTGAGAAATGTGTTTTGCTGGATGGTTGGTGGAGGCTGCTGCGCAGCCTCTGCTGAAAATTTTTTATTTCACCTACCGCGCATAGTAACTTCTTTTCTCCTATAAATAGCTTGTTCAGCTGAATAGAAAAATCACACCTAAAACATAAAATTTTTCTATAAGAATTTTATAAGTTTTCTCTGAGAATAGTAAGGTTATCTTGAGTGTTTGAAGGCCAAAAGGAGTGCAGGAATTTTTCAAGTAAGTCTTTTATTAAAGAGTAGTTATTTCATAAATTCCTATTTTTCACGGTATTCACAAATCTTCCTTTAGAAGACTTTTTTTGGAAGACTTTATTTTGAAAAATTATATATTTTTATATACTGTGAATAGTAACGCCGTGAATGAATAGTAACCTCGGGATGAATAGTAACTCCGGGATGAATAGTAACCCGCGAGTGAACAGTAACCCCTGAATAGTAACTTCGAGAATAGTAATTTAATTTTAAGTTTTTATTATTTTGTTATTATATTATACTATTTGATCAAATCACTTTTAACAAATTTATAATATACGAGTTAGTACGCACCATGAATTTTTATATGTGATATTTACTGATTATATTAAAAATATATAGGTTGATCAACCTCATTTAAATCAATATCCAGTCACGTGTTAAGGTAAGGAATATTATTCTTTTCACACTCTTAAATTTATTACGGTAAGGGGTATCACTCTTTTCATCATCATAAATAGATATTATTTTCTTTCTTACTTGAAGGGATTATCATTCTTTGATTCTCGAAAATAATATCGTTTCTTTCTTGTGCCATTTATTTCCATGTATTAAATTGTGAGAATAACCTTACGGTGCGGATTATCGCCTGTTTGGTGAATAACTCTTCGTATTCAAATTCTATTAAATTGTGGGAATAACCTTACGGTGCGGATTAACGCCTGTTTGGTGAATAACTCTTCGTATTCAAATTGATGGGAATAACCTTACGGTGCGGATTATCGCCTGTTTGGTGAATAACTCTTCGTATTCAAATTGATGGGAATAACCTTACGGCGCGGATTATCGCCTGTTGGTGAATAACCCTTTTTATTTGTCTCGTGTGGAAATAATTTGTCTACACGAATTATCACATGACACTTTTATTCCATATTCGTAAGTGATATCATTTTCCTTTATACTCATAAGGGATACCATCTTTTTCATCTTCCATTATTCAAACTTACTATGGTAAGGGATATTAATTCCCTTCACCTTTTATTAATCAAACCTGCTACGGTAAGGGATATTATTTTCTTTCATACACCTAAATCGAAACTTATTATGGAACTATTGTTTCTATAATTCCTGAAAATATTATATGTTCCATAATAGTTGAACTTCATTATTTCAACTGAACCTTCCTATTTTCTGAACATTTCTATTGAACTGTAATCGTTATTCTGAACTGTGGATCTTGAGTATCATTTTTAAATTTCACTCCACATCATGTTGGCAATTTGGACATTATTTGAATCTGCACAAAGTAAATTTCCGATACTTATTGTTTATCCTGTTCTTCTGTTCATCATTTGTATCACTGTTATTTGTATTAATCATCAAGAATCAAACTGTTGTGAATATCTGTGGTTGGGGGGCACAGATGTGATATAATTGTTGAACAGATGATAGGTTAAAGGCGATATACTAGGTTAAAGGCGATACATCTGTTCGGTGTCTTTTATGGCACGTGGTGAATGTTCTCTTTGGCCCGTAGTGCAAAGATGAACTGTTGATTGGTATGATTATGACCAAAGGCTGAATCTGGTATAATCATGACCGTTGGTGCTATATTGAATATCTTTGACCCGTAGTGCAAAGATGAACTGTTGATGTGCATAATTATGATCAGGAACTGTGAATTTTTATTATCATGACTAATGGTATTTCAGATGATAAAAGTTGATGATATTTTTACAAAAAAAAAGAAGCGAGTGGACATTATAGTCTGCATTATTCTTCTAATAGATTGCTCATTCCGCTGCTATTATTGATCTGAACGTTGTTTAAGAATTTAACTACAGTTTTTGATATAAACCTTGTAGTCTATTGTATTCTATCAAGAACTCAACTGTTGAAGGCTAATGATAATTTATTCGTCATTATCTTAGTCATGATATTTCTTACTGGGCTATTTGAGCTCACCCTTTCTTTTCGTTCCATTGTTTTTCAACAGGAGATGAGAACGTAACGGGGTCTAGCCGGGGAATGGAGTGAGAGTGCGGGGATAGCTATCATAGTCTTCACGTGTTATAAAATAGTGTGGCAATAATAATGAAGACTTAGTTGTGTTGTGTTATCCACTGTATTGTTGTACGTTGTATTTCATTGTAATAATTTTGTTGTAGTCTTTTGACGACTCAAGTTTGGGCTGTGTGGGCTCAGATTTGGGGGCGTCACACATTTGATGTGATAAGCATATACTTTGTAATCTTGTTCATTTATTAATAAAAGTATCAAGGCATTTCTTTATTCATAATTAATTACTTAAATTAATCAAATGGATAAACCCATAGTTTTCGAGCAATGCTTTTAGAACCATGATGAGGATCATGCTAATGAGATCTAAATTCAAGATAGCTCAAAACTAAAATTGTTCCTAATCGTTGGATCACTAAAAAGGGGATTAGTAGATCCGGATAGATTGGTACATACTATGCTTACTCTTATGAAGAGGATGATTGATCTCATAATCATTTGTGTAGAGACACTAAAGCAAGTATGTAGGTGCTTATTAGAGAATAAGTTCACTGAACGTGACTCGCTCAAGGAACACCTAATGGAGTTTTACTCGTCTGTCAATAGGAGTTCCTTATGTGATAGTCGTACAAGTGATCCTTAGACTTGAGATCATCTTAGTATCTTGTGTGTACTAAGTTATACTTTGACATATTCCTTAAGACTTATTGGTATATCAAAGGATGTGATTGGGTATAATAAGGTACACATGGAGATAGATGAATGATCAACAAAGGATCTACCACTTCCAGTAAAGGGAGAGAATGTCCTATGCGATTCAATAAGTGACAACTCAGAAATCCCTGGCCAGGGTTGAATGAAATTAGAAAGGAGTTTCTAATTTACATTAACTAGAGTTGTGTATTTGTGAATTGAAATGCATATAATCAAATAAATAAGACTTGACAGAAATTCCGTGTCTTATATTTGATTGGGACATTGTGTGGTAGAAGGATTGAATTGTACGGTAACTATTTGTTGAAATGTTCTTTTACGATTAAATGTTGAAATCTATATTATCTGGAAAGTCGACTAATCGCTAAGGGGGCTTACCCTTATTGTGGAATAATTATTTATTCTGAATTAAAGAGTTAATTCGTAATAAATGAATTAGAATTGTTCTAATTTATTTATTATACAACCGGTTTAATATGGAGAACCTAAAGGGTCACACCGCAAAAGAGTAATATTTATTTTAGAAGTGGATGGCATAATCGTAATAATAAATTAAGTATATTTAATTTATACTATGGTGATAGAATAAATTAAATAGTTTAATATTTATAATTTAGTATTTTAGAAATACTAATTATAAATTAATAAGAGGAGTCTTATTATTATTACTATTATTACTATTATTATTATTACTACTAGTATTATTATTTAGTTCCTAAATGGTTTAGGAATTAATTAATAAGTAGTAATATTATTATTAAATAATTAAGTTCCTAAATAGTTTTGGAATTATAATTATAATAATAATTAATTAAGTTACTAAATGGTTTAGTAATTAATTAATAAGAAGTACTCTCATTATTAAATAATTAAGTTCCTAAATAGTTTAGGAATTGTAATTAATTAATTTAGTTCCTAATTAAATTAGGAATCAAATTAAAACCCTAATCCTAAATAGTTTAGGAGGGTTGACTAGATCTATAAATAAGAGGAGTCTTATCATAGATCAATGTTACACACTCTTTCATAAGAGAGGGAGAGCACTCCATAATTCTCTAGATCTAAGAGTTAGAGAGAGAGAGAGAGAGAATTAGGGCTAGCCACCCATGGTTTGGAGAAACCAAGATCCACTTCTTTAATTCATAGATCTCTTGGTGGATCACCTCTAGAGGCTTCACACTTGGGGAGCTAACATTGATCCGTGGAATCTAATCGGTGAATTATGAAGATGAACGTGAAGGATTAAAGGGAGATGAACTTGTACCCGTGGAAGCTTGGTTCTACAAAGGTATAAATTCTTTTATCCTTCTTCAATTAATAATAGTCGCATAAGAAAGATCCGGGTTATTGGTTTATACAAAAAATTTTAAAATCTGATTTTTCTTGCTTCCGTTGCGCTTATATAATTTGATTATATGTATACCATATTTTTTGCAAACCAACAGTGGCATCAAGAGCCAAACTTATGCGAATTATTAATTGTTTTAATTTCATATGTGTATGGGTATGTGTTTAGAACAATTTATTGGGCATAATTTATTATATAAAATTATTACTTTTTTAATACCGAAATCACGGATGGAATAATGTGACTACCGAATTTTGGTCCTGCTCGATTTTGGTGTATTGCTAAAGTAGCGGTCACTGTCTTGGAATTCACTTAATATTATATATATATATATATATATATATATATATATATATATATATATATATATATATATATATATATATTTATGTTGGTCGGTAATATGATTACCAAGTTGATTAACATGTTTGGTGTTATATATATACAAACTGCTGCCGCACGTAGGGGTGTTCATCGGTTTTTAATCGAACCGGAACCGAAAAAACCGAATCGGTACCGAACCGAAAATACCGCTAAACCAAGAACCGAAACCGGTACCGAATTATCGGTTCGGTACCGGTTCGGTACAAAATCGGTTCGGTTTTTTTGGTTCGGTTTTTCGGTAAAACTGCATATATTATATATAATTAAAATTTATAAATAATAATTAAAAATTACCTATTTATTACCTATTTTTAAATAATAATTTTTAAATAATAATAATAATTTACAAATAATAATTATTATTTAATTCATTTTTATAATAATTATTATTTATAAATAATAATAATTATTTATTTCGATTTTTTCGGTATACCGAAATGTACCGAATTTACAAAAACCCAAAACCGTTACCGGTACCGATTATTACAAAAAAACCGAAAAAACCGAACCGAAAAAAACCGGTACCGCCGGTACCGGTTTGGACCGGTTCGGTAAAAAACCGAAAAAACCGAATCATTTGGACACCCCTAGCCGCACGGTTATTATGCTTGTCCCGAAAAGTGTGTCACGTTAATTTATCAAAGCAACAAAGCAGCCGCATGGTTTTCGGATTAGGAGTATATCATGTATACTAACCAATTTTGTAGCAGCTGCATTGCAATATATATATATATATATATATATATATATATATATATATATATATATGTGTGTGTGTGTGTGTACGGCCGGTTTTAGAAGATTGGAAATGCCGCACGGTTTTCTGTGCAATAGAGTAGCTTTTTCGGTTTGGTGTATATATATATATATATATATATATATATATATATATATATATATATATATATATATATAATTACCGAATGTTAGTATATATATATATTATAATATATATGATATATTTATAATATATATTAATTAGCCAAACAGTTTGATAATATTGGGCAGATTTTAAAATTTCAAAATAAAAGAGTTTATTTTGGGTAATTTTAAAATAATAAAAATAAATAGTTTATTTTTAAATAATTTTATAATTAAAATAAAAGGTTTATTTTAAATATAAAATTGGATTTCATACAACTTTAAATTACCCATTAAATGATACCAATACATATATGGAATGTTTCATTTAATTCATGAGATGAATATTATTTATTAATATATATGTTGATATATATGATAATAAATGGGATTGATTATGGACTATTGACCAATATGATTGGATTTAATTTTAATTAAATGCATGAATGAATGTGTTTTAATAAATGGGGTCTGCGTACCTCGTCTTTCTAATTTTTCTTATGTATAATTCTATCTCCCTCCTATGTACTTCCCCTTGACTGTTGATCAAGGTTTCTATTTATTGTAAATAATTTGTAATATGATTAGTTAGAATTATTTTGAAGAATTGGAGCAAAGAAGCAAGGAGCGCATGAAGACCTGTTTGTAATGGAGCCCGAATTTAAATGTAATAGTTACATTTAATTTAATTTATTCTTGCACCTTAGGTTTGACCAATTGGTTTATTTGGTGGCTCGAATAAACCAAATTAGAATAAAAGTCCATAGTCAATCCAAGTAGAATATAGTATTCTATATGTGCATGCTTATTTATATATATTATATATTATCAAACATGCTTCGCATGTTAATTAATATGACGCGTATTTTATATATATATATGTGCATGTGCGCTAAACAAGATGAGACAATTAATATTAATAAACCCCTCATGATGTAGAATAAATATTATTTATAAAATGAATTAAAATGTTTAATTCATGAATTAAAGGAGTTTAATTCAATTAAATAAAATTAGAATTGTTCTAATTTATTTATTCTACTACTTATAATATTAAGTTGTAACGTTCAAAGATATTTATTAAAAATATCGAACGTCGCCTTCTAGCATGGTAAAACGATAGAGCATCAAATAATCATTATAAGTTTGTTGTGTCACATAAGGCTTATATTAATTTTTTGAGATGTTGTTTTATCACATTTGATGTTTATAAAAAGAATTGAACATTACTGTTTTGTTGTGTCACACAAGGACGGTCTTTTTCTCTTCTAATATAAGAAAATGCTAGGTTGGACTTAACTTGGATAATTTTGATTTAGATGTGTCACACATGATCATAATAATCTAAGAGGCAAAATAAAAGAAGTTATATGTTCATGTAATTGACAAGAGTTGTCTACCTATTTATTTATATATCGTTTGTTGTGTCACACAAGGCTATATACATTTGAAATAGGATCCTTATTCTCACTAGCAAATCTTTAACTAGATTTGCCGAACTATATAAGGAGGGTAATATAGTTTGATGAAAATAGTGGGAGACACAATTTTAAATAAAGACCTAATTTATTTTGGTAATTAATAAAATGAATGCATGTTAATGTTGTTATTAATTCACTTAAAGAATATTGTTATGTTTAATTCACTAACACTGCATAGCATATTGGATGCTAACAATTAATCAAACTGAATTGTTCGGATTGATTAAACAAATTTGAGAAAAGTTCTCAATGCTAAAAAGCTATCAAATGTCCTTAATTTGTCTATTCCTGCAAACGTTGTAGACTAAGCCTCTGAGGAAGAGATTGCTATTTTAAATGGCAAGATGATGCAAAGGTGGCTCAATGCATCATACTCGCATCCATAAGTATCGAGTTACAGCGTCAACGAGAGAAAATGGATGCACCTACTATATTGCTGCACATTCAATAGTTGTATGATGAGCAAATTAGGTCAACTAGATATAAGATATCTAAGGAGCTCTTCCGATCTATATAACCAATGGCACTACAGTAAAAGACGCATGTCCTAAAGATGATCAATTGGATTGATCAATTAGGACAACCATGTTTTGTCAAGGATGGAGAGTTGAGTCAAGATTCGATCTTGCAGTCACTCACTGACTCTAATTCAAAATATGTTGTGAACTTCAAACATTAATAAGCTAAATGTCAGTTTAACTGATTTGCTTAAATATGTTGAAAATTGTTGAGAGGTCACTTTCCTTCCTAGAAAAACCAAGTTTTACTTGTAAATGAATCTTCTAAGCGGAGGAAGATGGCCAAAGGTATTTCTGAGGAGTCAGAAAGAGTTGAAGGCAAAATAAAGGCTAAACAAAGGACATAAATAAAAGTGATCCCGAGGGCAAAGGAGTTTGCTTTCATTGCGATAAGCTGGGACACTGGAAGAACAACTACAAGAGAGTTGTAGTAGTTAAGTAGAAGAAGTTTAGTGAAACTTCAACTACAGATATAGATTTGTTCATAATGAAATAGAACTTTCTATAAGTCAAGTTCTACTTAGGTATTAGATACCGAATGGTGGTCTCATATATGCAAGTCGTTGCAGAGACTAAGCAGAAGTTGAAAGCTAAATAAATGATAAGTAATCATGTGTTGGGGAATGAAGTAAAGGTTGCTGCATTAGCCATGTGAACTTATAATTTAGCACTGCCTACGGGCAAGCCTATTAAGTTAGTAAGTTGTTACTATGTTCCAGTTCTTAGAAACATTATTTCAGTTCCATGTGATGACAAGGAATGTTCTTTTGAGATTATAATAATGAACAATCGTTGTTTTGTTTATAATGATAATGTTTTATTTAAAACTGGTTGATTACTTAAAAGATTTTGTATACTTGACTTATATGAAAAATATTCCAATTTGAACAAACTAAAAGAAAATAGATGATATGAATCATACCTTCATGCAATACTGTTAACTCGGTCATGCTAATGAAACAAGACTAAAACAAGTTGTATAAAGATAGACTTTTAGAGCTTTTGATTATGAATCAAATACAACTTGTGAATCTTGTATTATGGATAATATGACTAAATCTCCATTTAGTGGACATGGAGAGCGAGTTACCGAGTTGTTAGAGATGGTACACACAGTGGTGTGTGGGACCTATGACAACAAATGCAAGAGGAGGGTATTCATTCATTACTTTCACTAATGATTCTAGATTTTGATATATGTATTTGATGAAATACAAATCCAAATCATTTGAAACGTTCAAAGAATTCAAAAGTGAAGTATAGAAACTAAAGGCTAAAAGTATTAAAGTTCTTCGATTAGATCGAGAAGGGAATACTTAAGCAATAAGTTTCTAGATCATCTCAAGCGAAATGGTATTCTCACAGTATGGACATGGTGATGATCCATAATGAGTATTACCGATCTTCCAGTATCCTTCTAGGGTTATGCTCTAGAAACGATCGCATATCTACTAAATAAGATACCTTCAAATTCCGTCTCTAAGACTTCATATGAGTCATGGATAGGGAGAAAACCAAATCTTAAGCATGTTAAGATTTGAATTGTTCAGCTTATGTCAAAAGGTTTGACAAAGATAAGCTAGGGACATGATCTAATGTAATATTCCAGATATTTTACAAGATTTGTAATTAAGATTTTAAATAATCAATTAAAGGTTATGGTTTAAAACCTAGAGTTTGAGAAGTGAGATGTGTAGAATTTGGGTGAACATTTTTTTTTTAACATAATTTATTTGTTAGAAATTAAATGTGAGAATATTGTAATGATGCATATAGAGAATTTATTAAGGAAATAAATTCATTTGAGAAGTGAAGATGATTATAAGGATATATATACATAGTTATATATTCCTAGAGTTGTGTTTGTTAGCTAAACAAGAAGATGAGTAAATTAGATACTCAATAAAACTAATAAATTAATTAGTTTAAGTATGGATTAAGAAGGAAAGTCATGTAATATAATTAATTGAGTTAATTATATGAGTCATGAATTAAAACTAAGATTAGCAAGTAGAGAAGTGGAATATTGCCTAGAATGACAATATTAAGAAGATAATTAATTAAGTAATTAACTTAATTATTTTGTTGTTATATAGAGTCCATTGATGGATTTAATACAAGCCCAATATGGGAATACTTGCATGAAGGTGGGTAATTAAATAATAAGCCCAAGTTATATATGATATGTGAGTTGTGTTGGGTAGCCCAAGTAATTAAATAAAAAAGCCCAATACAAAGTAATCCATGTAGCCCAAACACATTAAAGTCAAATGATGGTCAATGTGTTGGGAGAATATTTTTCAAGTATTGATTGAGTGTAGAGAATTAACTAATGTAGGGTTAATTGAATAATCCTAGTTGGTAGACAAGAGAGAGAATTAGCCAAACATTGGTTAATTGATAGAGGAAGGAAGGTAGTGTTGAGAATTAACTATGGGTGAGTTAATTATGTAACCCAATGTGGTAGGATAATTAAAGGTAAGTCTAAGTGGATTATATTATAAGTCCAATTGAGGTATTAAACTAGGTCAAATTAATTAACCTAGTAGTCCATATAATTTAATTTGAACATTGATTTATGTAATAATTAACAAAGCTCAATGCTTGTTTTAATTAAATGTAACATATGGTATTTAATATTAGCCCAATGTAGTAAATAAATTGAGCCCAAATCAATTAGTTGAATGAGCCCAATATATTAAATCCTAGGGTTCAATGTGGAGCCCAAATAGTCAAAGTGGTGGTCAATATATATACATTGGTGTATATATATGGATACTTATATAATGATATAGGATATAAAAATAAAGCTAAAATAATGTAGTAAATTGATAAATCCCGAATTTTGGGGGGACCCACATGTGGATGTTGTGTGTGGCTTTATTTTTGCTTATTTTACACTCCAAAAGTTACTTACAAGCAACCTTGATGGATGTCAATCAAGTTGTCAATCAATCCATGTTATAGTAATCTCAATTAAGCTCTAAATTGACTATGTTGGTGAATTAGGAGAGTTAATAAAGTATTAGCATTTGGCTATATATAGAGTGCTTCTCACACTTGTGCTATGTTTGTTAGTCTTTTTACTAGAAAAGCTAGAGAGAAAGAAAATAGAGAAAAGCTCTAGAGAAAAAGAAAAAGAAAGTTAGATCTTGTGAGCATTGATGGTTGGATGATCTTGGAGCAAGGTTTAAATATGGAGGTCTCATCAAGAGGAAGTTATCTATGTAAGAAAATTGATCATCCAAGCCTTTTCAAAGTTCTAACAAAGAGGATAATCAACAAAAGGTATAAAACCTTCTAGCTTGGTATTGTTCTTTGGGTATTATGTAATTTCTATGGTAGAAATATAATTTTCAAAGTCTAAATAGATAGATCCATGCTGTATTGGTATATCTAGGGTTACATGGGTTTAACATGGATTTTTATATGTGTTTGTGATGAAAAATTTCATCAAACTCATTGAATAAATTTTTACCGACGAAAACAAGTTAATCTAATACGTAGCAGCCCCTTCACGGAATTACTGTTCACGATCCGTAAGTAGGATTTATGATCCGTCAATTTTGGGTGATAGATCCATGAAATATGAAAATTCTCCGAGTTGAATGACTAAAATCCGATTTAAAATGAGCAATATATGGATTTTCTACCAAAACACCCCATTGATTTTAGGGCTGTGCATAACAGTCTGGTTTAGAGCTATTTTCAGTGACCAAAACAAATCCAAATTTGATGTTTGATAACATAAGCATGTAGTTCGGGAAGTTACGAATCCATCGATACCTAATATACCTCAATCGGACTTGTGGATTTCATTTTATTCAAGTTCCCGTCGGAGACCCCAAGTCTGGAAAACTAAGAAAGTAATCTGCCTATTTTTTTTAAAAAACCGGCCGGTTCGGTTTTTTCCGATTTTTCATGATTTCTAGGTAGGGCCGGATCGGGCATTTTTAGGCCGGTTCTTGGGTTGGTTCCAAAGGAGAAAATACTTATAATTTTATAAAAAAAATTATAAAAATTTAAAATTTGAAATTTTCTGTTATTTGGTATTTATTAGAATTAATGATGGATTAAAGCTAACTAAATTAATAATAATTATAGGAAAATTATTATTAATTACATAAAAATGATATTTGAACTCTTGACATATTATTCGAGTGATATAAAATAATATGTGAAAAAAATTGGGTGATTCATCATCAATTAGCTATTTATTAGTGTGTAAATAAGCTAATATATTAATTAATTATTATTTAATTAATATTAAATAATAAGTAAAGTTAAGTATTTAATTAATTATTATTTGATAAATATTAAATAATAATTAAAAGATGTTAAAGTAAATGATTTAGTTATTTATTATTTAATCGATATTAAATAAAAAGTAAAGTTAAATAAATAAATAATTATTATTTAATTAATTTTAAATAATAATTAAAGGATATTAAAGTTAATAAAATATTATTAAATAAATAATAATATTAGAAAATCATTAAAATATTATTAAAGGAATAATAATATTATAAAGTCAATAAAATATTATTAAATGAATAATAATATTAGAATATGAGTAAAATATTATTAAATGGTTAATAATATTAATAAGTGATTAAAATATTATTAAATAGTTAATAATATTAATATGTGAGTAAAATATTATTATTTGGTTAATAATATTAATAAGTGATTAAAATATTATTAAATGGTTAATAATATTAATAAGTGAGTAAAATATTACTAAATGAATAATAATATTAGAATATGAGTAAAATATTATTAAATGATTAATAATATTAATAAGTGATTAAAATATTATTAAATGGTTAATAATATTAATATGTGAGTAAAATATTATTTTTTGGTTAATAATATTAATAAGTGATTAAAATATTATTAAATGGTTAATAATATTAATAAGTGAGTAAAATATTATTAAATGGTTAATAATATTAATAAGTGATTAAGATATTATTAAATGATTAATAATATTAATAAGTGATTAAAATATTATTAAATGGTTAATAATATTAATAAGTGATTAAAATATTATTAAATGATTAATAATATTAATAAGTGATTAAAATATTATTAAATGATTAATAATATTAATAAGTGATTAAAATATTATTAAATGGTTAATAATATTAATAAGTGATTAAAATATTATTAAATGAGTAATAATATTAAAATATTATTAAATGATTAATAATATTAATAAGTGGTAAAATATTATTAAATGGTTAATAATATTAATAGGTGATTAAAATATTATTAAATGGTTAGTAATATTAATTGGTGATTAAAATATTATTAAATGGTTAATAATATTAATAAGTGAGTAAAATATTATTAAATGATTAATAATATTTGAACGTAGTTGTATATTATCAAAGATAGATAATATTTTGAGGTATTTGGTACATTATTAAATGTCCGAATCATTAAGTTATGTAAAAGAAGAAAGTTTAATTGAATTAAACCAATGTAATTAGTCCATTTGTGACTAATTTAGACAACTTATTAAAAGTGGGCTGTACGATGAACGTATAGTGATAAGTTGGTTATGTATACCCGACATGTTCAACTAGGTTTGGGCTAGGGTTTTTGTCCGGAACGTATATGTTCATTTGTCGGACAACTAAAGAGTTAATTAATATTTTGAAGTTAAGGTCTGAAGTTAAAGACTAATTAATAGTCATTGTAACTAATGATTATGTCAATTCTATATACAAATTGTAGGTTGAACGAGAGACGCAAATAAGCGTAACTGGTAGAAGCAAACCAGGCAAGTTTTTCAGAACGTGTTGCATTATGTGCACAATTTATAAGTTTGTTATTAAACTGTGATGTGCTCATACGTGGTTATGTGCAAAGATGTGTTAATGTGCTTTTGTGAAATAAGTTGATTTGAACTGTTGATATGCGGTAGTTGATTTAAGACAATTGTTCTGCATTGAACTATATGTCATGATAGAGGCTAGGCATGAAGCATAGATTAAATGCGAGGCATGATATGCATGAGAAATGTATGTACTGCAAAGCATAAGATGCATGAAGCATGAAGCATGATTGAACTGTTTTTACGTGTTATGTGAAACTGTTAGACTTGCTGAGCCGTCGTGCTCACCCTTGCTTAAAACAAAACATTACAGAGTAGCTTGAGGAAGCCGATTACTCCGGTAGAGGCAAAGATGAAGATTGACTAACGAGTCATCAAGATTGAAGCATAGGTGCTTTTGTAGTAAAACCTTGCGGTAGACTAATTCATTCACTTGTGTAAGTAGATATGAAGAGTTTATGTTTTGTTGTGCTATAGATTAGCAAACTTAAATTATTAAGAGAACATTTACAGATTATTTGAATATCATTTTTCAGACGTTGTCCTTTATGAATAAGGATAATAGGATGGTGTGATTGAGTCATTATACATATGATCTCAAATTGATTGTAATAGAATGTCGTATCATGTATGATATGAAGACATACTAGGAATGTATAAAGATTGCGATTCTGGAATAGAAAGAGATGTTATATAATTGTAAATAAATGATTATTTAGCAATTATAATATTGTTATAAGTCATGAACGATAAGGAAAAGGTAGTACTCGTGTTGAACTGGGTCCGAGGTTCAAGGAACCCGGATTCGGGGTCGTCACATCTAATAAGTGTAAACTTGTGGGATATCCTAAAGAAAGTTTAGGGTATCACTTCTATAATCCGACTAACTAAAAGGTGTTTGTTTGAAACACGCTGCCTTATAGAAAAATGAGTTTTTCCTTAAAGCGTTAGTGGGAGTAAAATAGATCTTGAAGAAGTTCAAGAACCACAAAACACTACAGATCAAGTGAAGGAATCTGTACAAGTAGATAAACCTATTGTACCACAATCAAGTTTAAATCTGGTTTAGTATCGAAGATACCTGAATGGTATGGATTCATCATAGATGATGATGATAAGGTACGCATCATAGTGGATGATGATCCAGATATATACGATGAGGTATGAGTATTAGATACTCAAGAGAAATGGCTGATGACCATAAAATCCGAAATGGGTCTTTGGAGAAAGACTAAAGCAGATGGCTAGGTGGAGACCTATAAGACCTAACTAGTGGTAAAAAGATTTCAAACAAGGTCAATGAGTTGACTAAGATGAAATTTTTCACTAGTGAAAATGCATATATCCATTCGGATTTTACTTGCAGTAACAACTTACTATACAAAAGGATGTATGTATGATACAACCAAAAGAATTTGTCTCCATATAGATGGAGCAAATCATGTATGTAAGTTACAACGATCCAATTATGAATTGAAGCAAGTTTCTCGAAGATAGAACATCCGTTTTGATGAGACAATCAAAAGAGTTTGATTTTATCAAAGACGAGGATGAACCAAATGTGTACAAAGGTTAGTGGGAGCACTGTGACATTTCTAGTATTATATGATGATATAATATCGATAAGGAATGACATACCGATGCTACAATCAGTAAAGATGTGGTTGTCTAAAAACTTCTCCTGTAAGGACTTGGGTGAAACATCCTAACATTCTATTCAGGATAAAGGTCTATAGAGATAGATCATAAAGGATGCTCGGCTTAACCCAAGGGACGTACATTGATTCGTTGAAATGTACTATACTTGATATTGCTTATGTATAATAAGCATATATCAGTTCAATTTTGGAGAAGAATATTAGAAAAGAGTTTCTAATGATGGGTCTGACATAAAACTAGAGGGTTTAACAAACTCAAGTTTGTTCAGACTAACCAAGATAACAACATATTCGTTTCAGGTAATATGATTACCATGAACGGTGCTGCAGTGAGTTGGAAAAGTTCCAAACAGCAAAGAGTTGCTGATTTAGTGACAAAGACGTAGTAAATAACTATAAGTGAAGCTGCAAAGGTGATTGTTTGGTTAAACAAGTTCATTACAGAACTTATAATGGTTCCTAACATTAAAGGAGTTTAATTCGCCATGGAACCTAGGTCTCATCTGAAATCCAAACATGTGTTGCGGCACTTTCATATGATTAGATGAATCATTGAAAAGGAGACGACACCATAAAGATGGTAGACTCTTAGAACAACATTACAGATCCATTAACTAAAGCATTTACTAAGCAATTTGTACGCCACTTAGAGAAGAATGGTATGAGGATACCAAATGGCGATTGGCTTTAGTGCAAGTGGGAGATTGAAAGTAGTATGCCCTCAAGCCAATCACATTTGATGTGATAAACATATACTTTGTAATCTTGTTCATTTATTAATAAAAGTATCAAGGCATTTCTTTATTCATGATTAATTACTTAAATTAATCAAATAGATAAACCCATAGTTTTCGAGCAATGCTTTTAGAACCATGATGAGGATCATGCTAATGAGATCTAAATTCAAGATAGCTCAAAACTAAAATTGTTCCTAATCGTTAGATCACTAAAAAGGGGATTAGTAGATCCGGATAGATTGGTACATACTATGCTTGCTCTTATGAAGAGGATGATTGATCTCATAATCATTTGTGTAAAGACACTAAAGCAAGTATGTAGGCGCTTATTAGAGAATAAGTTCACTGAACGTGACTCGCTCAAAGAACACCTAATGGAGTTTTACTCGTCTGTCAATAGGAGTTCCTTATGTGATAGTCGTACAAGTGATCCTTAGACTTGAGATCATCTTAGTATCTTGTGTGTACTAAGTTATACTTTGACATATTCCTTAAGACCTATTGGTATATCAAAGGATGTGATTGGGTATAATAAGGTACACATGGAGATAGATGAATGATCAACACAGGATCTACCACTTCCAGTAAAGGGAGAGAATGTCCTATGCGATTCAATAAGTGACAACTCAGAAATCCCTGGCCAGGGTTGAATGGAATTAGAAAGGAGTTTCTAATTTACATTAACTAGAGTTGTGTATTTGTGAATTGAAATGCATTTAATCAAATAAATAAGACTTGACAGAAATTCCGTGTCTTATATTTGATTGGGACATTGTGTGGTAGAAAGATTGAATTGTACGATAACTATTTGCTGAAAGGTTCTTTTACGATTAAATGTTGAAATCTATATTATCTGGAAAGTCGACTAATCGCTAAGGGGGCTTACCCTTATTGTGGAATAATTATTTATTCTGAATTAAAGAGTTAATTCGTAATAAATGAACTAGAATTGTTCTAATTTATTTATTATACAACCGGTTTAATATGGAGAACCTAAAGGGTCACACCGCAAAAGAGTAATATTTATTTTAGAAGTGGATGGCATAATCGTAATAATAAATTAAGTATATTTAATTTATACTATGGTGATAGAATAAATTAAATAGCTTAATATTTATAATTTAGTATTTTAGAAATACTAATTATAAATTAATAAGAGGAGTCTTATTATTATTATTATTACTATTATTATTATTACTACTAGTATTATTATTTAGTTCCTAAATGGTTTAAGAATTAATTAATAAGTAGTAATATTATTATTAAATAATTAAGTTCCTAAATAGTTTTGGAATTATAATTATAATAATAATTAATTAAGTTACTAAATGGTTTAGTAATTAATTAATAAGAAGTACTCTCATTATTAAATAATTAAGTTCCTAAATAGTTTAGGAATTGTAATTAATTAATTTAGTTCCTAATTAAATTAGGAATCAAATTAAAATCCTAATCCTAAATAGTTTAGGAGGGTTGACTAGATCTATAAATAAGAGGAGTCTTATCATAGATCAAGGTTACACACTCTTTCATAAGAGAGGGAGAGCACTCCATAATTCTCTAGATCTAAGAGTTAGAGAGAGAGAGAGAGAATTAGGGCTAGCCACCCATGGTTTGGAGAAACCAAGATCCACTTCTTTAATTCATAGATCTCTTGGTGGATCACCTCTAGAGGCTTCACACTTGGGGAGCTAACATTGATCCGTGGAATCTAATCGGTGAATTATGAAGATGAACGTGAAGGATTAAAGGGAGATGAACTTGTACCCGTGGAAGCTTGGTTCTACAAAGGTATAAATTCTCTTATCCTTCTTCAATTAATAATAGTCGCATAAGAAAGATCCGGGTTATTGGTTTGTACAAAAATTTTTAAAATCTGATTTTTCTTGCTTCCGTTGCACTTATATAATTTGATTATATGTATGCCATATTTTTTGCAAACCAACAGTTAATGTATCTATAACAAAAATAGTTGAAGAGTCTTGAAGTGTAGTTACTTTTGATGCAAACCTTTTGGACATAACCTGAAGTAGTTTTTTGTTGATCTCACCTTGAGGAATTATCTTATCAAGTAACTTCAAGGAGTTCATGAGCACTAGAAACCTAGTCTGCGCTTCCTTGATGGTCTCTTCTCTTTCTAGTTTAAACATCTCGTAATCGTACATAAGCAAGCTCAGTTTTAGATCTCTTACTTTTGATGTTCCTTCATGACTTACCTTTAGTGTATCCCAAATCTCCTTGGCCGTGCTGCATGATGAAACTTTTTTTATTTTAGATTATACTATGCCACTGAGTAATGTGTTCATTGCCTTCAAGTCATAGGATGTCATGTATACTTCGGTTTAATCCTTTTCAGTTAAAACTTTTGGTGTACCATCATCCTTTCTTGGAGTGACTAGACCATTCTTTACAATCCACCACTCCAAAGGATCCCTTTATATTTAGATTCTCATTTGGAACTTCCAAAAGTTGTAGTTTTCGGTTTCATGTAGCAATGGAGACCGATTGATTGATTGCCCTTCTTGTACGTTACTTTCCGAATTGTGCCATAACAAGATTTTAACCTATAAGTCACCTTTATTACCAAGATAAGTAGAGCCAAGCTTTGATACCAATTGAAATATAATATAAGCACACTTAGAAAGGGGGGGGGGGGGGGGGGGGGGGTTGAATAAGTGTGGGAGAATCTATGTCCAATTTTTATTTTAAGAAAACAGTTTGTAAAACAGTATGCTAAATATATAAAACAGTAGGCTGAATGATAATGTAGTCTGTTGAATTATGAAAACAGTAGGTTGAATAGTAAATATAGGTTACTGTTTTTGACACTGAATATATGTAGTAATCTGTTTTGTGCACAGTTTATATATGTTCACAATGAAACAAGTTAATATAAGCAATAAGATAATCAATCACACAAACACCAAGATTTTTATGTGGTTCAGCCCCTACCCACTAGTCTAGTTGCCTAATCCACGTCTAATACCAATTGGTATTGAAAACTTCTTTTATTGACAAATTCACTTCACAATCGACACTATTACAATTCAAGTTCACTGTGGTTTTGAATATGAAAACCTCTCCATCCAACAAGTCTCCCACTTGGATTGAAGGAAGCTCTAGAATGAGCTATCTTGGAAGCCACCATGACATCTGGAGGGGAATTCATGATATCTGGATTTGTTGGCTGACCTGCCAATTCTGAGTCAGTGGGAGGAAGACCAAGATCATCCATAAAGTAATTTGCACAATCTGAATGAAGAGCGTCGAAGGTGGAAAAGTCCTCATGAGGTAAAGGCAAAAGATTTAGATGCTTGGACTGAAAACGAAGAATGGGCAACCAAATAAGAAATTACGCGAAAAGTATAAAAATAAGCAACGATGAAATAAGATGTACAGTGATAAGAAATATACCAAATATCCAATAGAAAAGGAGTCGTGAGTCGCCTCACCCGGTGAATTCTAACTATCACCCTCTCTAATGACTACTCCTTCGGCAGAATCCCTCGGGGGATGAGGAGGAGAATCAGCAATTAGACTTGAAGGATTCTCCCTCGGAGCAGTGATTTCCACATCATGAGCAATAACTGTATTCCTCGATGAATCAGCAAGTGGATTTGAAGGATTCTCCCTCAGAGCAGTGATATCCACATCATGAGCAATAACCGTATTCCTTGATCCAGTAAGAACAGTATCTGCAGCAGGAACAGATCAAGCCGCTAAAACAGAACCCGCATCAGATAATGCAGGACTGGAATTAACACTGGTATGGTGGTCATTTGTTGGAGGAAACTTAATAGGCTTGGGTTTATTTTTCTTGCTAAACACAAGGGGAGAATAATCTTCATCACCCTCATCATCATCACTAAGCTGAACCAAAAAGAGAAAACATCAACAAATAGATAGATAAATTAAAATTAAAAATAGACAGGTGCAATGTATTGTTTACCGCAAGTTGTCGACGTCTCTTAGGAGGATCCTTTGTGACTGACATAGTCGGAGATACTTCTTTGGGTGGATGTCTAATTGGATGCCTGAATATGAGGGTAGTACCATTAGCTATGCGCCTGACAACATCATTCTTCACAGGGCTCGTGGTAGATTTAGCAGAAGACGCAACCTCGTGGGTAGGAATGATAATAGGCTCCCTCGCTCTTGAGCGCGTAACTCTCTCTCCATCAACAGTAAAGGGAACTTGGGGAGGAGCTTGAGAAAGGGCTTGAGAAGGAGCCTGTGAAAGAGGACGAAGAGAGGTAGAGGTGACAGGTCGTGGAGAAGGTGGATGTGTAATAGCCTCACGATCAGAAAGGCGGATACTAGCAGGCCATCTTTTTGGATGTGCGTGTAACTTGGGAGTACATAGTAGCTTGGCCCATTCCAGCTGTATCTTAGGAGAGGCTGGTAGAGCATTCCACAGAGTTTCATCTATCCATGTCCTCGTAACTCTATGTCAACGACCTCGTTCTTCGGCAGTGTAACATCCCTCCCCGTCTAGATGCACCAAGAATAATAAAAGGCAAAAGATCACCAAAAACACCAGGAGGCCTAGGAATCTCCCATAAAAAAGTGGCAAATGAAGGGATGAAATCTTCTAAAGCCTCCTCATAATCACCGCTTTCAGATATATTAAAAGTGTAAGGTTGGTCGAAGCCAAACTGTCTCACCACCATTTGAGGAGAATAGAACACAGTCCCGAACTCGTCATCCTCTACAAAGTACAGTAACTCGGTGGAACGGAAGATGAAGAACCAAAGAAGAGATGATCCTCCTAGGTTGTCAATGGTGTCAAAGTGGCGTGATTCACCTCTGTAATAATAAGGAATGACATCGCCCTCAGGAACTATAGTAAAAGGACGAGTAATGAAGGCAATGAAGTCATCAATATACAGTCGCAAATTAGAAGTGCTCTTATGATCAATCCACCGTGAAAGATGAGGTGCAATGATGGGTGACGAGAAAGGAGAAAGCAATGTTTTTTTCTTCTTTGAGATGGGCCATGCAACATGATTAGGAAAATGCTCAAAGAGAAACATCTGGAGGAATGAACCCGAAGCAAAACAGCGTATGTCGTACCTGGAGATCGAAAGGAATTGATAAGTAATGAGTTAAAGAAATATGAAAGATAAAGGAACAAAAGGAAAGGAAGTAGTGACTAAAGAAGAAGGATACCTGCCGACAGATTCTTCCGTAGCTAAAACAGTTTCGTCTAATCGACGGTATAGAGTTCCCAAAAATAGAGGTGCAAGAGGAATTCGTAAACCTCGAGCCAACAAAGTAGCCAAGCAAAACATACGGGTCGAAGGTCCATCAATTGGTGAGCCGGGAAAGATGAAACGGGATAACCACATAACAAGATTGGCGGCCAGTGGAAAAGGGCACGGGGTGTGGTGAACGATAAGAATTGAGTCACTCTAAGCAGAGTTATCCCAATTGGTTGGATTGTAGTCGTGGAAGAAGTAATGTACCCATGAGAGCCAAGAGGTCTTGTGGCGGTTAAGGATGTCAAAGTTTGAAAGTAGTTCGTTATCTTTATATCGCGAACCCAAACGCGAGGCGCACCTAAAAGCTTCCCCCAAATACGAAACACATTCGGCATCTCTTTGTGACAAATTGGAGGGAGCATATGAGGATTCACCATAAACAAGAAGGCTGAAAGAACACAACCAGGAATTAGTTAAGACAGACGTGATATGACGTAACTTAAATAAAACAGAGATAGAAAGAGAGAATAATAGAAAATGAAACTTACTGATAGATAGCATAGACGTCCTCTAAGGTAGGGGTAAATTTTCCCCATGCCGTGATGAAAGTGGAAGTTGATGAAGTCCAACGGGAAACTAAAATACGGAGCGCGTCTTGGTCTTGATGAATACGGAGATCCTTGCACAAATGGATGCATTGTAAAATGCCAGCACACTTAAGCAATCTCACATGTTCGAGGTTTTCTAAAATTCTCTCAGTCCAATGTTTCCATCCTTGAAGCTGAATGGAGGAGTCTGGTTGAAAGCGAATCGGACTATATGGGTATTCTTGTCTTTCGATGCACATACGAGGAATGTTAGAGGCATGGGGATAACTGTCTTGACTATTGGAAGAGGAGGCACAGAGAAAAAGACCTTCCTTTTCAGGACGTGAAAAGGAACATGGCTCATAATTCTGGGAACGATCCCAAAAAATGTCACGATCCCCGAAAAAAGGAGTTATTCCCCAATACTTGAGGGAAAGGGGCGGTTTGACAGTTCTTGGATCTATAGAATGATCTTCGAAACTAGCCTGTAATGATTAAATATGAAAATGAATAATCAACATAAGAAACTTGTGGGGGGAGAAAAGTATATAGAAGACAGGGTCCTTACCATAATGAAGAGGTGAAATTCTTTGAGACGGTCACCGGCAGAAATCAAGTTCAATATTCAATGAGAAGACTTGGATCGGGAAAGGTACCTGAAAAGAAAAGATGAAATATGATTTAAAAAAAAATCCCCTAGGGTTCGCACCCCTAGGGTTCGCGCCCCTAGGGTTCGCACCTCCTTCTTTTTTCAAAAAGTTTGGTTTTGTTTTGAAAAAAAAAATCCGAGAAAATCCTCTAAGGTTCGCGCTTCCTTCTTTTTCCAAAAAGTTTGGTTTTGTTTTGAGGAAGAATGAATTGAAAAAAAAAATCCCCTAAGGTTCGCGTTTCCTTCTTTTTCCAAAAAAGTTTGGTTTTGTTTTGAGGATGAATGAATTGGAGAAAAAAAAATTCGAAAATACCCTAGGGTTCGCCACTTCCCAAATTTTTTTGGTTTGAAGGGATTTGATGATGAAAAAAGAAAATTCGAAAATACCCTAGGGTTCGCCATTCCTCAAATTTTTTTGGTTTGAAGGGATTTGATGATGAATGAAAAAAAAAACCGAAAATACCCTAGGGTTCGCACCCCCTAGGGTTTGCCATTTCCCAAATTTTTTTGGTTTGAAGGAATTTGATGATGAAAAAAAAATCGAAAATACCCTAGGGTTTGCCACTTCCCAATTTTTTTTTGGTTTGAAGGGATTTGATGATGAAAATTTTTTTTGAAAATACCTTAAGGTTCGCACCCCCCTAGGGTTCGCCGTTTCCCAAATTTTTTTGGTTTGAAGGGATTTGATGATGAAAAAAAAATCGAAAATTGATGAAAATTAATATACTTGGAAAAGGTTTGGGAATATATTAAACAATAGACAAAGAAATATAATAATCCTACCTTAGTTCCTCGCTTGATCAAATTTTTCTTTCTTGAACAACGAAGTGAGAAGAAGATGAGAACTATGTTTTTTTAAAACGTTTGGAGTCTCTATTTATAATACTTAAACATAACTAGAGATCCTAAACTTGATAGGATTGAGAATTCTTTCTTAAACCAAAAGGGGAATCAAGTTTACTAAAACTAATATAATACTTGAATATAAAATTAGAAATGTTTATATATCTTAAGGTTACAAGGAATGAGGATTTCCTTAAATTAAACTAACAAGAAATAAGGAAACAAAAATCCAGACATAGATTCGTATACAAATTGCAGTGCAGAAATTCGACACTACAGATTGTAGTTTGAAAACAAAAATTCCAGGGGTGCTGCAAAAAAAATTCGACCAGCTTCAAATTCAAACAATTTAAGGATTAAAGGATAGTAAAAATGAAATAGAGCAATTGAACAAGTTTTCTCTATACGACAAAAATGGATTGAAATGGTTGCTGCACAACAGAAGAGAGAGAATGGAAGGAAAGATGAGAGAGAGAAAATGGAAGGAAAGAGGAAAGATGATTTTATCTATAAAACAAATATTATTTTAAGTAAAAATCGGAAGTTCTGGTCAAAAGTGACCAAGTTAAAAGTCCGAGAAGTGTATTTTAAAATTAAAATTACAAATTTGAGATATAAAAGTGATTTTTTTAAAATATAAAGTGTGACAGACATATAAAATCTGGGGTACAAATATAACTACTCTCGTTAGCATTTCCCTTTTTTACGTTCTTTAAAGCATCCCTAAAGTGGTTTTTTGATTCCCGTGCATGAATAGAAAGTTCTAAGTGATGGGAGAAAAACAAACCAAACAGCACAGCGAAACAATATAATTCTCCCCTCTTGTGTAAACCCAATAAGAAAAATAATCCAAGCAGTTAATAATTAAGAACAAACGCACACAAGAACACAAACAAATTTTTACGTGGAAAACCCCCTCGATGTGAGGAGTAAAAATCACGGGACCGTAGTCCACCAAATCTTCCACTATCAATAATAATGGGTAATACAATGTTCTCTCTAGTAACAACTAGAGGCATAAAGCAGCAATAACCATCAAGAATAATATATTCTTGGCATACATCTTCAACTAGAAGAATAACAAGAGAAAACTAAAAACTCCACCAACTCTCGCAAAAAATGTATCAATAATGTATAGCAAAACCCGATGTTCGGAGACTCCGATGCTCAATCCAACTGTTCAGATTGAAGACCAACAAGTTACGGCGTCACCCTCCAAAAATCAGCCCAATCGGACCACGAATGACCTTCCGATCACTGAGTTGTAAAATACTACACTATTTTCTGCGGGAATCAGTTTTTCATTTTCCTCTCTTATGTTTTTGTTACTCGTTACTTCTGTTTTTCCTGAAACCTATGTTATATCATCCATATGGGTCAATAGACCATATGGGCTACTAATTGGGCCTACCCACATAGGAGAGAATAACCCAACAAATCTCCCCCTCATGACTATGTAGAGGGGTTCGCCATCCCGGCGCTCAATCTGCAATACTCAAGTTTTCCCCTTGGCAATATCTTTGTCATCATATCGGAACCATTATTGTCTATATGAATCTTCTGAAGTTCTAGCAACTTTGCATCAAGAACATCTCTAATCCAATGATATCTCACATCAATATGCTTTGATTTGGAATGAAATGATGAATTCTTACCAAGGTGAATAGCACTCTGATTATCACAAAACAATACGTACCTCTTCTGTTTGAATCCCAACTCATTCAAAAATTTCTTCAACCGTAGCAACTCCTTACTCGCTTCAGTTGCTGCAATAAACTCTGCCTCTGTTATAGAAAGTGCAACACACTTTTGTAGTTTAGACTTCCATGACACAGCCCCACCAGCGAAAGAAATCATATAACCTGAAGTAGATTTTCGGGTATTGAGATCTCCAGCCATATCTGCATCTGTGTAACCAACTAATTCTATTTTTCCATTTCTGAAACAAAGTCTCAATTTGGAAGTGCCCCGAAGATACCGCAAAATCCACTTAACTGCATTCCAATGTTCTTTTCCCGATTTGACAAATAACGACTGACAACACCAACTGCAAATGTCAAGTCTGGCCGTGTACACACCATGGCATACATTAAACTTCCTACAGCTGAGGCGTATAGAACTCTTTCCATATATTTCTTCTCTTCATCAGTTGACGAACATTGTGTTGTGCTCAACTTAAAATGGGAAGCAAGAGGAGTACTAACCATTTTAGCTTTATCCATGTGAAATTTTTGAAGTACCTTTTCAATGTACTTCTTTTGTGACAAAAATAATTGCTTAGCATCCTTATCCCGTGTGATTCTTATGCCAAGTATCTGCTTTGCTGGAACCAAGTCTTTCATCGCAAAAGACTTACTCAACTGTCTTTTCAACAACTAATTCGTGAAGAATTCCTACCAACAATTAGCATGTCATCAACATAAAGCAGAAGAATAATAAAATCATCATCAGAAAATTTATGCACAAATACACAATTATCCGAAGAAGTTTTCCTGTAGCCATGTTCCCCCATAACTGACATAAACTTCTTGTACCACTGCCTCGGTGCTTGCTTTAAGCCATAAAGACTTTTCTTCAATTTACACACATAATCTTCTTTTCCTTTCACTTCAAAGCCCTCCGGCTGTTCCATATAAATCTCTTCCTCGAAATTACCATGTAGGAAGGTAGTCTTCACATCCATTTGCTAAACCTCTAAATTAAGTGTAGCGGCTAAGCCAAGTATCACTTGAATGGATGTCATTTTCACAACTGGAGCAAAAATCTCATCGAAGTCAATACCCTTTTTCTGTGTAAATCCCTTCAAAACCAATCTAGCCTTGTACCGTGTACATGCGGTGTGTTATTCTTGCTTTACCCTGTAAACCCACCGATTCTTCAAGGCCCTTTTACCCTTAGGCAGTTTCACCAACTCAAATGTATGATTCTCATGCAATGAATGCATCTCATCTTGCATGGCATCAACCCACTCCTCTTTATGTTCATCTTCCATAGCTTCCTCATAACTATCTGGTTCTCCTGTATCTGTCAATAATATATAATCATTAGAAAAATAGCGTGTAGAAGCTTTTCGGTCTCGAGTAGACCTCCAAACATTAATATGTGGGTGTTCCAACAAGTGCGGCAACTCGGGAGCATCATCATGTATTTCTTCCTGTATAGGAACATCTGCCTCATTTAAATCCATGTTCTCATCCCGAATTTCTTCCGCAGGCTCAGAAAATTGGGATGTCAAAGGAACTGGATCTAAGTCAACTAGATCATCAAAGTTGTTCGGTACCATCTTCTCGGACATGTCAATATCATCTATAGTCTGATTTTCAATGAAAATAACATCTCGACTTCGAACTATTTTCTTCTGAACCGGATCATATAATTTGTAACCAAATTCATCTTTACCATACCCAATAAATACGCACTGTCGAGTTTTCGCATCAACCTTTGATCTCTCATCTTTAGGAATATGCACAAATGCCTTACATCCAAAGACACGTAAAGAATCATAAGAAACCGCTTTACCGGTCCACACTTTGTTCGGTACATCAAAATCCAACGGTACACATGGTGTCAAATTTAATAAGTACACAGCAGTACTTAATGCTTCACCCCAAAAAGAACTCGGTAATTTTGCTTGTGAAAGCAAACTTCTAACTCTTTCAGCTAAGGTCCTGTTCATTCTCTCCGCCAAACCATTCAACTGGGGAGTTTTAGGAGGTGTCTTTTGATGCCGAATACCCTGCTCTCTACAATACTCGTCAAAAGGGCCTATGTACTCACCTCCATTATGTGTTCGGATACACTTTAGCTTTTTTCCCGTTTGTCTCTCAACTGATGCTTGAAATTGCTTAAATATATCAAGTACTTGATTTTTGGTCTTCAAAGTGTATACCCATATCTTTCTCAAATGATCATCAATGAATGTCACAAAGTAAAGAGAACCACCAAGTGTTTTTACTTTCATACCACATACATCGGAGTGTACCAAATCAAGTATATCTGACTTTTGTGATGGAGAACTCGTGAATGAAACTCTGTTCTTCTTTCCAGCCAAGCAATCACTACATTTTTCCAATTGTGTACGTTTTAACCCAGATAAACTGTTATTCTTGGCCAATAGCTTCAATCCCTTTTCACTTATGTGACCAAGTCTCTTATGCCACAACTCTGCTTGACTATCATTCTCTACTGCAGTAACAATGTCTGTAAAGAGCTTTGCCTGTAACGTGTACAATGTTGAACATTTCTTACCTCTAGCCACAACCATAGAACCTTTAGTAAGTTTCCACTGTCCATCACCAAAGACGTTGCAAAATCCATCATCATCAAGTTTACTAGCAGAAATCAGATTTAACCGAATATCAAGAACATGCTTAACATTTTTGAGAACTAACATTGTACCGTTGTTAGTCCCCAAACACACATCTCCAATGCCCACAACTTTCGACACTCCATCATTACCCATCTTTATAACCCCATAGTCACCAGCTGCATAGGATGTAAAGAAGTCTTTTCGCAACGTAGCATGAACTGATGCCCCACTATCAATGACCCAACTCATCTCATGAGTAGCAAAATTAAGAACATCTTCATCATACATAATGAGAAAATCATTAGAAACGGTACCAACTCGATTATCATCCTTATTGTCGTCATTCTTCTTTTCTTTACCATTTCCCATATTGTTTTCTCTCTTGAGTTGGCGACAAAAAAATTTTATATGCCCCTTCTCATGACAATGAAAACATTCTACATTCGTAAATTTGTTGGACTTGTTTCTGCTCTTGCCTCTATACATCGGATATCTGCTTTTGCTCCTTCCCTTTCTCTTGGTAACTTGCACATCTGACTGTGAAGAGATACCTTGCGACTTTCTTCGAACCTCTTCATTCAGAATACTGCTTTTAGCCAAATCCATAGTAATTTTACCATCTGGAGCGGAGTTAGACAACGATGTTTGAAACGTCTCCCACGAATCCGGCAATGTACCAAGAAGCCATAATCCCTGTATCTCATCATCAAACTTGATACCCATTGCAGCTAACTGATTAATAATCCCCTGAAAGGAATTTAAATGATCAGTCAAAGGTTTTCCGTCATGATACCTCAATGCCATCATCTGCTTAATCAAAAACAATTTATTATTCCCCGTCTTTTGAGCATACAATTGTTCAAGCTTACTCCACAAACTGCGTGCATGAGTCTCTCCACTAATATGATTCAAAATATTATCATCAACCCATTGCCTAATGTAACCACACACTTGACAATGCAGAATTTTCCACTCGTCATCGGTCCTTTTCTCAGGCTTCACATCAGAAAACGCAGGCAAATAATAATCCTTCACATAAAGGAGGTCCTCCATTTTTCCTTTCCAAATATGATAATTTGAACCATTCAAAGTTACCATCCTACTCGTATTAGTTTCCATCGTTTAACACAAGGCAAACAGTTCAATAACAACCACAGCTCTGATGCCACTTGATGGGAGAAAAACAAACCAAACAGCACAGCGAAACAATATAATTCTCCCCTCTTGTGTAAACCCAATAAGAAAAATAATCCAAGCAATTAATAATTAAGAACAAACGCTCACAAGAACACAAACAAATTTTTACGTGGAAAACTCCCTCGATGTGAGGAGTAAAAACCACGGGACCGTAGTCCACCAAATCATCCACTATCAATAATAACGGGTAATACAATGTTCTCTCTAGCAACAACTAGAGGCATAAAGCAACAATAACCATCAAGAATAATATATTCTTGGTATACATCTTCAACTAGAAGAATAACAAGAGAAAACTAAAAACTCCACCAACTCTCGCAAAAAATGTATCAATAATGTATAGCAAAACCTGATGTTCGGAGACTCCGATGCTCAATCCAACCGTTCAGATTGAAGACCAACAAGTTACGGCGTCACCCTCCAAAAATCAGCCCAATCGGACCACGAATGACCTTCCGATCACTGAGTTGTAAAATACTACACTATTTCCTACGGGAATCAGTTTTTCCTTTTCCTCTCTTATGTTTTTGTTACTCGTTACTTTTGTTTTTCCTGAAACCTATGTTATATCATCCATATGGGTCAATAGACCATATGGGCTACTAATTGGGCCTACCCACATAGGAGAGAATAACCCAACATTGAGAGTCATTCCTTGTGTTTCAGAACTTAAACATACAGACATATTCTACAATAGAAATTCTCCAATCTCCACTTATTATGTATAGGCTTAATTATTATACATACATACATATGTACGTATGTACGTACATGTATACATATAGAGAGAGATGTTGGCTAGGGTATTTAGGGTTGCAGTAAAAGTTGAAGTCCTCTTCTTCTTCTTCTTCCTTTTTTTTCTGCCCAAGTATGTATTTTTTTCTCTAGTACCATTTCTTGTACAATATTTAATTAAACTATTCCATAGTTTTTAAAATTATATATATTATAAATACCTACGTTATTTTATTTGTATCATCGGTAATCCTTTGGCAAGCAACTAAACATTTATACATTGCTACATGAAAATTTTGCTTCCAATTTATATAATATTTAAAATATTAAAGAATTAATTTTATTCTATTTTCACCCTTAAAGATAATACTACATTATTAATATAATAATGATGGCATGCATGCTAATGAAATTTTGAAGGCAATCTTGTAGACGTGGTGTCAATATTATTAATTTATATATTATATACTGTGAGCCCAGAAATAAAATTAGGGTTCACATTAAATGACCATAAATGAAATTAGGGTTAACATTGAATGACCTAAAATAAAATAACAGACAACGAACAAATAAAGACCGAAAAATATAATTTAAGAGTTGTTGTCATGAGTCTCAAGGCAGAAGGCTCGTGGGGACTACTCGTGTTTGGGAATCGGTTGAGGGATTAGATTGGTGGCTAGAAAAATTGTGTAATTTTGGCATTACCTGGGTAACCAGGGGTATTCCAAAAATTTCCTTATCATTAAGGGCATTTCTGGAAATTCCCCTCTTGACATGTGCTTGGCACATGTCATGGACCCTATTAATATCCTTCACCTAACAAGTGAAGGGGGGAACATTTTTGGAAGGAAAAAGACTTGAGAATTTTAACCATATAGAATCACTCTCTCTCTCTCTCTAAACAAGAAGGACGTTGGAAGGAATTGGGAATTTGTGATCGACTCATCATCGAGTGAATGAAAGTATTGGCTTGCCTATCTGGAATTCACTCGAAACACCTGTCACGGCTCCGGGACACTAGCGGTTATGCCGTGATCCTAGAGTTCTGTCACGTGTTACTTTGGTAGTTGTTCACCGATTCTTTTCCCCTCTCCAATCTTTCAACCGATTCCGTATTCTTTCCGAATTTCTCGCCTCCACCATTACTACGAACCCTAACCCTAGCAAGGTACGCAATTTTCGTGCCTACATATACATTTATATATAATCCATATATAAATGGTATGAATCCTTGAGAGTTACTATACCTCATATGTTACAAAAGGAGAGTTATTTGACATTTTTATTCACAAAAGAGTGCGTTTTCTTTGTCATTATATTTTTATTATCATGTCACGATTATTAATTAATTTATTTTTTAGGTGTAAAAATAAAACAATATACGTGTTTAATATTTTGTAAATACTAGTACTGTTTTTGTGAGAGAGAGGGAGTAATACTTAAATAGATATACATTTTCCCAATTATCTTTTAGAACAAAATTATGAATCAATTATATTATCCAGAAGCCAAATATATATATATATATGTATATATATATATTGTAACGTCTCGAGAATTCCCGCACTTTGGCTACGGGCGACTACCAGTCGTTAATTTCAACTTTCTCATAATATCCACAACATTGAATAATATAATGCTTTTAAAACTCAATAAATTAATTGATAAAATTAGCTTATTTAAAAACTATTAAAATCTTCTTTATTTTTTCCGAATCAAAATTTTTACAATAATTTTCTTGATCTCAAGATCATACATAACATTATCTAATTTACCACAATAATTGGAAGACACAAAAACTCACGCTTCAACAATAAGTCATTATAATTATACATTAATTTTTATTATCTGATCAGTCCAATAATAATAGCACTCGTCTAACATAGGTTCGTCTTTTATTACAATTACATGGTCTCCAACCAAGAATATTACAACACTATAAGTATCCCAAAACATTCTTATCTAAGGGATATTATTAACTCACTCCATAGTTTTACTACTAGGACTTCCTTGATATTCATTATCAATCCCGATAGCAAAGTTATTACCAAATTAAAACTTTAATCCTGTTAGATCATTGAGCATTTCTTGTTCTTTGGTTTTTACTGTAAACCTCGGATGCCAACATTTATCCCCATAAATATCACTTAAAGACATTAAATAATTAAAATTTATTACAAAATATCCTTACTTATACCAAGTGCCTTAACCTTTATAGGAATACAATAACTCTATCTCAAATATTAGCAACCATTGCTATTTACATAACTTATTAACTTGCAACATCAATTTGTTTCAGAATTTCAATCTTTACATCTTTTCTTAACTAACAAAATCATATATATTATGATTTGTCCAATTACAGAGTTATAAGTAATAAGTACCTCATCAATTGAACTTAAGTTTATCTGTTATACAAAATATTCTCTTGTCTTCAGAATTCGTTATTAACGACGCTCGTTTAGCTTAATCCAAAGTTATGCGAACTATACAAGTTTTATAACTTTTACTATTACAATCAATATGGCTACCTCAATAGGCTCGCACAATATATAAAACATTTTTTGCCGACAGAGTTTAATACCAACAATATTAGTGTCGAACAATTTTATACCTTATCAGGCTTACATTAAACTAACACATTTGTCATATTGTCCAATTTGGTATTACAATGAATTATTCTTCATTTGCATCTAAGCAATAATCCCTCCTTACTTTTTAGCTTTATCGGAACATCCGAGCTTCCTGTACTTCGCTGAAAATATTAGTTTATGCAAGGGAGAGCACAACGGCTCAGCAAGTCCAACATGTATCACATTGCACATAACAACATGTTATCATGCTTCATGCATCTTATACTTTACAATTTATACATATCTTATGTATATCATGCTTTGCAATTAAAACTATGCTTCATGCTTTTTATGCACAACATTTATTATATCAAACAGTTCAATATAGAACATGCATCTATCATCATTAATTGCACATCAATCATTTATAACACATTATTGCACAAAGGCACATTACCTCATTTATACACATAAAAACATATCACACATAAAAACAAGTTCTGAAAGACTTGTTTGGCTCGCTTATCCTGCATACGCTACGTCTTGCATTTCTTGCACGACCTATATTTTTCATAATATCGGTATACACATTAGTTATCAATATGATATGTTCAACTATTCCTTTTTAATTATTTCCCAACCATGACATCTTACTAGTTTACTTTACTAGTCTTTAAATCATTTATAAGTTCGATTTATTACCTCAAACGTTAGTTTAGTTAATACCCAACTAGGTTCTGTTTAATTTAACTGTCTAATGATCAAAAACTGCTCTATGGCCCAAAACAGGACTTAACTTTTCTGTTTCTTAATAACAGATTAAACCAGACACTCATAGCAGACAATCTTACCTATCTGTTTTTTTACAAAACTAAAGTAGGCACCCCAAAAAGACAGTCTTACCTGTTTGTTTACTAACAAAATCTTATATACATGAACTTAGACTAAAGCAGACAGCCTTACTACATGTTTGTTTATTAACAAAATCTTACAGACATGAACATATACTAAACAGACACCCAAAGCAGACAGGTCTACCCATCTGGAATGACTTAAACTACACAACAAGCCTTGATTCTACGTTTTTGTATAATCCAGGCAGTGAAACAGACGGCCTACCCTGTCTACTTATTAACAAAATTTTCTTTTAAGAACACTGTTTTTATTTTAATGATAATTTCTTTGTTACATGTCCGTTTTTGATCATCTTTACATCAAATTAAAGCTTATTAAGTCTAATTTAATCTTATCTAGGCCTTGAATTCAGCCCATTCTCCAAACAAAACAGATCTAAATGTTTCTCACAACCTGTATTTTCTGGACAGTCTTACAAAATTAATTTTTTCAAAAATGTTCTAGTCCGTAAAATGGCTCAATCTCGCAAGTACTTCTAAGAAACTTCCATATCTACAACTTTGTAGTTTACACCAACATCAAATTATAAACACATGATTTTATATAATTTTTACAAAGTCAGAATTCGCTGCAGACTCTTGGTAGACTATTTTCAGTCTGACCCAACCTGCTACAAACGGTCACTATGAACAAACCACAAGGAATTTTTGTTTAAAATTTTTGTGTGTAGCTTACTTCTATGCCTTTAATTTGATATATAGCCTACTCTCTAACTCCAAAAACTTGATTTTATATTATTTTTACAAGCACAACAACAAAACTCAATTTTTTCGCGAATTTGTTCTTCAACTTTTCTTTCATTTTAATTAAATTTGTGAATCATCTACTAGATTCACGACAATTCATGGTTAGACCATTACACACAAGTTTAAACATGATCTACTACCATAAATTTTAATAAAAACTAATATTTACCCAAGGAAATCAAAGATTACATAAGGGTTTAGTAAATATACCTTCATAGCTTTACTATTTCTTCTTCATTCTCTTCTTGAACTTCTTCTCCTTCTCTTTTTCTCTACACATGTGAGCACTCTCTCTCTCTCTCTCAAATTGCTGATTTCTATTGCTCTCGATAAGTGGGTTTAATAAATTCAATAATATAATCCAAGAAGGAGATAAAATATAAAAATATAATTGGTTGGAAGTAGATTTCACTAGGATAAGATAAATAAATGGTTGGCTCTAATTAAATCTCCACTAAAATCTGAGAATCAGCTGGCCCACTAAAAATATGGAGATTTAATTCCTCTTTTGGGTTCCACTTTTAATTATATGATCTGCTCTTTGACTTTTTGACCCGAAAATCCCAATTTTCAATATTACAGTCGTTTCCTACTAATTTTGACGTTCCCTACTAATTTCGACATTCCCGTCGTAGTGGTAACATCCGTTTCTTCAAATTCACTTCTGAACTTCAAATTTGACATTTTTTCATAAAAAGTAAAACGGTCAACTTTGACAAAAAAGTCAACTGAAACACATATCGTATTTACAATCCATACTTACTAAATTCAATGTTCTTGTCGCAACGACGAAGTTCGTTTCTCAAAATTCTTCTTCAAATTCAAACTTTGACTTTTCACCTTTATAAATTAAATGGTTGACCTTGACCAAAAGTTAACCCTGACACCAAATTGTGTTTACTATATCTCTTTGTTAAATTTGACGTTTTGAACTCAACGGTGCAGTCCTCCAAAAATTAGGGTTTTCTTGACTTTCTTCTATTTCATTTAGTCATACTTTGACTATTTAACCATTTTAGTCATTTTTTGACATTTCAATTTGTTACCTTGCCTTCACATATATAAGTATACTCGTGTTATCAGGTATACTTTTACCTCATTCTCTTCACACCGCTATTTCACGTAATCACAACCACACATGATTCATCCTTAATTTTAGACTGCCACATTAATAACTAGATCATACATACAAGTCTTACAATTATTAAATGTTTAGACTTATTCACTATATTCATATGATTTGCCAAATATATTAATTTGACTCACCGTAATCTTAATCTATTTTGGACTATTATTTAATTTCTAACACTTGACTACTGAGTTGGGTTTACGTTTAATAGCCACCACAAGCTTATCTATTCCTAATTTACTTATTTGGGCTATCTTAATTTATCATTCAAGGTTTAACTTTCATAAGCTTATTTAATTAATAGATTAAGCTTTACAGTGTTCTTGATGATTAATTTAATTAATCATTTATCACGTTCAGCTAAAATATAATTAGCACACCTCCAAGTATATACGTATCTATACATATACATCTTCACGTTAACTTAAAAATATCTCTCTAATTAAAATTTATTTTTTTAATAAATTTTCACATACATCATATTAAAAATTTCTTACATAATCTCTTTCGGTCAAATAAATTTATTGAACCTTAAAGATATTAGATTACCTTATTATTAATATACCTCCAAGTATACACATAATAATTAAATTCTAGATTTTAAAATTTAAAAATCTATATTCACTCACATTTAAATCCAAACACAAAGATTAGGGTCAAATGTTTACTCACTTCTACACCTTTTACTTCTTCACATCCAAGTTTTAAACTTCAACCTTTATTTTATCATTAAGATCTTATTTAAAAGTCTTTGTCAAATATCCGGAATATTATATATATATATATATATATATATATATATATATATATATATATATATATAGGTTTATTTATTAGTTATGTTTGTGCAAATGATGAACCTTCCTTTTCATGCCATGTGCTGGTTTAAAACATATAATCAGGTTTAGGGCTTGTTTGAAATTTTTTACACAAACATATATATATGATTAATGAACACCATTTACGTACGCATCCAACCTAACCCTATGCAGATTTTCTACAACGATCACACTAATTAACACAGATTCTATAAAACAATGAGGTCCAAAATGAGAAGCAACTAACTGTAAGGACTGGGAGTAATAAAAACAAGTCAGTGACACAAACACAATCTCATATATAGGAGGGAGTGATAAGAGAGGTTGCCCAAGTATCAGAAGATGAATTTTTTACTCTATTTTGGAGGCGATAGTAGTTTGACAAACAAAAGGCAGACAGTGTTTTAGTTCTATTTCGATCAAATGCATTACACAGAAAAGAAAAAAACTATTTGTTTTGTTGTTTTCTTGTACTGATTAATAAGAAAGCTTGGGAGACAAATCAATGCAAGAAGTAGAGGCGGCCCCACAAAGAGCAGTGGATGTATTTGTTGTAGTAGTGAGACAAGAAGCAGCACCTAGTCCAACTGCAACAGAAGCAGCAGAAGAAGAAGATTCTGAGCCCAAAGTACTGATCCACTCCTCGAAACAAGTGCTGCTCCATTCCCCCGGAAAGAAGTCATCATATTCCATCACCACATTACTGCTACTTCCTCCCCTTGAATTTCCATTACTTTGAGAAGCCCGAACCTCTGCCTCCTACGTACGTACCCAAGTTAAAATTAGTAATTAATTACTACCCATCAAACAAATCAATCAAATTTAAATCTTCTTACTCACCTACCTAATTTTAATTTAGCGAAAAAAAATAAATTTAATCTTCAAGGAGGAAACCGCCAAAATTGGGACTTCCATAAATTACGTAGTAAATAAATGAAGATACATACCAATTAACGTACCAATTATATCGGCAATGGGCATCAATTATGTGAAGAAAATTATTAAACTTTAATTAAGAAAGACTTAATTAGGATTAGAGTTTGACCTGCAGCTGGTCGATCTTGCTACCAGCGTGACTCTGATAGATAGGTAGTTTTGTGCCAAATACATGATTCTGTTCGTTAATGTTTCCAGCATTCATCAATCCCATGAAATTACCGCAGCTATTGCTCCGAGAAATCTCCGGGTACACCTTCCCCAATACTCCATTACACCCCAAAGTATCACATTTCAGGCGTTTTTTCTGCAACCCAATATAAGACATACAAAAAAGATTTATCAAACAAATAGTTGGAAAAACAAAAACCATTACACATATATCAAAGAGACATTTTAAAAAGAAACCCATTATTAATACCTTATGGCAAACACCACACTGCTCAGAGAAACATTTCGTGTTTGGGACTGAAGAGTGCTCTTTGGAGGTCTCAGTAATAATATTCACATTCCCAGCCCAAGAAGTTGATTTGAATCTCCAAATCTGTACGCATCCACCGGGAACTGATCAGAGAACAGTATTCCAGCACCAGAAGAGGGCACGGCTCCAAGAAATCTACCATTCCCAAGTCTTTCAAGATACAAAGGAGCCTGATTCAAACCCGACCCATTCATGGCGCCAAAGTTTCCGAATCCGGTGGGTGTTGGATCACCAAATTGAAACGGGTGGTTTTGTTGGGAGAGAGGGTGAAGTGGGTTAGGGTTCGGGTTGATCTCAGTCATTTTATTCCCACATTCTTGCAATCTGATCAGTCGTTCAAGCTGAGCCACACCCATCCCTCTCTGAGGCTGCTTCTTCTTCAGAGTTCCGTGATCGTTGGGCAGCTTGGACTTTTTTCTTCCACATCGTTTCCCATTTTCAGACACATTAAGGTTCATTTCAGTAATAATATTCACATTCCCAGCCCAAGAAGTTGGATTTGAAGCTCCAAATCTGTACGCATCCACCGGGAACTGATCAGAGAACAGTATTCCAGCCCCAGAAGTGGGCACGGCTCCAAGAAATCCGCCATTCCCAAGTCTTTCAAGATACAAAGGAGCCTGATTCAAACCCGACCCATTCATGGCGCCAAAGTTTCTGAATCCGGTGGGTGTTGGATCACCAAATTGAAACGGGTGGTTTTGTTGCGAGAGAGGGTGAAGTGGGTTAGGGTTCGGGCTCGGGTTGATCTCAGTCATTTTATTCCACCATTCTTGCAATCTGATCAGCCGTTCAAGCTGAGCCACACCCATCCCTCTCTGAGGCTGCTTCTTCTTCAGAGTTCCGTGATCGATGGGCTTGGACTTTTTTCTTCCCCATCGTTTCCCATTTTCAGACACATTAAGGTTCATTTCAACTACTTGTCTTCTTGTGGTGTCATGATCATCAGAAGCCATAAGAACCGAAGTAGCCATTGATGATCAGATTCAGGGGACAGAACAAAGATTACTTAATTAGGGCGGGGTTAATTCTTTGAGAGAGAGAGAAAATAAAAAAGGTTTCTGGTGCATATATATATAGAGAGAGAGAGAGAGGGAGGGGGGGGGGGGGGGGGGGGGGGCGGAGGAGAGGGGTGTGTGTATGTGTGTGAGAAATGCAACCAGAAGTATACAGCAGCTGAGAAATGCGAACGGACCTGCATGGGTTATATAAATAATAAACCTGGTGCTTCTTTCTTGTTTTTGATCTTACAAAAAAAAAATTGCTTCATCTTAATTAGATATAGTCCGTCTTCATATAAAAACAGCATTGTTCTAATATCTTCACGTACCTTTTTATAACTTCCAGAAGTATTATCACCTTTTTGTCTTTTGTGATTAAAGCTCCTATGAACAATATTTTACCTGGAAAAATTGAAACTCGATGGTAGCAAGTGGTACCCTAATTAACCTTGGGTTTTTTCAATAAAACCAATTAAAGGACCATATTAGGCGCGTGGAGCCTCGTCTAATAATGTTCAATTTCCACAAATTGCTCTGTGCTCTCTAATAATGTTTCCTCCTAAGTCCTATCTTAATGATAATCTCGTTATGCTATTAAAATATATACAAAGAAAATTATGTCACTCATCATAAGGCTTGTATTTGTTTATAACTAGAGTTTATAAGTGACCATTTTGTGTGTTGATTATAAGATATTTAGTCCTCAACGTTAACACCATTAATTATTTACATTAAGGCATGCAGGCATGTTTGATAAAATTCAAATTAAGTTATGAGAACTTATGAGATGAATTTTATATATATTGAGTATTAAAATTATCATATACACGAGGGGGGGGGGGGGGGGGGGGGGGGGAAAGCTTTTGAACATGTATCATTCTAATTTCTCTACAAATTAATTAAGTAAACAAATAGTAGAATATAGTATGAACAGACATTCTGTGTGTGTGAGTACATATAGATATTCAATATTTCATGCCCAAATTGTCGTATTAAAAAGTAATGAAATTTACGGTGGCTAAAGGCTTTGTTTTTTTGTTATTATATTCAGGTTGTCAAACAGGCCCTAAGTTTCATTGCGCTGAGGTATTAATTGTCCTAGATTATTGTATTTGATATTATCTTTAATTACTGTAAGGTCGATCACTTTTTAAATTAGATGGGTTTTATTTGTGAGTTGTATGATTAAAACATATACTTCATATATATGATAAGGACTTATAATGCATCAAGTTTTAAAACCTACGTGAATTAACCAAAAAATCTTAGTCATGCCTTACTTAGCTAATTAGATCATGATACTACCTAATTTGTGGTCAAGTTGTAGACTTTTTGTTTAGGACTGAAGTTCAGCTGAAGAATGAGAAAAAACATATACACAAATCTCGTGATCCACCAATAGAAGCACTGGTGGTTAGGAAAAAACGGAAACCGAAAAAAATCTAGAAAAAATGCAAAATCCAACGGGAAAAAATAGAAACCATAAAATTAAATCACCAAATATCGTAATCAATGAAAAAATTAATAAATCGAAAATGAAAAAGTCGAGCGAGCTGCGCATTTAATTACAACAATGGTTATTAGCAAAAAATCGTATCAAATTAACTTAACCGAACCGATATATATATATGTGTGTGTGTGTGTGTGTGTGTGTGTGTGTGTGTGTGTGTGTGTGTGTGTGTGTGTATTGTGTACACACTACTAGAAAAATAAGAATACGTGACGGAATTTTGTGACAGTTTTTAAAAACAATCACAAAATATAGTAATTTGTGATGGACTTTTTGAGCAATCACAAAATAATAATATATATGATGGCTCTTAGTGATGACTAATTTTGCCATCAATATATTATAATTGTGATGGTCATGTCAATCACCAAAATTTTCACGCAAAATAAAATTTCTTTTTGTGACGCATTAAGCCATCACTTATTGATATACCCTTTTCGTGATTGCATTTAAGCCATTACCAATATTTTAATGAAATAAATAATCAAAACAATATTTTATGACGGCCATGACAATCATTAAAAAAGATAAAATTTTGTGACGAAGTTTATTTGCAATTACAAAAAGAAGGTATTTTGTGATGAAATTTTCAAGCAGTCACAAAATAATAAAATACATGATGGCTCTCAGTGATGACTAATTTTTCTATCATTATAGAATATTTGTGACTGTCATTGCAATCACCAAATCTTATGTGAAACTAATTTTGTTTAGTAAGCCAACTCACATATGTTTCATTTTATATATTTTTTTAAAATTATAACCATGATCTGGGCTTTGGTGTAGTGGTAATACTCATTATTTAGTTTGCAAATGGGGTAAGGTTTCGAATCCTACAAGTATCATTTGATACACTTAATATATATAGTGAAATAAATTGTCCATAAAAGGAGATTCACGTTCTTACTTTTGATTCCTAAAGTCATGTGTTTTTTTGTGATGGCTTTGACAATCACAATAGATCAATAGATTACTTGTTAATGTGATTGTATTAATCATCACAAAAACACTAAGTGTTTGTGTGATTGTCAAAACCGTCATAAAAGGTTTTCATGATGAGGGTATACAAGACGGCCTCCGTAACGACTAAAGTTATCACAAAAGCTTTTTGTAATGATTTTTTGAATTTATGTGATGGATTTGTGCCATCACAAAAGACCATTTTTTTATATATGCACACGCACACGCATGTATGATAAAACTCTTATAATATATGTTTATCAACTTAATAATAGAAAGCTCATTTATATATGAACTAATTGTTTATGTGTTGCTAGCTTTTAGTTATTTATATAAAAAAAAATTCTAGTTGTTCATAACATGATACATGTATAACAAAATTATGAAGTGTATTCATAATTTAATTTTTTTATATAGGATAATATTGTTTCTAAGTTCTAATAGTTTTATAAATGTATTAGTGGCAATATTAACGGTGAGTAATAGTGGTTGTTTAAAATTTTAAACTCCGTTTATTATTTGTTCGTTTATTTAGTTCTTTTATTTTTTAAAAAACATATTAATCGAAAAAAATTATAATCAATAAAATATTAATTAAAATTATTAGTAATCAAACGATTTAATTAACTCAATTACAACTATTTCTATAATATTAATTGTATTGTATAATTTAATATATATTAATTGTATCGTATTGTATTGAGAAATGCATAATACATCCACAGTATCGCGCCAAATAGCGCTACCATATTGATTTACTCTTATAAATTCGGATGAATGTTGGCCTGTGTAACCAATTAATTAATAATAAATATTAGAAGAAAGATTACATTCTTAATTATTTAATAGATGCGCGCGAGTTATAGAGGGATATCAAATAAACCCGTAAGAAAGGGTAGCGGCAGGGTTGTGAAGATCAAATAAAGCCATATCTGTCTAGATATCTCTGTGTGTGAACTGTGAACTGAAAAAGGGCACCGGTAAGACTGGTAAGAAGAGTCGGTGAATTCCCGACATCTATTTTGAGAGGGGTTTTTTCCTTTTCTTTGGAAAAAGTGATAAACTTGTGTTTGTTCTAGGTGAGATTTGAGGAGAGAGAAATGGGGGTGCAAAGAGAGCGGAGGAGGCAGGGCCATCATCTGGATCTTCTTAGCTTTCCGTAAGAGGAAATTATTCGTACGCTCGGATGGATTAATCATGAAGGCGGCTGGTCTTGGCCTGGGCCTGGTCCTGGTCCCAGTGGACGAATCGAATCCATTTTTATTTTGATTTTGATGGAGGTCGTAGAAAGAGAGAGAGACGTGTAGGGTGGGATGGGTGGTAAAGGGTTTGGGGGAGACATACAAGCGTGGATTCTGAGTAAATATCTGGCTCTGCTGCAAGGCATGATTGGGATTTTCAAAAAACACTTGTCGTATGTATTACCCTCCTCCAATTCCTCTTAAATTAATACTATTGAATAAGAAGTTATAAAAAAAAAAGATATACATACTAATATTTTATTTTATAGCTTACTATTTTATTTTAGTCATGATCTACGTTCCACGTAAAAAACCAAAAATTGTATTCATACTACTTCACTTCAACAAAAAAAAAATATGTTTTAAAAGATAAATTAATATTTTAAAAAAAAATCGTCTCATATAAATAATAAATTATACTCACATTTATATAAATAATATTTTGCAAAAATATTAAATAGTTCTTGTGAAATTTTCTCTTTTAACAACAATTCAACGTGAGTGAATTTTCAGGGTAAAACTGTAGAATAATCGAATTGTCAAGTCCTCGAGACTTCTTCCTCCTGATTTGACTTTTGAAGATTGGTAGGGGAAAAGGAGGGGCAAATTACACAATACAGAGCCGAATAAGGAGAAGAAACAAAAACAGGAGCTATACAAGGGAAGGTGTTATTGTTCAATTTGCTTTTATTTATAGTATATAATTTCTCTTTAATAACAGCATATAGTAACATATAGTTATATTTTTCTTCTTCTTCCAATGTCTTTTTTACTTCTTTTTTCTTTTTTTGTTTGAAAAAATTGATTACTCTATTCACATCACATCAAAATAGTACAAATTATACTGCTTTTGTCAATAAAATGTATAATTTTTGTTATAATATTTTGATAACTAAAAATATATAATAAAGTAAATTCAAAATGATATGTATCATAATAGATTTTTTTTTTAAGTCTCAGTTCTTAAAAAATACTACTTCTATTTCAAAATTAAAAATATAATTTAATTTTAAAATTTTAACGACGGTATAATAGATTTTAAAATTAATATAATTTATAAAAATTTAAAATAAATTAAAATTTTTAATTAATATTTGTTATATACTAAATTAATATTAAATAACATTTATTGTTTTTTTTGGTAAGAAAACGACAAATAAAATATAATTAAAACATACGCAATCATGTTAACTGGCCGACAATACACTTAAAAAGGCTAGGGGTTGGAAAGCTCCAAAATTTATTGCAGTACTCCAAATCATGCAATCACCCATACATTTAATTTGATTGTATTAATTTCTTGGTTACTTGTTTATTTTTATTTTTAGTTGATGTAGAACCAAATAGCAATAAGAGCATTTTCAACAAATTGGAGAATTAATAATTTTAGACTAAATATAGTTTAGAATTCATATTTTATTCTAACAGCTAGACTAAATTTAGTCCGTAAATTTTTCTGGTAAAACAAACGGATTATAACGAAGAATAAGAATTTGATGGACTATACTTTTAAATATATTTAAATGGGAGGATAGAATGATAATTGGTGGACTATATTAATTAAATATAATATAATCTTTTAATATTATAGTCCAAGAGATAGTACATAAAATAGTCCATGAAATAATCCACCTACTGGAGATGTTCTAAACCCCCAATTCTTATCCACTTAGGCCGGTCAACGGGTTGGATCAAGATGATCCGAATCCGATCCGATAAAAATTTGTTGGATTTGGATAATCCGACGGATCATTTATATAGCAAGCAGCAATCGTTGGATTATGTAGGAAATGAATAGCTATGATAGAACATAATTTAATATATATTAATATATATGTATCTCGACTAAACGGATTGGATCGGGTAATTATCGAATCGGATTGACTTATATTTAAATTTGTCTAAATGGGTCGGATTCGGATCAAATCCGTTCCGTTGACAAGCCTACATCCGTTCTTTTGCCACAAATAAAGGCAACTACTTGATGAAAGTCGATGAAAGTTGTTTTATCTCGTACTGTCTGCCACAATTTGCTGCCTACAGATTATTTTCCATATTTTGCAACCATCATGGCTCCTGACTTGGGTTTTCAATTTCTATTTTACATCCTTTAACTTGTATAATTAGTATGTTCCAAAATATAGAATTAGTTTTGATTTTTTTGAAGTTAATTTAAAATTTCAAAATGTTATAAATCAGTTATTGTTTTCATTTAATTTTTTGACAAACTCTGCGAACAACACCAAGGAAGATTAATTCATTCAATTAGAAATATATGAATTACATGTATGTTAGCATTCAAGGGATACTTACTGTAACACCCCGAACCCGCTACAGGCCCGTAGTGTCATATGCCGCAAGCACAAAGCTCGCAAGGCAACAATATCAATAGCGCAACCCAAACACAAACAAAAATAACTCAACAATAATGAAACTAACTTGAAACCGAACAGTCTTTAATTATCAAAATTACACTAAGATTCAATAACTAAATACCGAAAACATAACTTTGGAAACACAGCTCCAATAACAAAAGTCTTATCATAATTCTAAAATATTCATAAACTTCTTAAACTAAAATATCTTTCGATCATCCACAAAAGTATCCACAGTGCTCGGCTCTTAAAAATGGACCCTGTAAAAGTTAATGTAAGGGTGAGCGGTGAAGCCCAGCAAGTAACAATCTTCACTATTTAGGTGGATCAAGTACTATTTGCAAAACACTTTTTCGAAATACCTTTTGTTCAATAACAGTAATAAATATACTTTTTGAAATAACATTTTCTTGTTCAATAACAATAGTCAATATTTACTTTCAAAACCAAAATCAATAAATTACAAAACACAATTCAAAGACAAAATTTCGATAAGCTTAATATATTCGATCAACGATTTCGATAAGTTCAATATATTCGATGTATCTTTTAATCCACAGAACGACTAAGGTTACAGCAGCCCTGTAACACGGCCCTTATATTCGATAATGTTAATGATACGCCCCCTACTAAGGTATCTTATCATGCACGCGCCCCGAAGAGCGCCCCCCGAAGGGTATCTAATAGTGTGCGCCTTAGTAGGTCCTAAATTGTTCCGGAACTAACGTAAACACTAACGGTTTCAATACATAGTCGGACTGAGGTTTCTAAAAGCAATTTCTCAATATTTTCAATATTCAAAACTATACTTATTTCACAGTTCAAAATCATATAATCTCATTTTCTAAATCAAAATTCTATTTTAATACTTGATCCGGGTTTTTAACAAAATATAAGTGTAACATTTTCATTCAAATGGAAGCCTTAAATAAAGAATAACAATATTTGAAACAATACATTTAGGCATCCGAATAATTTCTAAAGCATACATAATTATAAACGATAATTTTAAAATACTAAATAGCTCGGAAAGTCACTTACCTCGATATCGCTGAACACAAAATTAATAGCTGAACAGATCCTAAATATAAATTCAGGACAATTAAACGTTATTAGAATAATTCTATTATGCAACATTCTTCTTATTCATTTTAAAATAGCTATAAGTATATCTTAAAATATTCTTTCAATCTTTAATTATTTTCCAAACAATTAAACTATTATTCCAAAACTTTAAAGTTACTAAAATAATAATCTAAAACAATACTTAAAGTCAATAATATTAATCTAAAACTATTAGTTATTAATCTAAATACAAAACAATAATTAAAATCAATAATACTAATCCAAAACTATTTATTATTAATCTAAATGCAAAACAATAATTAAAATCAATAATACTAATCCAAAACTATTTACTATTAATTAAATACAAAACAATAATTAAAACTACAAAAATAACAACAATGCAAAAATACTAATTACTAACAAAATATACTAACTACTAACTAACAAACTAAATACAATACTTAAAACAATAATAACAATACAAAAATTTAAATATGAACATACCCGAAAATACGAGTACCGAAGATTGTCTACGCCCTCGACACCAAAAATTTTAACTAAGGAGGTCTTTTATTAAAAGTCTTCCCACCACAAAGCCTTTCTCAAAATGAAGGTCTTAATTGTTGGTGTGGGAAAACCAAAGGGCTAAGCCTCCCTTATATAACCTTAGAAATGGTAGAGGTTTTAGAGAATACATGATGTGGGACTTTGAAAAGAAAAAAAAAAACTTTGTGGGTATTACACTTACCCTATTCAAAAATAAAATCTAAATTACAAGCTTTCATGATATAAACAGAAAAATAAAATAATCAGAAAATAATTGTCTAAGACATACCACATTCAATTAGCACATCTGCAATTGTTATCATCGAAAACGAAAACAACTCTTTGTATAGAGTTCAAGCAACTTAAAAGGAAAAAATTGACTCTCATAAAAATGAATGAAGAAAGACCGAGAGATCTAACTTCAAATTAAATAAGAAAAAACAAAATTCCACGAGAAAGAGAAAACAAGCTCTAATAGGAAGAAACAAACAAACAAGTAATATAACAAATTAATGATAACAAAAAGATCGAATTCAAAATAGAAGAGAGACTCGCCCCAAATTTAAATCTAAAATTTTGGAAGTTAGCCTTTATGATTAGATAGAATATAGATAAATAGATAATATAAAGCGGTTAATTTTAGATTATACTTAAATCACCTGAAAAATCTTGTTAAAAGTTAAATGATTTACAAATAAAAAGAATCAATTGGACTATAGTGTTAATGATAATTAAGTTGGTTAAATGTTTTTGCAAAAAACAAAAGGCAAAAAGGTAGAAGAAGCCAATAATGTAAGCAAGGAAGAAAATGGAGGTTGGTTTCCTGCCAATTTTGGACATCTATACTAGATGAATAAATTTACAAACACAATAACAAAATACACAAAAAAATATAATACTAATTTTAACTATTAAAAAGTAAAATTTGATACAAAAATTTGTGCTAAATTTTTTTTTTAATGATTAAAATGAATATAATATTTAATTTTATATGTAATTGTTGTGTATATAATGTTCTCCATACTAGATCGAGGGTACCGTAGACTTGTCGTTTTCGGGTCAAATTTTCGAGTATCGGGTACCGATCATCACTTGGAATATATACTACTGAATGAAAGTAGGAGCAGCTTCTTTTTATATGAATAGCCAAACATCCTCCTCAGGAATCATAAATTGGTGAACACCCAAAATGTTACTATTACTTTTTACTACTCCTAAATTTACTTTTCCAGTACAATTAATAACGTCTCTTTTTATTTATACTTGCATACTTTCACCAAAAACAAGAAAAAATATATTTAAAAAAATCATGTATTGATACAACATACAAATACTTGCATTTCAAAAAAAAAAAAAAAAAAGAGTGCAAGAAATGATACACACATGCTTGCATAATTATGTTGCCGGAAATTATAATGAGGAACATTTTGTTTGGATATACTACTTGTTTTATGTAGTTATATTAGATTTGATACAATACTCAAATTATTATCTCTAATACCTATAGTTATGACCTTACTATAGTTATGACAGTACGAGAGTTCTTATGCAGCGGATTAAAAATTATTGATAAAATTATTATTAGATTAGTGATTTAAGATTTTATTTGAATAGATTTGATTTAATTCAGACTCAAGATGTGATCAAAAATTTGTTTTGAATTTAAAATTTGACCTGAGTTATTACTTAACATGATATCAAAATTCAAGTTGTGCAATATTTTAGATTCAAATCTTTTTGATATTGGGTGTGTTAGCAAATTTATGTGTAGCTTATTTGGATTTAATATTTGACAAAACAATACTCAATTGCTATTTCTCATTCTGTGAATATATAAATATTTTGTTGTATCCCATAGGCACAAAAAAAGATCTAGAAGAAAGGATTGAATAGATCTTTTTTAATTTTAATTTTATTTATTGAAAAGATTGATCAATACTTTGTTTAGCAATTTTAATTGATTTCTTGTTGAATTAAGCATAGCGGAATAAACTTATAAAATCCCCTTTTTGATAAATGATTATATATATTCTGAAATAGTAATAGGTTAATTTGATAAAAGTTAAAATTAGGGATGTTATGTATAAATTATATTTTGTCAGACAATATTCAATTTGTCGGGGAATATTCGATCCGTACGACGGAGCCGAAATAACAAATTATTGGTAGACCCCATAACAAAATATTTGTTGAATATAAAAAACGACAACATTAACCTTTTTTTAATAAAGTAATTGTCGGAAGAATTATTACTTTTAACAGTTAAAATATCCGGTGATAAAAGAAATGTAATACACGGTATTACACAGTAACACACGATATTACACAGTAGCACACAATATTGTATAATTGCACACGGTATTGCACAGTAGTTGACTTTATTGAACCAATAATTGTCACAGTAGCATATGCACAGTAATTTATATTATTGAATTGATAATTGTCACAATAGTATATGCACAGTATCTAATATTATTAAACTAATAATTATCACAGTAAGGTATTTTTCCATTTTCTTTATTTATTTTTTTCATTATTGTTATCACTACTATAACATTAATTTAATTATTATTAGTTGATATTTTTGCTAGTATTGTGAATCTCTAACTCAGAAAGCAAGCTACATTGTATTTACAACAATTGGTTATAATAATGAATAATTGGTGAATAATGAAAAATGTGTAAATAATTATGAATTATTGTTGAATAATTGAAATTATATAAAGTTATTTGTTTTATTATAATATAATATATAAAATTATTATTTTTATATATTATATATAGTTAGTTGTTTTACATATAAAGTTAATTATTTTATTAAATGAATGATATAGATTAAAAAAATATGAAATGAATGGTGTAAATTAAAAATAATATAATAATTATAGAATTTAAAATGAACGATGTAGATTAAAAATAATTTTTAAATGAATGATTTAGATTAAAGAAATCTTAAAAGGTGAAATATGTTATACAGATTAAACATTATCTTGAAATGTACGGTTTAGATTAGATTAAGAAATCTTGGATTATGATAAAATATTTGGCTATAAATAGAGGTATTAATTTAAAGATTTTTCATAAACTTCCTTATTAATTCTTTTTTTCACTCTTAAAATATTATTTTGTGTAAATTACCTCTAAGTGTGCTAAAACTATCTTGAATATTTGTGAAGATCAGTAAGAGTACGATCGAGTATTGTTTAAGTAAGCATTTCTTTAATAGTTGGTCAAGTAAATCACACATATCACATGGTGTTTATAATTCTTCCTTTAAAGATTTATTTTGAAAAACTTCATTTGGAAGATTTTATTTTGAAATATTATTTTCTTTCAAAAATAATATTGAAGTTATTCTACTTTATTCTATCAAATCACTTTTGATAATTCCATACGAGTTAGTATACACTATAAAAACTATATGTCGTAGTTACTAATTAAATTATAAATATATATAAGTTGATCAACTTCATATTAAACAATATCCAGTTAATTGTTAAGGTAGGGGATATCATTTTTTTTCATACTCTTAAACTTACTATGGTAAGTATTATTCGATAAAATTTCCTAAATGATTAATAGTTTGCGCTTCATGTAATATTATTTACTTCAACCTTCTTATTTATCTTAACATTCTTATTTATGAACATTGAATATCATTCTTGAATTTGATTTCCATACCATGTTGACAATTTGGACATTATTTGACCCTGGACAAAGTAAAATTTGTAAATTTAAGAAATCTTACGTTATTTGACTTTGGACATTCTCATTCCAAAAATTGAACTTTTGTTCCGCTTCACCTTACTTTTATTACATTTGCCCTAATGATTGAGTTACGTAACTAAAAACATTACCATATTAACGAAAAATTATTCAGTGTTCCTGAGGCATAATCCATGGTGTCTCAAGGTCGATCACATGCTGTCATTTAAACTCTTGCAGTGGTTCTAAATATAAAGAGTCCACTAAATGACAATATATAATTGGCCTAGAGTATCACGTGACCATGTCAAGGAGCAACGAATAATTTTCCCAATATTAACACATCCTTGGCCAAATCAGAAAAAAAAACATCCGACAATTTTTGATAGCCTCGGCCTATTTATATGAAATCATATTCACCATATGTTCCTTCAATTCGGTAATGATTACCACTTCTTTATTAGAGTGTTTAGCTCTAGTTTTATGGCGATATAATAAAATAGTTTTTTTTGAAAACTTTACATATCTGTTTGGGACCGTCGATTCGGTGACTTGGAATTGAAGTTGACACCCTCAATTCCAATACCATTGTTTGGATATTTAAATTAAGATTAGAATTGAAGTTGGAATACAACTCCAAATCAATATTTTTCACCGACTGAATACTGAAGCAAAACATGACTATTTAAAAACCAATATTTTAGAATTTATTTACTATTGAAGCATCGGTCTCACCTATCAAAACACATTCAAAAGCACACACAACTTTTCTCTCTTCTCCTGCGCTAATTCCCGAATCCCGATCCACTTCTCTCTCTTTCAATGGAAATTCACTTTCCAACGGCAATTCTACTACCACTGCAACGACATATGCGGAGGTGGCTACTGGTGGAACAGTTCTGTTGCCAAAGATGGGTCAATTCTCGGAATCTCTAAAATTGAAACACCAGTTGTTGAGAGTCCCATTCGAGCACTACAAGAAGACGATCCGAGCTAACCACCATATCGTCGAAAAGGAGATGTCATTCGTCATCTCCAGCATCTCAGAGGCTACCGACGGTGACCTGTCTCGAGAAGACGCCATTCAGCAACTCGACTCATATTTAGTTACTGAAATAAATTAAATTTCAAATTTCTAATGAATTGTGAGATCTTTTAGTTAAGGAAGACTCACTCAAGATTCAAGTTAAATTAAACACTCGTTGATAAGATTGTCTTTCTGGGCGATTGGTATACTATCGAGAATTTATACTATTTTAGTAGTTATTTATGGTTGAGATATAAGGAATTACAGTGTACATGAACTAATTCATGAGAATCTATAAGTTTGATGTTGTAGTTGTAATGTGATTGAAATTATTGTGTTCGGGTTTATTGGAATGGTTGATTTTGACCAGGCAATTAAAGACAAAAGTTTTTTGGCACTGTTTGGGAGTAGGGAATTCATGTTATGTTTACAATTTTATGGACTCTAATTTCAGTTTCATGCTCCCAAATGCAGGGTCATGTTTCCATTGAAATTTAGGCTTGTGATTTTACTATACATGATTATGAATAGTTGGAGAATTCTCAAGAAGTAAGGGTCATATTTTCTATTGAAATTTAGGCTCTGTGCATGAGTATGAAATATTATAAAATTCTCAAGAAGTTTAATTGATCTGTTTTGTATCAAATTAAGGTTGGGGAATTTATAAAAAAAATTTATTTATAAAAAAAGATGATTCTTGGCAAGTTTGTTAATTTACCTAGACTTTTTCTATGATTTTTGTTCTAGATTATATTGGTTGACAATGTGAAATAAAAGTGAGTCTTGTTTGTTTTTAAGCAACCTAAATAAGGCAGTTTATTAGTTTCAAGAAATTATGAGCGTTTATGCTTTTAAGTATTGGTTATGAATTGTGTTCATCCTATGCTTGATTGAGCTTCTGTTGTGGCTTTGTGTTGTAGTATTCCTGTTATACGGTGTTATTGTTAGATATAATTAGGCTAATCTATTCAGCTTTCATTTGCAGGGTTCAACAGGAAATTTTAGATACCAACTACATAAAGATATAACAAGGGCTATTTTGTGAGTTTTCAGGTGGTAATGACTCGGGTTTGCCCAATAGCTCAATCAAGTCATGGGTATTTCATTCCTTGTATGTACATGGTCTTTAGAAAGACTGGTTTAGTAGGTCCTAAGCTTTATTCTAGTGTGCTTGCTTGCGATTTTTTGTGTAGTGTAGAGTCTGCAAACTAGTCACGCTGGCTCCTGTTGTTTTTGAATTCGTTATGAATATAGATGTTAACATTTACCTGAATCAAATCTCTTTATGTAGTGTAAACTTTTAGTTGATGAGACGTACATAATTCCCTGGTGAACGACGCTACTTCAAAGATATCATCAACTCGAGTCAGGGAAGAGGTAATGCAAATGAGGGTAAACCAACTGGGGGAAGAACTAGAAACAAGTAAAGGCAATATAGTTCAGTTAAATGAGAAGCTTGGAGCCGTGGAAGGAGAAAAAGAAGTATCGAAAATAGAAATGAAGAAGCTTCGTGTACAAACCGAGCAATGGAGAAAAGCAACTGATGCTGCAGTAGTAGTGATGCTGCAGTAGTAGTGTTAGCAAGGGGGGTCTAGATGAATGGCAGAAGAATATCTGGGATGTGTGGATCCATGCATAAGCACTATGGTAGTGCGTTTGAGGCGCCAGTTGGTAGATATGCTGCTTTTACGGGATCACCGGGCTTAGGCGATAATGATTATGATGATGGATTTGGAGGAAAGATGAAAGGAGGACATGGTATTAGAATGTTTTGGAGACTTGTGGAAAAAGAAGAGCCAAAAATGATAGAGCCCTGCTCCCTTTTCTCTTTGTTATGTGACTTTCAAAAGCTTTTTCAGGGTTCGTTTGGATAATTTATTTTGAAATTTAATTTGACTTGTTACTTCATAGAGTTACAATTCATTGATTTACAAAATCAAAACAGCACAATTCTATTATTTTTGGATAGTCATTATTTTTGTATTATTTTCAATATCAATAATCCAACATAATTATATATATATATATATATATATATATATATATATATATATATATAAAGCACAACTAGTATTCATAATAAAGAAATACACAAAAATATGAATTATAAAAAAAAATTAATTATTGTTAATTCATTTTTAAATTTGCCATTTCTTCCACCAGGGAATTATGTACGTCTCATCAACTAAAAATTTATACTACATAAAGAGATTTGATTTACATAAATTTTTACGTCTATATTCATAATGAGTAGATATCCATTCAACATATTTATTCATCTAAAACAAAAGAAGGTCCAAACAATAGAATTGTATTGTTTTGATTTTGTAAATCAATGAATTGTAACTTTATAGAGTTACAAGTCAAATTAAATTTCAAAACAAATTATCCAAATGAACCCTGAAAGAGCTTTTCAAAGTCACATAACAAAGAGAAAAGGGAGCAGGGCTCTATCATTTTTGGCTCTTCTTTTTCAACAAGTCTCCAAACATTCTAATATCAGGTCCACCTTTCCTCTTTCCTCCAAATCCAACATCGTAATCATTATCGCCTAAGCCCGGTGATCCTACAAAACCAGCATATCCACCAACTGGCGCCTCAAACACGCTACTATAGTGCTTATCCATGGATCCAAACCTCCCAGATATTCTTCCGTCATTCATCTCGACCCTCTACTAACACTGCTGTTGCAGCATCAGTTGCTTTTCTCCATTGCTCGGTTTGTACTCGAAGCTTCTTCATTTCTATTTTCGGTACTTCTTCTTCTCCTTCCACGGCTCCAAGCTTTTCATTTAACTGAACTATATTTCCTTTACTCGTTTCTAGTTCTTCCCCCAGTTGGTTTATCCTCGTTTGCATTACCTCTTCCCTGACTAAAGCTGATGATATTTTTCAAGTAGCGTCGTTCTGCAGGGAATTATGTACATCTCATCAACTAAAAATTTATACTACATAAAGAGATTTGATTCTAACTCTATATTCAAAATGAATTCAAAAACAACAGGAGCCGGCGTGACTAGTTTGTAGACTTTTGCACTACACAAATCTCTAAACCAGACTTTCTAAAGACCATGTACATACAAGGAATGGAATACCCATGACTTGATTGAGCTATTGGGCAAACCCGACTCATTACCACCTGAAAACTCACAAAATAGCCCGTGCTATATCTTTATGTAGTTGGTATCTAAAATTTCCTGTTGAACCCTACAAATGAAAGCTGAATAGATTAGCCCAATTGTATCTAACAATAACACCATATAACAGGAATACTACAACACAAAGCCACAACAGAAGCTCAATCAAGCATAGGATGAACACAATTCATAACTAGTACTTAAAAGCATAAACGCTTATAATTTCTTGAAACTAATAAACTGCCTTATTTAAGTTTCTTAAAAACAAACAAGACTCACTCTTATTTCACATTGTCAACCAATATAATCTAGAACAAAAATCATAGAAAAAGTCCAGGTAAATTAACAAACTTGCCAAGAATCATCTTCTTTTTATAATTTTTTTTTTTGTAAATTCCCTAACCTTAATTTGATACAAAACATATCAATTAAACTTTTTGAGAATTCTATAATATTTCATACTTATGCATAGCAGAATCACAAGCCTAAATTTTAATAGAAAATATGACCCCTACTTCTTGAGAATTCTCCAACTATTCATAATCATATATAGCAGAATCACAAGTATAAATTTCAATGGAAACATAACCCTGCATTTGGGAGCATGAAACTGAAATTAGAGTCCATAAAATTGTAAACATAACATGAATTCCCTGCTCTCAAACAGCACCAAAAATTTTTGTCATTAATTGTCTGGTCAAAATCAACCATTCCAATAAACCTGAACACAATAATTTCAATCACATTACAACTACAACATCAAACTTATAGATTCTCATGAATTAGTTCATGTACACTATAATTTCTTATATCTCAACCATAAATAACTACTAAAATAGTATAAATTCTCGATAGTATACCAATCTCCCAGAAAGACAATCTTATCAACGAGTGTTTAATTTAGCTTGAATCTTGAGTGAGTCTTCCTTAACTAAAAGATCTCAACAATTCATTATAAATTTGAAATTTAATTTATTCAGTACCCAAAGATAGGGGGTTAGGTTTTCTTTTTCAAATGTATACCTTTCTCTTGAGGCCTTGTAATCACGAGACAAGTGAGTCGAGTTGCTGAACGGCGTCTTCTCGAGACAGGTCACCATCGGTAGCCTCTGAACGCCGGAGATGACGGATGACATCTCCTTTTCGATGGTGGTTGGCTCGAATCGTCTTCTTGTAGTGCTCGAATGGGACTATCAAAAACTGGTGTTCCAATTTTAGAGATTTCGAGAATTGACCCATCTTCGACAACAGAACTGTTCCGCCAATAGCCACCTCCGCATATGTCATCGCAGTGGTAGTAGAATTGCCGTTGGAAAGTGAATTTCCATCGAAGGAGAGAGAAGTTGTGAGGACCGAATTTTCAGGATTTTTTTAATAATATTAAATGAGATTTTAATTGATAAAATTATCAAGTTTGTTTAAATTAATTATTATTTTATGTGATTTAAGGTATGTAATAAGATTTAATTAGTAAATTAAATCTGTATAGAGATAATGACAAATTGTGTTAATAATTGAAAAGTAAATAAATTGTTTAAAAATAATTTATGAAGAATAAGAGTAAAGGCAATCAAATTATTATGGAAGTGCAAAAATTATATTTTAAATGAGGTTATATGGAAATGTAAGAAATATGAATTATATATGTATATATATGTGTTTATGCTTAATTGTTATAATTATAAATGTTATTAATTATGAGAATTAAGGGATTAATAATTAAATTAATCCAAAGTTAAATAAAAGTTAATGAGGAAGTTAGTAAAATTGAAAATATTGATTATATAATTAATCGATAATTATGGTGGAAGTTTGGAAATTAATTAAGAAGTAATGTAATTATATAAATTATATAATAATATAATTTATATAAGGAAATTAAAATGAAATATGAGGAAAATAGTAATTATATAAATTATATAGGAATAATTATATAATTTATATAAGAAGATTTAATTGAATAAGGAAAGAAGAAAGATTTTATAAGTTGTATTTTGTGTAAAATGGAAATTATTTAAAAAGCAATAATGTAATTATATAAATTATATAATATTAAATTATATAGTTTATATAAGGAAAGTTAATGTGAATATTAAAGAAATGAATAATAAATAAGAAAAAGGAATTATTTAACTTATTAAAAAATTATGGTTATGTATAATGGAATTATTATGACTTTTATGAAGAATAATATTTCGGAAACGGGAACATGTTAGTGTAATATGTTGTCCAAGTAACGAAGTGAAAAATTATGAAAAATAATTTTTATAAGTTATATGAATTATTTTATGATTTTTGGAGGTACAAATTACCTCATTTAATTACATGCATGTCATTATGTGTGTACAAAATTTGTCAAATAAAATACCGAAAAAGGTATTAATATTACTCATAAATCATGTTATGATTTTTAGTGAATTAAAATAAATATTTTATGTATATTACATAAAATATTTATTACACGTAATAATTACGTAATGTATTTAATTAATTAATTTGCATGCTTGATTTTTGCGTGGAACATTCGAGAGACAGAGTTGTGCATGGATAAGGCGGTGGAAATTTTTATATATATATATGACCAAGTGTTTAAGTTGTGGGAGGGAGAATAAAAAGAAAAGAAAAGCCAAGAAAAGAGAAAAAAAGAAAAGAAAAAAAAGTAAGTAATAAACACAACTCTCTCTTCCTTCTCTTCTTCCACCCGTAGCCGCCACCACCAAGCCACGCCGACAACCACCATAGCCACCAAGGAGAGGAAGAATAACAAGCCTCCAAGAAAGATTTTAAAGAATTAGAAGGTATCAAAATGGTTTTATTTGATTATTTTTGATAATTTAGATGATAAATTAATTTTACGGAATTTTTTTTTGTAAATAATTAGAATAATTGTTCCAAATAATTTTTGGATATTTATGTATGAATTGTGTGATTTTTGGAGTTATTTTGTTGGAAAAATTTGTGTAAAAATGGAGAAATTTTTGGTTAAAGCTGGCGCACTGTTGCTGTAAGAGGAAGAAGAATGCGCGGCAGCCATTTTTTTTTTCTGGCGCGGGGGTATAAACGACGCCGTTTTGGGGCGTACGGGGGAGAGGGCCGCGCAATGCGCGGAGGGTCGAGAAACGACTGAAAAACGACGTCGTTTGGCGTCGTTGGTGGGGAGGTCGCGCGCCATGCGCGACCGACACATGCAGCGGAATTACGGTTGTGCCCCCGGGCTTTTCAGGTTATACCGAATGTGTCCCTAGAGCACGGTAATTACTAAAATGCCCCTGGGTTTTTCCCGAAATTTCGATGTTGTCCCTAAGGGCGCGAAAATTACTAAAATGCCCCCAGAAGTGATTTTAATTGAAATAAATGTTTAAAAATTATAGAAAATTATAGAAAAATACTAAAAATATAGAAATGATGTTTGGGCATTAAATTTAATATTTTTGTAAAAATATTAAATATTGGGGATTAATATTTAAATATTTTAAATATTAATCTAATGAGTTTAAAGGTTAGAAAATGATTAAATAAATTTTTCGGACAACTAAATATGTTAAAGTTTATCCGATAAGCCGGGTTGCCCGTATTGAAGGTGTTTAATATTAAGTTAAATTAATATAGTGAAGGAACGAGGTTAATATAATTAACTATATTAATTAATAATTAACCCGGTACCCTAAAATAAATCGTCGGGTAGGGTTAATTACGTTATAGATGATATTAATTAATTAAATTAATATCATGAAAGGATAAATAATTATTATTTAATTATTTTATGATCATAGGTTGTACGAGAAGCATGATAGAAGGGTAATTATTATTTAATTCCGCAATCCAGGCAAGTTCTTCAGCCATTAAATGTTAAATGTTAACTTTTATGATATGATAATATTTATTAAATGCTTACAAATTATGTGCTATGTGATACGTGAATAATATGACCACAATGTGTACTTTGTGCAACAATATGAATATATATGAGATATATTGCTATAGTAGAAGCACAAGCACATGATGTATGACACACACCAAACATGATAAGGTATGTGCTACGTGATGTATAACTGTTGAACTTGCTGAGCCGTTGTGCTCATTACTTGCTTAATATATATTTTTGCAGGAAAGAAATAAATTTCAAAAATATCGGATGATATAGAGACGGATTTTCCAAAAAGGTTGTGAACGTTAGTAATAAATGTTTATATTATGATTCAATATGGATACATTTGCAAAACTTGTATTGACATGATATATGCATGTACAAAAGTTGGTATTGATGTGATATATGCATTTATAAATGGGATCCAGACAGGGCAAATAGAGTTATATTATGAACTATAATTGTTCAAGATGATTATTATGATAAAGACGATTATATATCTATGTTTAAGTGATGAATCATGAAACAAAGAATAATTATATGGACATAAATAATATTAAATTTTAAATGTTGAGTTTTACAATATTTGTCACAGACATTAAAGTATAAGTAAAGGTTGCGATCCAGGGACTAGGATCAAAATGTAAGGATTTTAAATATATCCAAATATTTAAATACAACGGTTGAATCGAGAAAAAGAAAAAAAAAATTATACGAGAATTTTGATAATTGATGATTTTAAAATCAATTAAGGGTTTATATAAGGTAATTAAAGATCTTTAATGAACCGAAATTCGATCGTTAAGGAAATAACGTTTAATAAATATGAAATTTAAGGTAATAAAGTGAGTCGAATTTCGGGGTCGTTACAGAAGTGGATCGGGATTCGGGAATTAGCGCAGGAGAAGAGAGAAAAGTTGTGTGTGTTTTTGAATGTGTTTTGATAGGTGAGCCTGATGCTTTAATGGTAAATAAATTCTAAAATATTGATTTTTAAATACTCATGTTTTGCTTCAATATCCAATCGGTGAAAAATATTGATTTGGAGTTGTATTTCAACTTCAATTCCAATCTTAATTTAAGTATCTAAATAGTGGTATTGGAATTGAGGGTGTCAACTTCAATTCTAAGTCACTGAATCGACGTTGACAATGAGTTTTTATACATTTTTATTAAGTATTTTTAGGCTTAATTATTTGTTAGTTTTTAAGTATTTTAATTGATTTTAGGTAATTTATTTAATTTTATGTGTATTTACTATTTTCAGTATTTTTATATTATTTTTAATTAATTTATATTTTATTTTGTAGGTAAAATAATCCTTGGTGGCAAATTTGAAATTAACAGCAACTCTGAGGGCTAAAATTGTAATAAAGTAGCGACTAGGGGCAATATTGTAAATTCAGCAAAAATGGATGGTCGCGCTATGCGCGTGTATGGAGTAGGAGCCTAGCCAAAACGGCAGTGTGTTGCGTCGTTCGGTTCAGGAACAACTGTGAGCGCGCATTGCACGCGGAAGGAGGAAATAGACGGGAACGACGTCGCTTCAGGAGGACGGCTTATTAAATGGTGCACGCAATGCGTGGATGTTCAGCAGATTAAATAAAAATTGCGTTGACCGAAGTCAACGCCGCGTAGGGAAGTGTTTGGCCGTGCGCTTTTACTGCAGATTCAGATTATTGGCGATTTTGCTACTTTTTGATTCCGAATTGGATTTTAATTTCTACTAGGGTTAGGAAAAATAAAGACTCCTATAAATATTTTTATTCTATGTATTATTCAAGTGTTGGGAAAAAAACCAATGAACATTATGAGGGGCTAATTCCTTTCCAAATTTTGGAGTTCAAGAGCAAGCAAGATATCAACAAAGATGGACGTCATGGATAAAATAAGCTTGGAGATAGAAGATTGGCGAGAGACTATTTTTCTTCTCTAGTCTTTTTATTATTTATGTCTTTCATTGTTGTTGAATATTTTGTGATTATAATTTTATCTGCTATGAACGACTTTTTAATTTAAGATTTTAATGGAATTTATTGTTTTAGTTTAAATCGATTATCTTTCCGTTTGATTGGCACTATATGAATTGATCATTATATTTTGTGCGTTCATGTAATAATTGCTTGGCCAGTAATTAATTTGGGATAATCTATATGAAATTGGGAGATTGATTATAGATTTGGATCTGAATATAATGATATGTGTTTGTGATATTCTACATTAGTTGGAATTCATAATTTGTGTATAGGATAGGAATATACCTATATGTCATATGTAACCAATTTTGGGAATTTGATCTTAATGAATCAGTTCTAATTTAAATTATATAGGAATATAGTAATTTAATTAGAATGAATAATTTTATTTGCTAATGGAAAGAAGCTTATAAATAATTAAGAATTCCTGATTAACAATTCATCGTGACCGTATAATTAAATGGAGAATTATGAGATTTGAATGAAGTATTGGGTGAAATTAATAATCTTAGATTTATTTATTTTATTATTTATTTTTATTAGTTAGTTTAATTGGTAATTTTAGTTTAATTCATATGTTTAAATAAGATTGAGTTGATATAAAATTGGTATTTGAAAAATATTAGATGTAATTCTCTGTGGGATCGATACTTGACTTATCATTATATTACTTGTTGATCGTGCATACTTGCACGCATATATTTATATAGAAAATACCCAACAAGTTTTTGGCGTCGTTGCCGGGGAATTATTTTTCTACCTTTTTTTCAATATTGATTTCAGTCAAATTAATCTTAATTTAAACTTGTATTTTTATTTTTATTTTGTAGTTTTTATTATTATTATTTTATTTTATTATTATTTTTTATTTTTTATATTTTTTTTGCAGGTCATATCTTAGCGAATTGTGGAGACGGTCATTATTGTGGATGACAACTGAGCAATTGAAAGGGAAGTTCTTTAAACTTAATTTTTATTGCTTACTATGCAGATATTGTTAGTTCCAAGTTTAGGGGTCTTCTTTATTTCATTTTGATATGTCTTGTTATTTATGTGTTTTTGTGTCGTAAGGTTTAGGGTCTTTGTTTTTAGGTTATGTTACTTTAGTAATTAATTAATTTTTTATTTTTTTTCATTTTAATATTTAGAATATTGTGGGTAAATTCACTGCAAACCCTCATGAGACACAATTCGTCCACTTGGGGTAACCATGGGGTTTAAAGGCTTGTTGTGTGACGACCCCGAATTTGGGTCCCTCGAACCTCGAATCTGGTTCAACACTAGTACTACCTTTTTCATATTGTTCATGAATTACAACAATATTAAAGTCGTACAAAGAACGCAAAGTATTAATGTAAGTTGGTTAAGCGTACCCGTCATGTCCAAACTAGATTTTGGACTAGGGATTTGTCCGGAACTCAAGGGTTCATTTGTCGGATATCTTAAGAGTTAATAAATTGAAGTTATGGTCTTAAATTGAGACTGAGTAAGAGCCATTGTAACTAATGATCATGTCAATCTCATACATAATTATAGGTTAAACGAAAGATGCAAAATTAGCGTAAGATGGCTAAGCTTATCAGATAAGTTTTGCAGAACTTGTTTTGTGTTCAGTTAATAATATGATGTGAAGTTATTATGAACTGTTTAAATGTGCATGTTGACATTGTGATGCAATATTAACAGTCCTTGTTCGATGAATATTGAAATGATTTATAGTATGTGAACTCTATTATTTATATGAATAAGGTAATGTGAAGCATGATAATGTAAAGTAGCATAAAGTGTGATAATGTGAAGCATGATAAGGTGAAGTACTATAATGTGAAGCATGATTGAAGTTTTAGATAAGTGCAAGATATTCGAAGTTTTTGATAAAGATCAAGAAGCAGGAATGCGTATTACTTTCACCGAAAGTCTAAACGATTGTTATAGTTATGAGTCCAGTTGGACAGGTAAAGATGATTATGTATTAATGTAATAGTTTAAAGTTATTAAGTTAGTAAATCATTTAGTTAATTTTAAAAACTGTTATAGTTATAAGTCCATATTGGACAAGTAAAAATGATTGTGTATTAAAGAAATAATTAGTGTGTTTCATGGTGTTTAAATACTCAAATTGATTGTAATGGAATGAACTCGTATCATATATGATATTGAGACATATTGGAAACTTGTAAAGATTGTGATTCTGGAATCGAATGAGTTGTTGTAAAGTTTTTAATAAACAAGTTATTATCAAATATAATGTTGATAAATGTTATGAATGTTAAGTAACGAAGAAACATAATAAAGTTTTAAATTTATTGAGTTTTAGCAACATATTATTATGTAATGTTGTGAAGATTAAAGGGAAGGTTGTTCAATAACGCACGAGGTCGCATATAGCAAGTACGAAAATTCTCGGGGCGTTACATCTCTCAAAGAAGGATTCCTCATAATTGGTCAAGGGTGGATACAAGCCTATAAATACAGTCATAAACGAAGCGTTACGGTATCTCATTCTTTTACCTACAAAACTCTTAATTTTTCAGCATATATTCCTTTTATTGTTATCGTTTTTGGCTTGTACTTATCCTCACACCAGAGCATTCCCCGGTGGCCTAAGCCGTCACTCACATTAGGGGTGGCTAACGGTTCTCTTGAGTGCAGATTATTCATGTTTCATGATTTTTAGCGAGCGTGTAAATCATGACATTAACATTGGTGCTAGAATGAGGGTCTTATAAGGGTTTTGTTTAAAAAATCACAACATAATTAGTTTTAGTGATTATCCGGTGTTTCAGTCTGAATATTCAGTTGGTGTTCATAGAGCCATAAGGTGATCAGTTAGAACGAACTGGCTCATCAACACCGTTATTTTCTCATACTGTGAGAGGTTTTGTGAAGGACAGGTCCGGTCCCTCCGTCCATGAAGGAATTTTTATAGTGTCATGCTCTAATTCAATCAGGCGGCGTTTATTCACCCTCTAATTCTCCAACCCCAGCCCATGAGAGGGGGACAAACAATCAATCTTCTACTCACTATCGACGGCGGAGGGAAGACGATTTACGTGATCAGAGGGAGACCATCAAGAAGCAAAGGATCCAGGCGGCGGAGGGTGCCTTACAATCGTTACATCAACAATAAGAGGAGTAGGCTGCACTGCTTACGAAATTGAAGGAGGGTGAGGAGCCACAAAATACAGTTCAGGGGTCAAGGGAGCCTACACCACAGAGTTGGCCTGGTCGGGGACATGTGAATGATCTCCCCACGTCGCAGCTAGTAGGATATATACCAGGGGTTATTATGGAAACCCGTGAGTGATAGAGAGGTGAAGAAGAGAGAGACACAACGAATTCGGTTAAAGAAAGAGAGAGAGAATAAAAGGTTAGCAGTGGCTGGGGGATATGATCTCTGATTAGGGATTTATCGGTTATTTTTGACGGAATTCCGTAAAAAATAAGTCCATCAAAATTATATAATTTTCGACGAAAATTCTGTCTACATTATGTACACTTCCATCGAAAATAATAATGGTGATGGCGGGAAAGTTGACGCTAAGAGGCATCCATCATTTCTGACTGAATTCCGTCGATATTAAGTTATTTACAAGGGAATTAATTTCGACTAAATATTACGTCGAAAATATAATATTTACGACGATATATATTATGTCGGAATTAAACCTTTTTCTTGTAGTGTTGGGCTGTATTTACTCTCACACCGGAGTTATCCCCCGACGACCCAAGTCGTCAGACTCTTCTTAGTGTAACTCTTCCCTCGTGCATGTTGTTTGTCGTTTTTGGCGATTTTAGGCCGTCGGACTCACAAAATCAGCGAAAAATAAAATACACATTCAATATCATTTTTAGACTAAACATTCAATTAAAAATATACACCCCTTCTCTCAATTCCTCATATGAACTATCTCTATAATTTGGAAGTCTAAAATAATAATCTTAATATTCCACACGTTTGTATTTTTTGATGAATATTTGATCTAAATAATGCGAAATATATATTTTGTAATATCCTAGAATTTCCACGTTATTATAAATTAAAATTATTAATTTAATTTCTAACGAATTAGTTTTACGAGATTATTTAAATCTTTTTATGTGATTAATTAATTACGTGATTAAATGATTATGTGATTAATTACTAGAATTAATTAAAGGGGGTCACTAATATGTTATTTAAATTAGTGAACAAACCCTAAAGTTTTAATATCAAAATAATTGATAAGTTTCCTATTAATTAAATATTTAATTAAATTGAATATAATGAGTTAATTAAATATAATAAATTAATTAATATGATTATTAATTAATGTAAATAATGTGAAATATTAATAATAATATTTATTAGTTCATTTAGTAATTTAATACTTATGGGTTAGAATATTTAATTATTTATTCAATCTAAATATTTATTTAATCATGGATTGAATAATTAATGTGTAAGTTATTAAATTAGCCCAACATGGGTCAATTAGTAGCCCAAGTGAAGAATAATAAAAATTTGACAAATTAGTAGCCCAAACAATTTAATAGGACCCCAATTGGTATTTTAAATAAAGCCCAATACTTGAGCCACTTGGAAAAACAATTATATAACTTATTAATTATTTAAAAGTAAGTAAGTGACTATCATTTTGGGACAAGTCCCAAGTCAGCCGGGCATGATAGGGAAGAGAGAAAGAAAAAATGATTTTGTTGTTATTTTAGTTTATTTTTCAATTATTTAATAAAATGATTACTTGTTTTAATTTTTCAAGTACATGGACCATTCCTCCTTTTACCTAATGTGTCATTTAGCCATTCCTTGTGTAAGTTGTCATCTAGGGGCATGGTCTAGCTTATTAGATATATTATGTGTATCTAATAATTTTGCAAGTATACTTGAAATTGGTAGATTGCACTTCATTATTTTTCTCCAAGTCCAAAAGAGAGAGTTTGAGAAAAGCTTTAGTGAGAGCATAATATTTGAGAGACTAAGGAGGAAGAAGGAGAAGTTAGTTTTGTTCATGCCATTCACCACCTATTTCAGAAGAAAAATGAAAATAGTCATTAAATCAAGGTAATGGTTATTTTAAATATAGCTTTGCTTTTAAATTAAATAAATTATCATGTTAGTATAAACATGTTAATATAGTTATTAATGTGTAGTTGTAATATTTATGCCATGCTTGAATTTAATATACTTGGTTTGTATTTTGGTATATTTTGTATGCTAAAAATATGTGTTTATTAGTGTGTAAACAAGTCTTGGAATTTATGACCAAAAATATTTTTATAAACCTTAGGTTTGATGTTCTAATATTATAGAACATTAAATCATGAGAAAAACAAAGCTTGAATAACTCAAAATGGAGTTATACACAAAAAGTTATAATTTGAAGTAGTTTATGTGATGTAAAAATTTTTATAAAAAAAAAATGATATTAAATCATGAAAAATTAATTTTTCATGTTATAAATTGATATAAGGTGATTGGTAAATTTTTTAGATTTTTATTGAAGAGTTAAAGCTTACTTGATGGTATATTTTTATTAAAATGTGTATTGCCGGAACACTGTTCACGTTCTGCAAAGGGAAAAAAAATAAAAAGGGTTTTCGCGCAATGCGCGCAGGCCTTTTTGGCCGTCGGACGCGGAGCCGAAACGGCGTCGTTTAGCATAAGAAAAAGTTACTCCGCGCGTACGCGCGGAAGCCAGCAGTAGTGTCTCCAAAACGGCACCGTTTTGGGCCTATTTACGGCTTAACGCGCGCAATGCGCGAGCACCAGTGTTTCGCGAAATTACCAGACTGCCCCTCCGGTCGTTTTTCGGAGAAATTACAAAATTGCCCTCGGATCAGTTTTCAACTTAATTACAGAATTGCCATTCGGGTTAATTTTAATTAATTTAAATATTTGAAAACTAATTTAAAATTATAACAAAAATAATAATAATATAAAAATGATATTGGGGGGATATTTTTCATTAAGTTTAATATTTAAATATTTTAAATATTAATCTAGTTAGCTAAACCATGGTTAAGTTAAATAAATTTATTATTTATTTATTATTTAAAATGTTAATAATAAATAAAGGTGATAAATTAGCAATTATTATTTAATTCCTATTAAATAATAATGAAAGAGAGATAAAAATTTATAAATTAATTATTTATTATTTAAATATTATTAAATAATAAATAAGGATAATTAAGTAATTAATTATTATTTAATTAGCATTAAATAATGATTAAGGGAATTAAGCTATTTAATTAATAATTTATTATTTAATTTAAATAATAAATAAGGATAAATAAATTAAATTTTATTTAATCTTAAACAATAATTAAAATTAATTAAATAATTAATTATTATTTAATTGACATTAAATAATAATTAAATAGGATTAAAATTAGTAAACTATTATTTAATTTCCTTAAATTAAATAATAAGTAAGGTTAATTACTTAGTTAACTATTAGTTAAGGTTAATTACTTAGTTAACTATTAGTTGATTAATATTAAATTTAAGAAGGTTAAAATTAAATCAATAATTGTTTATTATTTAATTATTATTAAATAATAAGTAAGTACAATTAGTTATTATTTATTTTAAATAATAACTAGAGTTAATTAATTAATTTCTATTTAATCAAGATTAAATAGTAATTAAATAGAGATTGAGTTAATAAAATAAATTGAATTTAATTATGCTTTAATTAAACAATTGTAATAAGTTGTTTAAGGGTTTAATAAGTGTCCAACACTTAAGAAAAATATTTTCTAACTTATTAAATTATTAACCTAATATGATTGAGGGTCTATAAGGTTAATAATATTATTTTGACTAATGTAAATTATGTGTTAGTACTTATGTGATAGATAAGTTCCTTAATGAGCGTATAATTGCGCAAATACGCCGTACTAATTATTAGACCAACTTTATTAATGTTAGGTCTTTCAAAGCCAGTTAGTTAAAGCTAGACATTAATTGTAGCTGAGCAGACAGACAAGTTCCTTATCTCTAAACTCATTTCATTGAGCAAATTATTTATTTAAGCTTGAACTGTTATTTCCAAGCATGCTTTGAGTGGTTTAATTACTTTACAATTATTCCACATCGATATTATTGTTATTCGCACGTGTTGCACTTGATATCGTACAACCCTTGACTTGTACTTACTTATTGTTCTACTGTTTAAAGAACTGTTCAAAGTAGGTCTAAGCCATTGTTCGGCTAGACATTTATGTTAAAGATTTTAAAAGCTATCCAAATCATTGAAGATGCGGATTCTTAGACTATTATGAACACCCCTTTATTATAGGGGAGTACCCTGTATCTAATATCAGGTACAAAATACGGAAATTAAATGTTATGCATATACATATTGTACTGAGCCTGATCCCCTCGGGTACATATTTCTGGTAGTAACCATTGGGTCAACCTGCTATTTACTCCAGTGGATATTTATAGTTCATAATCTATTTGACTATCTTAATTTTAAAAGTAAATCATTATTCCTGCTTATGTTATTCATATTATTGAATTGTTCAGCTATTCCCTTTCATTCATGATATATTATTTCTTGTTGATATTTAAACTTGTTGAGCAAACTAGTTGCTCACTCTTGCTATATCATGAAACCTTATTGCGGTGCAACCCGAGACTTCGGAAAAGAACAAGGGTAAATGAAAGATGAAGTGATAGACTTTAAGATGCAGCCTTGTAGTTAATTAAATTAATTGTTATGTAATATAAACCCTAAATACTTTATTAAGGGTATTTGTGTACTTTTGTGTAAGGTTATCGTATCTTGGGACTAGTAACACCTTTTGAATGAGCAACATATGTTTATTATTCCGCATTTAGTTACTGTATGTTGTTTAGAGGTGAATGTTTGTATTGGATCGTGATGACCGGATCCGGGTATTTGGAACCCGAATTTGGGGACGTCACATATTTTGTTTTCATGTTAAAGGTATAAAATGTATTTAATTTAATATAAAGTTTAGCACGCAAATTGATTCTAAAATTAAAGTTTATCGTGCAAATTGAATTTTAATTAGTCCTATCTTATATAACCAAACACTAGAATGTAAATATTCAATTCACACCAAACATTTTATACCCAGATATAAGATTTTCTTTTCTGCATTTCAAACATAGTCTGAGGTAAACTAAGATGTACAAGTACATGGATAGAATGAAATTGTCATTCGTAACCTCAATTATATGTAAATTTATAAGTTTTTGTTGCATTAATTATAGAAAAATCGTTCTCACTATTTTTGTTTATTTAACGCTCTTTTTATGCGTTACCGCAAATAAAAAATTTGATATAATAAATACAACAAAAATTTGATGAATATATATATATATAAACACTAACTATTATGAAAATACTTACTTGAACAATACTTGTACTCTTACAGATCTTCACAAATACACACGATAGCTTAAGCACTCTCAGAAAGAATTTACACAAAGTAATATTTAGAGAGTGAAAGAAAGAATAAGCAAGAAAGTTTTATGAAAAATTCTTAAGTTAAGGCCTCGATTTATAGCCAAAAATCTTATCATAATCCAAGATTTACTAAATTAATCCAAACAATTCATTTCAAGATAATGTTTAATATGTACCACACATTTCATCTTTTAAGATTTCTTTAATCTATATCATTCATTTAAATTTCTTTTAATATATACCGTTCATTTCATATCTTAAAAAAATAATTAACTTTATATATAAAACAACTAACTTTATATATAAATCAATTAACTTTATATAAATTAATTAACTTTATATAGTAAGTAATTAATTTTATATAAATCAATTAATTTTATATATAAATCAATTAACGTTATATATAAAATAATTAACTTTATATAAAGTATATAAAATACATAACTTTATAAAATCAATTATTCAACACTAATTTACCAATTATTCATAATTATAATCAATTGTTGTGAATGCAATATTGTTGACTTTCTGAGTTAAAAACACAAAATACTAGCAGAAATACCAACAAATAATAGAATACAAAAGTTAAATTAACATCGTAATAGTGATAACAATAATGCAGAAAATAAATAAAAGAAAGAACATGTTACAATGTAATGATAATTATTAATTCAGTAATGTGAATTTTTGTGCATATACTACTGTGACAATTATCAGTTCAATAATATGAATTATTGTGCATGTGACAATTATTGGTTCAATAAAGTCAATATTATAAAATAGCCACTTTATCAGTTCAATAATATGAAACACTGCTTCATACTGTGTGATACTGTGCAATACTGTATTCTACTATTTCATTATCACTGGGTATTTTAACAGTTGAAAGTGATAGTACCGTTGACCATTTTTATTTAAAAAGGTTACTGCTGTCGTTTTCTATATCCGACAATATTTCGTTGCGGGGTTCACTAATGTTTAGTTATTTTGGCGTTGTCCTATGGATCAAATATTCCTCAACAGAAGAAAAATAGATGGGTTAGTAGTCTCTTTTTTTGTCGTTTTTTATATTTAACAATTATAGGTTTGTAGTCAATAGACTGCTAGTTGATTGCTTTTATTTCCTTAAAAAGTATTCCTCATTTGCTTTCTCCTCTATGTTGGCCATTTGTCCACTTATCGATGATAGTAACAACAATAATAGAACTTGTCATAGACAAATTGGAAACCAAAAATGATAATACCGGTGTTAGCAGGCGTTGTGAACACGGTTAACAATGTAATATTGTACCTACTTGTTTCCTCCATCTGAGGTTATTATGCCATCTTTAATAAATAAATAAAGAACTTAAATTAATGCTTGAATAAGAAAGATTAGCTAGTATCATGTCTTCTCAAAAATAAAGTATAACGATCAGTTGGTTAATAAATAAAATTTATTGATAATTATCTGAATTTGTTTCATTTTGATCAGCTAAAAGTAATAAAACAAGAGCATAAGGGTCAAAAAGCATGCTTAATCTTTCAGTTGCGGCAAAGGTTAGCAATTTATGAAATGTGAACAAGTCTTTGTGCTCACATATAACTTCACAGCTCACGTTTTAGCAGCAGCTTAAAGTCTAATCAACCTCACGTTTTGGCAGCAACTCAAGTCTATACTTTTGTATACATATATTTTTTTTGTCGTCGTGGCACGTGTTTGAAATTAGTCCATCCTTATATGTAGTTGAATTAAGAAAATCTTATGGAGATTCCGAAGTATATAGACAGGTTTCATCTTTCTCTCTCTCACACACACATACACAAGCACACTCGTATTCGACATTCCATGGTCCTAACTTTTGATAATATGTTGTGCAGTTGTGCACAAAGTTGTCACATGATCTGGGTGTCTCGTGTAGTCAAGAGCTGTTGGTCACGGAATTTTGAAGCTGGAGCTCAAAAGTATAGGAACAGTTCATTTTTCATTTTACGATATAAAGTAGATTCTTTTGCAGTTTGTACAGCACATGAATTATACATTCGATGTGCAATTTATTTATGTTCTATCGAAGTTTTGTTCAAAGTTATCACTTGATTTGTTTTTTACCAAGTTTTGAGCTGTCAAGTGCAGCCGGTAATCATATATGTGTTGGTTTAGAGATGCACAAAAAGCCTACGGCCTACAGGCCGGCCTGACCTAGCCTGAGCCCGGCCTGGTCAAAGCCCAGGCCGGGCCGGTCCGGCCTACAGTCTTTGAACAGGTTACTATTTTGACGTAAAAGCCCGGTCTGACTCGGCCTACGAAAAAGCCCGGCCCGGCCCGGCCTATGCAAAGGCCCGGCTCAGCCTACGCGAAATTGCACATTCATGAATATTGAAGATATATATTTTTTTGAATATTGAAGATATATTTTTTAAAGATATAATGAAGAGATAGTTTTTGAAGTTAGGAAGATACATTTTTTGAATATTTGAATTTTGAAGATATTTTAAAAATATTTTGAAGTAAAATATTTATAATCGACTCATTATTTATTATTGATTAGTTACTCATTTTTAATTTTTTGTCAGTACATTTAATTAATATAGTAGTTAGCTTATTTAATATTTATATTTCATATTAAAAATTAGTTGATTACATTTTTAGGTCTGGCCTGGCCCCGCCCCGCCCAAGGACTGGACTGGCCTGACCCGGCCTAAGGCCTGGCCCGGCCTGGCCTACAGGCCTAAAAAGGCCAGACTTTTATCTAGAAGCCCGGTCTGGCTCGGCCTACAGGCCCAAAAGTCAAAGCCTGGCCCGGCCTGGTCAACGGCCAAAGCCTACCAGGCCCAGGCCGGCCTACTGTGCATGTCTATGTTGGTTGGGTAAGGTTGTGTTTGGTAAAATTGGTTGTTAAGATTTGAACAGTTTAGACATCTGAATAATATAAAGCCTCTGAATAGAATTGTATCTGAATGAAAAAATGTTATTTGATAATTATTTTTTTCAAAATGTCTAAATAAAAGTATTTTCCTATTTTACCCTTATACACAAAAGTAAAAAAAAAAACAGCAACGCTGCATCTTCTTTTCCCACCCCCTACCCCCGTCGTCCCCCCTCTTCTTCCCCCATCTTCTTCCCCCATCTCCCCGCCCCACCCCCGCCCTCCGCCCTCCGCCCTCCCCCTCCCCCTCCCTAGTCTCCCCGCCCCACCCCTCCCACCGTCCCCGCTGTCCCCCTGAATAGAATATAGGAATAGTTCGTTTTTCATTTTACGTTATAAAGTATATTCTTTTACAGTTTGTACGACACATGAATTATATATTCGATGTGCAATTTATTTATGTTCTATCAAAGTTTTGTTCAAAGCTATCAGCTGATTTATTTTTTACCAAGTTTCGAGCTGTCAAGTGCAGCCGATAAACATATATGTGTTGGTTGGGTAAGGTTGTGTTTGGTAAAATTGGTTGTTTAGATCTGAACAGTTTAGACATCTAAATAATATAGAGCCTCTGAATAGAATTGTATCTGAATGAAAAAAATGTTATTTGATAATTATTTTTTTAAATATACGAATAAAAGTATTTTACTATTTTACCCCTATACACAAAAGTAAAAAAACAAAAAAAAACAACGCTGCATCTTCTTCTCCCTCTCCCCACCCCCGATGTCCCCCCTCCTCCGCCCTCATCTCCCCACCCCATCTCCGCCCTCCCCCTCCTCCTCCTCCCCAGTCTCCCTGCCCCCACCCCTCCCACCGTCCCCGTCGTCCCCCACCTCTTCCCCTATCCCCCCAGTCTCCCCGCCGTTTCCCTCCTACTCCCTAGTCTCCCCACCCCCCGTCCCCGCCCTCTTCCCACTACTACAAAACAGTAAAAAGATAACACTTAAACAACAAGGTCTTTATAAAAAACGTCGTGGTATTTTTTTTCAAAACGTTTTAAAAAAAAACGTTATAGATACATATGCAAAAAAGTTATGTATTTATAAGGGGCAATAATTTATTTGAAAGTTATAACGTTTCTCAAGGAAAACGTTATCTATTTAAAAAACACGGAGCTTAAAAAAATCGCGCGGAAGTGAAAACTTGAAATTAAAACACGGAGCTCACTCATCCTCACAAGTGAAGCAATTCTCTCTCTTTCGTCACCGATCGAACTCATCTACCTCAGTCATTCCTAACTTAGCTCTCTCCCTATATCCTCGCTCAAAAGCCATCTATGGTAACCGTTAACTATCCTCCTCCTCTAACGTCTGCTTCTCTCTCTATACAAGTCCGCAATACACTCATAAAGCAATAAACAGATAGATAGATAGATAAATAGTCCAAACAAATACTGATTTACCCTAAGTAACGATGTCTGTAGACCAAGCTGTCATTGCGGTTTTGTCATAAATAGCCCTAGCAGCCGACGACGCCCTCCTCGGGCTTGCCCTAGCCTACGTCGCCATTTGTAGCATCATCAAATTCACGGCCGCCTCTTCAGCTTTCCGTAAATTACCCGACGCTCCTTCAGTCCGCGTCTCCGATCTTCGTTCCTTTCTATCTTCTTCTGACCAAAATTCCAGTGAATTCGACAGGGATAGGATCGTGATCGTTAGAGGCTTTGTTGAAGTGAAACCGGCCGTTGATGGCAATTGGAAGAGTTTGAGACCAAATAATGCACTCGTTTCTCACGAATCTGGTGAGAGATGAGTTATTTTGCTGCGAACGCAAACCGTACATTCTCTTCCTATTTTTTACTCTTTCAGATCTGCTTGTAATTGCATTACCTAATAATGCTTGTAACTTGTTCTTTTTATTGGTATTGTGTGACTTACACGATTTCTAATTTTTGGGATTTGGGTTCTATTGGTTTCGACTATATATATGTATATTTCTTGAGTTCTGAATGTGCTAGGTTTTTTATGTTTAATTTCTTGATCAGATCTCAGAGTATGAAATCATTGAAATTTCAGAGAATCATTGAAATCAAATCTTAGGTTTTGATTTGAATTCGCACCATCTGTTTACATTAATAACCACCCTTGTTCTTCCTACGGTTTGGCTCTGAGACCTCAGTGTTCTAAGTTACATCTTTGGTATGTGTTATAAATTCCTTGTATAGCTTTTATCACTTGAATTTTTTTCCATTTCTTCATTCTGAACTCTATAGTTGTGTAGTTTGTCTTTACCAATGATTATGGAGAATTCTTAGTCACATTAACGAAAGGTAGCTACAATAATTGTCTAATTTTCCCAAAGCTTACAAACCTGAGATAATTGGTAATATAAATGTATGTGTGTGTATGTAGTTTATAAATATGAGATCTTGTTGTTTGTTTGATAGATCCCATTTGATCTTGCACCTTTTCTTTTCACATTTTAGTTTTCATTATGTTGTTTCACTTTTCAGGTCTAATACTTCTTTTCTATTCTTTTCAAAGAGAAAAATGAGGGATCTACAGAGCATATAATTATGTTTCTTTTCATTTTTGCTTTACGTTTTTAGATTGGGGGATTTTTAAGATACTCTGTATTTCCCCCCCAATTTATTTGTTTGTTTTTGTGTGGTGGTGTGTGTGAGACATATGGTGGTTGAGATCTGTGTCTATTTTTTTATTTAATTTTCCTCAAATCCTTACTTTGGTTTTAGTTAGGGACAACTAACTAGTAACCAACCAACTAACTACTAGTCAAATTGCTAGCTGTGACAAAAGTACTAACTATTGTTCACTTTCGTCCAAGTAGCACCGCTCTGATATATCATCATGAGAAGCTTTTGGCTCTTTCAGAATTTGACAAACCATGTAAGCTAGCTGCCTCTGTTATGCTTCATTTGTAGAAGGCGTGAAAATGTATCTTTATAGAAAGGAAGTTACCTATCCCTTCTTTTGCTTGGTAGAGCATGAAGGAAGGAGGATTCACTTAATTAAAAATGTATAATTGTTTATAGAAAAGGAATTAAAGACAATTGTATGGTCTGACGTTAAAGAAACTTAATTTATAAATGACGTGGTCGAACACATATACAAAGTGCCTCTGGAAGAATTCATACATCTCCTTCCATCCCTTACCTATCCCTCATACCAAACAGACAAGAATTCCATGCATCCCACTTCCCGCCTTTTCATTCTCTTTTTCCTTTGAAGAAATTGTATGCTAGTTCTTTTTACGATTAGAATCTGTTTTGATCTCTAATGATTCTATTTGAAGTGATTCTGTTTGAAGAAACTGTCTTCACGGTTGGAATCTGCTTGATCTCTAATGATTCTGTTTATCAGAATGAATTACTAGAAATTAAATCATATGTAAGATATTTCTATGTTACTAGTTTATCTCATCTTCTTTCATATTTTTCATATTACACAACTGCTCATGATGCTTGTATAAAATTTCCAATTTTCTATTTTATTTTATGTTTTATTTATTTATAGTTATGGGTGTAAAAGTTAAGTGTTACCCCTCTTCCAATTCCATATGTTCTTAAAGTGTTGGAAGAAGGAGATCTACAGACCTTTGGTTTACTGGATTATGATAAGAGGCTAACACATTCCTTTACCGCTCATTCAAAGGTTGACCCATTCACTGGTAAAAGCCACTGTTAAAAGCATAAATTGTCAAATATTATTCTGGAGGTTTTTGTTTAATAACAATGCTTTTCTGTGTAGGCGAAATGTTGGGTCTTTAAGAAAGAAAATGAAAGGCACGAAGATTGGTTAGCCGTTATAGCATGCATTCATATATAACAAGGGCCTGAACACCTGATATCAGGCTTTGAAGTGATTAATGTTTCTTACATGGCTTCTAATTGAAGCTTAATGAACCTAATATGTCTACATCTTCTAATACAAAAAATAGACTTATAGTTGCTGAAGTATATATGTTTATAAATAATTCCTATTGTGTTTATTAATGGATGTACTTTGGACCTGTTCTGTATTTGTTATCTATGATTGATGAAAGTCATTATTTTGCAGATCATGAGGGAAACACTAGTCTGCTTGTCACATCTTGATCATGAAGATACTGAAAAGCTGGTATGGTTTTTGTTAATTTCATGTTTCTAATTCAGCTTTCAGGGAAGATTTTAACATGCAATGTTCTGACTTAATCTGTTTTTAGCTTCAACTTAATACTTTTATTTTATACAAATGTTGAACTTTTGACTTTGACGTGAATGAACTTCTACTATAAAGTTGCATAAATGGACTAGCCCCCAATTAAGCTAGCATGCAAATTTATTGTGTAGGGACCTTCTAATATTTCCTTGCATATGTTCTATCACTATTGTTACTTCTTATGTCTTACATTTTTTCTTATGCTAATTTTTTGCATACTTTAGTTGTTAGTATTCGGCTAGTTGGCGCACTTACGCTAAAATGAATCTAATTTTTTAAGCTGTGTTCTATGGTGGTACTATGTTAACACACAGTTTAGTAAAATGTTTTGACATGTATATTCTTTGTTTAATTTTTGGAATAACATAGATGCTGAATAAGTTGAGTAAACAACTAAATGGAGAGGATTGGACATGGAACAACCTAAACACATTATGCTGGGCAATTGGATCGATATCCGGGTCCATGATGGAAGAGCAGGTATGCATTTTTCAAGATCAAATTTTTATTTCCTATAAAATCATGCTTGAACAGGTTTCTTGATTGCTCCTTCCCTTTCACTCTTTGTTTTTGCTATTTATTATTTAAGATTTACTATAATTATATATGTTTGAAAAAATTAGTGTGTATAGACTGTGGTTTTACTGAATAGGTATATTGAGGGGATTAAATTGTCATGAAACCGACTTAAGGAGAGTTGCCTTTTTAATTGTTGTTCTGAGTTGGCATGTTATCATATGCTCTTTCCACCACAGCAGAAGTAGATTTGCTAAAGCATACATCTGCAAGGAAGATATTGCTATGATGTTACATCAGTGCTGTGTGTCTTTGCTATATTTTCTTCAGAAATATAAGTTCAACCAACTTCCCTTCCATTTTCTCACATCTTCAAAATGGTGATGATCGTATATATCTATTTGTAAAGTTGGTTTGATTTGTGTTTTGACAGAAAGTGCATTTGCATTGTTGCTGGTAGTATATTTTTTTAAGTCTGATAATCCCATATGCATGCTTCATTAGGCTGCAGGTGTATTAATTCTTTTGTTTTGTTTTGATAAAATGCATATGTATGTTATTTCGTTTCAATGATGTATTCTGTGGATGATGGGTTGGATTCAACTTCCTTTTTCGTTAAAAACTTTCATTTTCTTTGTTCAAAATCCTTGTAGCTTATATTTACGTAGTATGTAGTACCCTGAGTTTTCTGTTAGAATTATTAAAATATTTTCACTTTCATAATGTTTGTTCAAATCCCATGTTTGCATTATTTAACTATTTAGCTGGTAATCTTTTGAGTCATTCCTTTAATAGATTCTTAATTCCCTTGTGCCTGTTTCAGGGTCTGCTATTACTGGCCCAATTGGAAAGGAGTGTGCTGATCAACCTAGGATTGGCTGAACCGACTTGGAGAAGACTTTTTTGTACATGATTAGGTAGTAGTGCACCATAGTTAATTTGGTATATTTTGTGGATGTAGTAATTTAAAACTGTAAACGTATGGTATTATTGGATGTATTTTGAAACTGAGAATGGTTGATACATTTTGGCTTTAAATGAGAATTTAGAGTTTTTTTTAGCTATATATCATTACATTAATATTAGCAGTTCTACAAGTACAACATTGCAGCTGACATCTTATAAACGTTGTATAAATTAGTCTAAAGGTTGTGTGATGTATCAAACTACAACGTTTTATACCAGAAAATGTTGTGGAATGATACCATCAACAACGTTTTCAAGCATCTTAGTATTTATTTAAAGATAATGTACAACGTTTTTTAGTCAAAAAACGTTGTGTTATGCGCCAACTACAACGTTTTTAAAACGTTGTATAAAATGTGTCAAATAGATGACACCCTTAACCTTGACGTTTTTGGGAAAAAATTACAACATTTTTTAGGTATTATCTTTTTATTGTTTTGTAGTAGTGAGCTTATATAATTAAAGGAGTTGGTGAAGTTACTTTCAAAACAAAATCTGGAAAGTTTGAAAAAATGACTGATGTTTACTTCGTTCCAGGCATCAAAAGCAATTTGCTAAGTACTGGACAACTTTTGCAAAAAGGATTTGATATATTCTTTCATGATAAATTATGTACTCTGTCAAAAAATAATCAGGTTGTGGCAAACATTGGCTTAGTGGAGAATAATTTATTTCCACTTCCACTCCAAGTGGTAAATTTTCATTGTTTTGCTGGTTTTAATGAAGAATTTTCCAAGTTATGGCATGACAGGTATGGCCACTTGAATTTCGACAGCCTAAAATTGTTAGCAGTGAAAGGAATGGTGAATGGATTACCCCAGATTAATAAAATGGAGGAGACTTGTGAAACATGCCAGTTGGGAAAGTTGCACCATAATCCATTTCCCTCAAATTCTTCTTGGGGTGCAAGACAGCCACTTGAACTTGTTCATTCAGACCTGTGTGGTCCTATGACAGTGTCATCTTTTGGAGGTAACAGATACTTCATTTCTTTTATTGATGATTACACAAGAAAAGTGTGGACTTATTTTCTTTATGAAAAATCTGAAAGTTTTCAAGTTTTTAAAAATTTTAAAGCAGAAGTTGAAAAGTTTTATGGTTATCACATAAAGACTTTGAGAACAAATCGAGGGTCGGAATATCTTTTAAATGATTTTCAGAATTTTTGTAAGGATAATGGCATAAGGCATGAACTGACATTCCGTTATACACCACAACAAAATGGTGTTTGCGAAAGGAAAAATCGTACAATCATGGACATGTTTCGGTGTATGCTGAAAAGAAAAGGGTTGCCATGCTAATTTTGGGCAGAATTTGTTTCTTGTGTAGTTTATTTGATCAATAGGTCCCCAACAAAAAGTTTAAAAAATTGTACTCCTCGCGAAGCATGGTATGGGAGAAAACCAAATGTCCAACACTTGAAGATTTTTGGAAGTGTAGGTTTTGCTCATGTGCCAGATGCAATAAGAACAAAACTTGATGACAAAGCAGAAAAATGTATTTTTGTTGGATACAGTGAAAGGTCAAAAGCCTATAAGCTGTATAATCCAAAAAACAAAGAAAATTGTTATTAGCAGGGATGTAACCTTTAATGAAAAATCTTTTTTCAATGATGCTGACATAAACACTGCAGACGAGGCACCATTGCTCATGGAGGATTTGGATGGTTATATCAGCATGCCAAGTGAAGATGATTCATCCTTGAACCCAACTGATGTTCCATTTGTAGACACCCAAATTTTGCACTTTTGTACTAACCCTGGCAGGAGGGCAAAGTCGTCACTTGACTCGACATGCGAAAAGGAAAGTAGACCCCAACACGAAGCCACCCCAACGACTTACGGTCAAAACCGCCACAACGAACAACGAGCATCAGGTTACTTGAGTCAAGACAAACAGTCGATCCAGAAGAACCTGATTTGATCACAAAAGACGACTAATGGCCACTACGCTTACGATGTTCGGGGGTCTCGCTCACCGGTGAGCTGGCGGGGGTGGTAGGGGCAGCACCCCCTGGAAGCCAAGCACAAATAGCAATTTCTACATCAAGTAACAGCCTCCCAAATTAATACAGCAGAAATTGGCGAATTAAAACCGCGTGACACGGAAATCGAGAAAAACAAGCCGGACAGCCGCGGATGTACCTGCGACCACCGACAAAAAGGACTTTTGCGCGGCTCGAGGGCGGCACACGGCAGCCGAGGATTCGGCGCGGACGGCCACCGGCTGCCTGCTGAACCAGTATACATCGCCATTTTCAACCCGAGAAGGAGAAGAGAAGAAATTTTGAAGGTTTCAGAGAGAGAAAAATGGCGGAATAGAGAGAGAAACCTTCGGGTTTGGTCAAAAAGTGTGAGATTTCTTCTCCTTTTGTTCAATCTTCATGCTATATCTTGTATTCTACATTGGATTTGAGTACTAGTGCGTGATTTCTATCAATATCAAGGCAAAAATTTCGATATCTTTCTTAGTGTTGGGGCATTTTGTAGATCTATTAGATTTAATATTTCATCTTGCTTTAGTAGTGTAATCGATAAATATTTGTGTATTTGTGCATTTGTTGGGTGGATCTACTGTTAGATCTGAAAATATTTGGTGCATTGCTATTTAAGTAGTTTGATTCGGTGTATTTTGAAGTTAGATCCAATGTAGTCAATATATTGTAGATCTATGGATTAGGGACGGTTAGAGAGGATTTATAGCGGATGGAATCTCCTCCTAACCTCCCGATGATATCCCTTTAGTTTATTTTATAATTTTTACGTATGTAGCGATGGCGATGCATTTGTATTATATATATGTAATTTATGGGCCTTAAAGCGATGTCGAATCGAAAATCGGGTTTAAGGCCTCGTGATAATGAAATATGTGATTGTGGGCGTTTGGGGTTATTTAGACGGCTTACATGCCCACAAATAGCTCCAACGTTATTTTGATGCTTGGTTTTCCCTTTCGACATGAGAAAACGAATTTTTGAATGAAAAGATAAAGATTTTCATAAAATCAATCAAAGTAGGATATTAGATCACTCGTAGGCTAAATAAAATTGTAAGTGTCGGATGAACTCTATTCCTATTTGACGAAGGGTTTAAAAAATATGTTTTACAAATATCATCGGTTTTATTATCGAAACAAAAAAGCAATAAAAAATGAACTTTTCGATTAAGTCAAATCCTTCGTGCATAGGGTTAACGAGATTCTGAAGCACTTTCAAAGTAAAGCATTTCAACGACATTCATTTAGGCACATACACACACACACACACACACACACACACACACACACACACATATTTTTAGGATTTAAAAGGATAGGAAAACATCAAGATAGCGGTAACCGTGTTTCACGGAAGTCGGGGGGTGCCTAACACCTTCCCCTCGCTTAAGCAAGCTTCCGAACTCTATGAATCTCGGTTTGCGGACCAATTGAATCGGAGTCACATATGAGCCATTACGATTACGAAAATAAAATTCGGATGAGTTGCTACATCCATTTCAACAATACCAACTGGCGACTCTGGTCAATTGGCTCATAAAGAAATCGATCTTTCAAACCCCGTCGACACTAAGCCGACCCTTTTCAAAAATCACATCAAAATCTAAAGGCTAAAATTGGAAAGGGCTTTAATATTAAAATACGAAACGACGAAAATCCCGGCGTCGACACCATTATCAGGGGAGTCTTCTAGTAACAGCCCCGAAGGAATCAAGACAAGGACTTTGAAGGAGATTTATGATACTACAGAGCCGGTAGATGCGGGAGCTATTTTCTTTGCTTTCTATGCAGGGGAAGATCCAATTTCCCATGAAGATGAAGCAAAAGAAGAAAAATGGAAACAATCCATGAAGGAAGAAATGATAGCTATTGAAAGGAATGACACCTGGGAGCTTGTCAATTTACCACCAAACAAAAGACCCATTGGAGTTAAATGGATTTTCAAGACAAAGTTAAATTCAGATGGCTCTGTCAATAAGTACAAAGCGAGGCTCGTTGCAAAGGGGTATGCGCAGAAGGAAGGGGAAGATTTTAATGAGGTATTTGCACCTGTTTTAAGACTTGATACCGTTCGTTTAATTATATCTCTTGTAGCTCAAAAAATTGGAAATTGTTCCAAATGGATGTCAAATCGGCATTTCTAAATGGGTTTCTTGAGGAAAAGATCTATGTCGACCAACCGTCTGGTTTCGTGAAAAACGGTGAAGAAGATAAAGTTTATAAGTTAAAGAAGGCTTTATATGGTCTAAGACAGTCACCCAGGGCTTGGTATAGCCGCATAAATTCATACTTCGAGAAGAATGGTTTTTAGAAATGTCCTCCGGAGCATACTTTATACACCAAAATTGATTCTTCAAAAGGAAGGTTTATGGTGGTAAGTCTCTATGTTGATGATCTCATTTTTACTGGCAATGATATGGAGATGCTTAATGATTTCAAAATTTCAATGAAACAAGAGTTTGACATGACTGATTTGGGAGAGTTACATCATTTTTTGGGCATTGAAATTAATCAATCCAGTAAGGGAATTTTTATTTCTCAAGGGAGATATGCAAGGGAAATTTTAAAGAAGTTCCACATGGAAAATGCTAATTCTGTTTCAACTCCATGTGTTACTGGGCTTAAGTTAAGCAAGAAAGGTGAAGGAAAGCTTGTGGATCCAACTATTTACAGGAGTTTGGTTGGAAATTTGATGTATTTAACTGCCACAAGACCAGATTTAATGTTTGTTGTTAGTATGATTAGCAGATTCATGGAGAAGCCTCACTCAGAACATTGGGAAGCAGCAAAAAGAATTTTGAGATATGTGAAAGGCACAGTTGATTATGGAATCTTCTATGAAGCTGGAGTTCCAGTTTGTCTTACTGGATTCATAGACAGTGATTTTAGAGGTAGCATTGATGGTAGCAAAAGTACTTCAGGCTATGTTTTCAATATTGGAAGCGGAACTATTTCTTGGAGTTCAAAGAAACAACCAATTGTTGCTCTTTCAACAACTAAAGCTGAATATATAGCGGCTGCACATGTTGGATGTCATCTAGTTTAGTTAGAAGGAATTTTGAAGTATCTCAAGCAAAAACAAGAAGCTGATCCAACTTTGTTTTGTGATAACACTTTAACAATTTTCGTTACCAAAAATCCAGTTCTTCATGGAAAGACGAAGCATATTCGCATTCGATATTATTTTTTAAGGGAACTTGTGAATGATGGAATTATTAATATCCAGTATTGTAAATCTGTGGAGCAGTTAGCTGACATTTTTATAAAGCCTATTTCTGGAGAAGTTTTCAAGAAGCAAATCGCTAAGCTCGGAGTGAAGAATAAATTTGGTTTACGGGAGGCCTTGTTAACAGCTAAACCAAATTTATAAATACTTCTAGATTGTTCAAGAATTATCTTAATTAATTAGTGTTAATACATGAATTGGTGATATCTAAGTACATGATACATGTATGCACATGAATGTATTTAAAATGTCTTGGAACATGTAATGGTTAGGTTCATGTACATGAATGTGGTCATGTAGTAATTATTATGGTAGCTCTAGAAGTATCTTATCAGTACTATAAATAGTCATGTACATGGATCATTTCAAGCAAGTGAAATCAAAGTGTTCTCTAAAGTTATATTTCACTTCCTCCCTAAAAATATCTCTTCCTAATTATCCATCATAACTGCGCTCACTAATCGCACTACAGAATACATTGGCGGAGAAATTTCAATGCTCCCGACTTTTAAGTATATTCCGAAATCAAGTACGGACTACATGGATTTCAGCTCTAAGAAAAATGCCTACAACAAGCTGTTGGAGGCATTGAAGAATGAAGATGGACCTACGATACTTGGTATTTACGAAATGCCTGCTGCTGGAAAGACGACAATGATGGAAGAAGCTTCGAAGCAATCTATGGATAAGGGTATTTTCCACAAGGTGGCACGAGCTGACGTCAGCCAAGTGTGGATGTGCAAAAATTACAAGCGCAGCTTGCTAGAGATATAGATTTGCACTTTCCACCTGGAGCGGATGTGAAGCAAAGAGCTTTTTTGCTGGGGAGGAGACTGAGGGAAGGGAAAAAGTTTCTTGTCATATTGGATGATGTTTGGGGGGAGGTTCCTTTAAATGATATGGGAATTCCTTTTGGAGATGCTAGTATCAAGTGTTGTAAGATCCTTTTAACGTCTCGAACACAACAAGCTTGTGATAATAACACATGCAAGGATGTTATTAAGATTGGAATCTTGGAGAAAGATGAAGCGTGGGAACTGTTCAAGAAGAGAGTTGATGCTTCTGCCATTGATTCTCTCAGTGATAAGAACTTGGCAATGGAGGTTTGCGAGCAATGTGGAGGTTTGCCGCTCGTGATTGTTGCAGTTGGAAAGGCACTGCAAAACAAGCCTGAGGTTTCGTGGAAGGATGCACTTGGTCAACTCGAGAAATCCAACCTAGAAAACATCGACGGAATAGATCCAAAAGTGTATGCTGGTTTGAAGTTGAGTTTTGACCATTTACCCAAAGACGCCAAGTCATGCCTTTTGCTCTCTTCAGTATTTTGTGAAGACGTCGAGATTCAATTTGAAGAGTTGCTCGAACTTGTAAGAGGATCAGAACTACTTAAAGGTTATGATACAATAGAAGCTGCAAGAAATCGAGTAGGTTCTATGGTTTTTAACCTCAAGTCTTCTTCGTTGCTGCTTGAAGGCAAATATGATACTACTGTCAAACTGCATGATATTGTTAGAGACGTTGCAAGATCTATAGCTTCCACAGACCAAGATTATGCATTCCTATCTAAAAGTTGCGGCTCAGAATGGCTAGATGAAGATGATTGTAGGTGTCGAAAATTAATAGACCTAAGATTCAAGGGTAGCCTTGTTGACTTTCCTGGTGATGTGCTTTGCCCAAACGTTCGTATTTTGCGCCTAGAGTGCGGCAATTCTTTACCACACCCTCCTGATGAATTCTTCAAGGGGTTTCCTAATCTTAGAGTCGTGTTGCTCTACAATGTATCCTCTTCCGTACAACCATCGTCCATTCAATACCTGCCAAACCTCCGGATGGTAACAATATACAGTGACAAGTTAAGTGACCTATCCCTCATCATTCAGCTAAAAAAACTTGAGATTCTTAGCCTTCATGCAATTTTTTTTCCAGCCAACAAGCCATTAGATTTACGAGGCTTGATGCGTCTTAGGATGTTACGTCTGGAGTTTCTTCCTAAAGAGAAAATTTCAGTGCTACCAAATGTCTTATCAAGTCTATTCAGCCTCGAAGAATTGCATATTCCATGTGGGTTAATAATTCGCGATGAAGCAGCAAGAGAAGAGTTGAGCCCCATTTCTCGCGAGCTAAGTACACTTGCTCGCTTGACAAATTTGGCTATTCGTTTAGATGATGCAATGTCTTGTCCAGATGAAAATATCTGCAAAAAATTGTTTAGATTTAAAATATCTGTGGGTCCACTTATTCCAGTTTATGGAGGCTGGGAACATTCTTCAGCAAAGAGATCATTAGAATTCTCTAATGGCAATCTCGAAGGCGGGGTTAAAACTCTTGTGGAAAGAGCTGAAAAAGTATTCTTGCATAAAGTTACAGGTTTACAAAATGTTTTCACCAACATTGATCGCGAAGCGTTTATAGACTTGAAGATTCTAATAATCGATAGATGTGGTAACGTGGAGCATCATCTAGCCCGCATTCAGCACAGACAACTTCATCAACCTTTTTCTAAATTAAGTGTCTTAGAAATTCATCGCTCGGGATTTAAATATCTCTTCTGCGCTTCCTTTGCAAGATATCTTGTGCAATTGAAAGAACTACAAATATATAGTTGCAAGTGTTGAAAATATAAACTTAATTTAATATTATTAATTTATGTTGGTACATGAATGAGTGAGTGTCTAAGTTCATGATACATGTATGTATATGAATGTATTTAGAAGTGTCTTGGAACATGTATGGCTAGATTCATGTACATGTATTTGGTCATATAGTAATTATTAAAATGGCTCTAGAAGTGTCCTAAGAGCCCTATAAATAGTCTTATATGTGAGACATTTTAAAACAAGTGAGTTGAATAAAGTATTTTAAGAATTAAACACTCTTTCTCACTTCTCTATAATTTATCCTCTTCCATATATTTTCCAACAAAGTGGTATCCGAGCCAAGGTTAAATACAAGGTATTTCCAAGCTTTAGACAAGTTGTCCAAGGTGACGACAAGGGACAGTAGACGACCAAATTGAGGTGACTTGGTGCTATCAAATAGTTTCGTTGGGTGAGTGCAATGTGTGCGCGTTAGAGTCCCGGAATGCAATCTAGTGAATATGCTAGCTGAGAAGAAATTTGAAAAAGAAGTTTGTGAGTGAAGCACGTCACAAAGGTAAATTATATTGATAGTGTTCGGGAGAGGGAAATTATAGAAAAATGATGTTTCCTATGTTCGGTGACAAATTAGTGTTCACAAATTACAATGTTTGGAGTATAAGGATTCGAGCATATCTTGGAGCTTGCAATGTATGGCGAGATGTCATTGTAAATCCAGAAAAGTGTATTTCAAAAAGAGTTCGAGAAATGAAAGAAAAAAGAGCAAGGGAGATTTTGCAAGGAGCAATGCATGAAGAAGTTTGGAAACGTGTTGCGAGTTTCGATTCTCAAGCTCAATTATGGAATGAGCTTCAATCTATTTGCAATAACTATAAAGGTCCACCGTTACCTAATGAGTCTTGGGTACGATATGTGGAAGAAGATGAGATATCTCTTGAAGAAATTGACGAATTAGTTGAGGAAAAAGAATGTGAAAAAGAATTTTTTGAAGATGTCATGAAAGAGGAAGACAAAAAGATTTGTGTTGATATTACAAAAGTTGAAGATAAAAAAGGAGAGATTGAAGAGACGATAAGTGAAGAAGTATTTGAAGAGGTAAAAGAAGTAGAAAAAGAAAAGGAGGAGGTGATCAAAGAAATTGAATTAATTGACAAAATTGTCAAAGGTGAACTTGTTGAAATTATGAAAATAGAAGAAAAGATTGTTGATCAAGGCTATATGTTCAAAAATTTAGAGGAGCATGAGAAAACTATTTTGTGTGTCAAAATTGATTTGGGATTTATAGCAAGAAATTTTGTGGAAGACATTAAATGGGTCAACATAGAGAATTATTATGATCAAAGGGAGTTTGCAAATAGTAAAATGGAGAAACAACACAAGAAGTTCATGAAACATACAAACCATGAGAAGTTAGATTACAAGATAAAGAAGATCAAATGGAAATTCCAAGCGTGCGTGACGAATAAATGTCGAGACACAAAAGTAAAGACAAGAGATAAAATTCTCACGTCCAAGGAAATTGCAAAACTGATGAAAGTATTTCAACGTGCTAAAGACTCGAGTATGCCAAGACAATTATTTGTGCCATATACATCAATGAAGATGGCAAAAGAGAATCTTGCGATTGAAGACATCGGAAGATCAAAAAAGTTTTCCAACATTATTGAGAATTTCATAAATCAAGTTTAAGAGGGGATGTTGAAAATATAAACTTAATTTAATATTATTAATTTATGTTGGTACATGAATGAGTGAGTGTCTAAGTTCATGATACATGTATGTATATGAATGTATTTAGAAGTGTCTTGGAACATGTATGGCTAGATTCATGTACATGTATTTGGTCATATAGTAATTATTAAAATGGCTCTAGAAGTGTCCTAAGAGCCCTATAAATAGTCTTATATGTGAGACATTTTAAAACAAGTGAGTTGAATAAAGTATTTTAAGAATTAAACACTCTTTCTCACTTCTCTATAATTTATCCTCTTCCATATATTTTCCAACAGCAAGGAGATGGAAGAAATAGTGAGGAATGAAGAAAGCAATATTCACGAAAAAATAGAATTTCCCAATTTAACATCTATGAAGTTTTGTCGTTTGCCAAAGCTCACAAGCTTCTACTGCAATCAGAGAAACGGTGTTCCTATTCAACAGTCTCTCTTTAATGAAATGGTCATATTTTTCTATCCTTAATTAAGAAATGACAATCTAGCTAGCATTTTAAAATGATAAAAATAAATAAATGCACGGTGAAGAGTAATAACTAGCCATTCTCTTAATTATTTATACTTGGCTTGTCAAACTTTACTCAGTTTGTTAATATATATGGACATGATAGGTAGATAAATAATTACCGAATAAAATGTTGCAGGTTACATTCCGTGCCTTGAAGGAATTGAAGATTTTTGGTTTGGGTAAAGTGCAATATTTCTTTAATGGAAAGGTATGCTTCTATAACTTAGAAAAATTACTCAATATTGTTACTATATTTTACCAAATTAGAAGAACTTAGTAAAATAAGATATTTGAACCTAAATCATCATAATTAAAAATTATTATAGAGTTTTTGAGCGTTTTGATGTCAATTTATAAAATTTAAAATTAATATTAATTCGTTTGAATGTAGAAAGTAACAAATATGACTATTAATATTACTTTTAAATTAATTTATATCAAGTCTAAATTTTTGTATAAAAATCTATCATTTTCATATTAATTTTAAATTTCACAAACTAATCACAAGAATTTGAAGTATATATTTTATTTTTGAATATAGTGTAGTGGACAAACCCCAGAAAGGCTCACAAGGAGGCCCATACCAAAACAAAGTCGATGAAACAAATAATTGAATTAACACGTGGGGTTTGATTTTAATAAGTAGGGGTGCACACAAAATCGAAAAAAATTAAAAAATCGACCGGATCGAACTAAACCGTTACTATTTTAAACCAAAAAAACATAAAACTGAAAAACGATCCCTCCTCCTCCCTCATCTCCCCTCCCTCCTCTGCCGTCCCCCCTCCTCCCCGCCCCACCCCTCCCCCTGTGCCCCTCCTCCTCCCCCAACTCCCCGCCGTCCCCCTCCTCATCCCCCATCCCCGCCCCACCCCCGTCGTCTCCCTCATCCCCGTACCCTCCTCATTTCCCTTCCCCGCCCGCGCCCCACCGGTTAGAAGCATTAAGGAGGGTGGCGGTGGTGGCTGCAGATTTGGTTGGGAATATGATAGGAAAATAATAATATTGAGGGTATTTTTGTCTAAAAAATAACAATGTTCATTCAGACTTGTTTCTTAATTATTTAGACTTGATTTTGTATCTTAACCGGTTAGAAGCATTAAGAGCTAATAAAAAAAAAAAAAAAATCATCTGCCTCTTACCGAATAAGAGACAGTCTATTAAGAATCAATAAGAGGTAAACAAACAACACCTAAGCGCCAAAACTGTGGATACAAGCCTTGGTTCAAATTGGATACAGATTCTATGGTAATATATATTCTTACGAATTTTATATTTTTAGTAAATTCGAAATTATCTTTAATAATTACTATGCTTACAATAAGTCAAGCTGCAAAGGATTTTGCAAAAAATATAATCTTGGTGCAGTGCATCCTTTCCTTTTCAATCTCCACAATTATGTACACCCTCTGTTTTGCAAATGATTACAAAAGATGACAGAAGTAAAAAAAAATTGTCCAATAAAAGATTTTTAAAGTATACAAATTAAATACAAAATATTATATAAAGTCTATGTTATTTTCAAAAATACTTAAGTGGGGTTTACTACTTTAAAAAATAAATAAATTAATATGTGCAAGTGAGGTTCATTATTGATAAAAATAAGTACTTATTTATGCATTCTCAACTTTTATTTTTTAAATTTGTGTGAAAAATATACTTAAATGGCATTTTCTATGAGAAGGAGAGGGAGTACATGTCCATATCTTGGCAGAATTCACCTTCAAACCGTTTATATTATTTGCTCGAATAGAAGACTACCAGGTTGATGAGATATATACATATACTCACTTTATATATATATATTCTGATTCTTTCTAGAAAGCAAGTCACACAAGAACAAATTTGATGAATCATTTATTTAACATACTTCGTGCATTTTTCAGTTTGATGGCTGAGCTCCCATTAATAAGTATAGAGAACTAATGTTGGGAACTAATTTACATGTGAAATTTCATTATCTACAGCACTAAATTTATTTACATGGTGTAAATGGTATTTTAGCGTTGAGATTAACCTCACCTGCCAATAGGTTGGTAAAGTCACCAAACACAAACGAGCACAACTAACTTACTGCTAGCCTGTCTCCAAGCTCTTTTCTGTATACGAGAATCAAGCCGCTACCATCTACCACTTGAGGTTTCTCATTCAACAATGTCTTGTATTGATCATCTCTATCTTCTAAATTACGCATTAGATCAACCTAGAAACCCAAAAAAAAACAATTATAGACTGACAAAAAACTCGTACCATATTGAAACTAAAAAAGTGAGCAACGGTTAATCTTATAAACAAGGTAATAAAGAATCCTCAAGGTTGTATATAAAGGGAACTAAAAAAGTAACAAAACACCAACTCACACTTTGGGATCATGAATAAAGGCAATCTTGTAATTATATTTTTTTATTTTTTAGTAAAATAATAAGTTTAATTAATAATTATATGTATTATAAAACTAATTACTATGTGGAAACTCGAATTCGAGCTTGAATTTAAAGTTCGCGAGTAGTTTGAATATAATTCGATCCGAGTCGAATCGAATTCGAGTAACGAAAATTCAAGTCGAGCCGAATCTGAGTAAAGTTTTTCAAATATAGTTCGAATCCGAGTACGAATTTAACCTTACGAGTCGAATCAGAACAGTTTAAAATTCGGATCGATTCGACCCGTTTGCAGCCTTAAGTAAGAAGGAAGCCACGTGGTCCGGTCGGAGTCATTAAGACATTAATTCATATTAATCAGATAAGATTACAAAAATAAATAGTCCGATTTTACTGTGTACGTGAGTACGTCTATTAAAAAAATAATTATTTTCAATTTATCCGTATTAAATATTCTATTATCATTTCGTTTGTTTTAAATAATTTTGTATTTTTTTAAAATAAAAAAAATAGAAGAGAAAAAAGGGTGTGATTGTATTCTCAATGTCAAAATAAATAGTATTATATTTTTAATGTATGTTATATTATTTTCAATGATTTTTTTAATAAAAATAAATGAGAATAATATTGAAAAAAATAATATTAAAATAGAAAGAGAACAAATAAATTTGAACAGACTAAAAAAAAATTAAGACAAATAAACTTGGACAAATGGAGTATTATTTAACCCAAAACATAAAAATATTTGGAAGAAAGAAAGCAAATTACCTCTTACGACCAAGAGTCCATCCTTGATCCAAGTCGAGTTTTGCATTTCTTAACTAGTGTGAAACGCTTCTCATAGGTCATTTTTCAAGCCCATCTCAGGGGTTTTTGACGAAAAATTATTAAATAATTTTGGGACATCAGCCACGTGGTACTCCATATCATTCATGTGCTGTTATTTTAACACTTAAAATAAAATTGCCCACTTTACATGTTGAAATGGTAATACATGAATAGTATAGAGAATCAAGAGGCATATGTTCCAGAACCACTGAATAATTACTCGTTCCGGACACTTACACAAATTACAAGTGACAATTACTAGAATAAGGTAGAAGTTAACAATAAATATATAATAAGACAAAACATAGTTTTTTGGCCTTTGTAAAATTTAACTAATGTTAAAATAATTCTTAAAGACTCTAATTTTAATATATAGTTATTTAGAGTACATGGTTGAGTAAAAATTTAAAAGGTAAAATCTTAAATACGATTTGAATGACAAATTAACTAAATGACTCTTATAAAAAATAAAATTATTGTAAAATAATAAGTTAGTTACTCTAAGTTTTTTAAAACATTTAAAGGCTAGCTAAATATAGCTAATTGAAATTTAACTACACTTTACAAAATGAACTTTCGTAGGTATTTATATACTTTTGTTTGAAAAATATAAGTTTCACTTTCGTTTTTAAAGTGTTTTTGTATGTTCGTTTAATTAGATGTGCCACTCAAATACATTGGTTTAGAAAAATTATATATAAAAAAGTTGAATACTAAATTAATTTCTTTTATCAAAATTAAATATTAAATTAACATAACAAAAATCAAATTATTAAACACTGCAGAACATGATAATGGTATAATATCATAAGATTTAATAATAAATTATGAAACAATAAAATAATATAAAATTAATTATATTGAATTAGTAAGTTAAGTTGTGAAATTATTAACTATATAAAAATAATTAATAGTTAGTGTTGTAGAACCAAAACTCTTTTACAGTCTTACAAACTTTAAAGTTAACTTATTATTTTTCAATAATTTTATTTTATAAAAAAATCTTTTAATTACTTAGTTATACAATAAATTTTAACTTTAAAAACATGTTTGAGATATTACTTTAGTAAATTTTAAATTCTAAATAACTAAATATTAAAAAAAAAAGTAAAAATATTATGATTACATAATATTTAATGCTAAAAATATATTATATATTGTAAAATATATTAATGATTAGACTTTAATTATCAATTTTATTTCATATAAGAGACATTTAGTTAACGATTTAAATATATTTTATTATCCTGAATTATTTTTTTTTTTATCTTTTAATTTTTTTTAATTAAATGAATAAATTATTAATTTTATTAATTTTGGCCGATTGATGTTACACGTCAAAAATTATTGATGTGACCTCTTGAGTGAGACCATGTTCAGCTGGTTGTATACTACCAATTACACATATGTACAATTTAATTAAATTAGAAATGGGTAGAACTGTGACATTTCATATTTTTTGTTCAGACCCCCAAATTCTAATCCGCAACGAAAGAAAAAGAAACCAAAAAAGGTGCAAACATTAATGGAAGGAACGAAATCGGCTTGTTCTTTGGCGATTGTTGATCACTATACCGCGAAGGAGAAGAGTGACGATTGTGCAATTGGTGGTTCTTCCATCTCCTCCGGCAAGTTTTTCCTTCTCTCAAATCCCTCACAATCTATGCTAAAAACCCATCGACCTTTCAGCTCCTAGCCCCTCACTGGCCAAAATTGAACCAAATCAAACTAATCCGTTTGCACCAAAGGCCACAATTGCCATCTGGGTCTGATTTTTCCCCTCTATTTGAAAATCTCACCTCCCTTAACAAAATTGATTTGTCCAGCGTCTATTGCTGGACTAATGATCTTTTTTTGGTGCTTAAATATGAAAGAGTTTCTTGTTGCTTGTATGTTTGATCCTAGGTACGTTGGCTTTGTTGGGGATTAAACACTGTTATCCATAGCTGCCAATTTCAGGTCTTCCATTGTTGGAGGAATTTTCTCTAGATGTTTGTAATAATATTCGAGGGAGTGGTCCTGTATTTGAGATTCTTCATTCGAAATACCCCAAGTTGAGGAAGCTTAAACTGAGGCAGTTACATGGGATTTGTATGCCAGTTGAATCGAAGCTGGATGGGATTGCACTTTGTCATGGGCTTAAATCTTTGTCGATTAGGAACACGACTGACTTGATGGATTTTGGATTAATTGCTATTGCGATGGGGTGTTCGAGGTTGGTTAAGTTTGAAGTTCAGGGTTGTAACAAGATTACTTTGAGGGATGTTCAACTGAGAGAAGATTACTACCCAGCCCCAGAGAATGATATGAGTACGGAGATGAGAACGAATTCCGGGTAGTTTCCCAACATAGCTTCAAGTTATCTTCATCTTTCTGAGTTACATCCAACTTACTCACAAATTCTTGATTTTAGCCTCATCGCCAATTGAAGTGGCGTTGAGTAAATTTTTAAAATTCAACGCCAATTCAATTGGCATTCAGTCTCGCTATTTTAATTAAACACTTATTTAAATTTAACTCAACAAAATTTTATATAAAAAAAAAACACCCAACACCAATTGAATTGGCCGTCCAACTAAATAAAAAAATATGTTCCAATTCCAATGCCAATTGGCAAAAAAAAGTTGAAAAAAAAGTAATTAAAAAAACTAAAAAAGACAATGCCAATTCCATTGCCATTCAATTCTTCTTGAATTTAAAAAAAAATAAAAAAATAAAAAACTGACATAGTCAAAAAGTTTGACTAGCATTGTAACTTGTGATTCTCTCTATTTATTGTAACTTGTGGAATCTCTTTTAAAAGTTTTAGTCAACACTTATTTTCTCTATTTATTTTTTTAAAAATAAAAATTAACGGCACTGGGAATGGCGTTGAAGTGTACTGGTTATGTATTTGGGTTAAACGTCATTGTGAATGATGATGAAATGTGTGCTTTTTTCATTTTTTAAAAAAATAAATTCGTTTTAAAAATTTTTTAAATAAGTTTTTTTTTAAATGACTTTTTTTTAAAAAATACAAAAAATAATCGAGTATGTTAGCTTTTTAAATTATTTTTTTTAAAAATTCAAGAAGAATTGAACGCAAATGGAATTGGCGTTGTCTTTTTCGATTTTTTTAATTATTTTTTTTCAACTTTTTTTTGCAGTTGGCGTTGGAATTGGGGCATATTTTTTTATTTAGTTGGACGCCAATTCGATTGGCGTTAGGTTTTTTTTTTTTTTTTATAAAATTTTGTTAAGTTAAATTTAAATAAGTGATTAATTAGGAGTTAATTAAAATGATGAGAATGAACGCCAATTGAGTTGGCGTTGAATTTAAAAAAAATTACTCAACGCCACTTCAATTGGCGTTGATGCTAAAATTAAGAATTTGTTGGTAAATTGGATGCAACTTAGCAAGATGAAGATAATTGAAGCAATTTTGGGAAACTACTTAACGGATTCCTGTAGTCGATTTGAAGATGCAAGAAACGGGGGTAATTTCCCAGGATGGCTTAATTTGTGTTCAACTTTCTGAATTATGGTCATTTTGTTCAAGCTTTCTTCATCATAGCCTCAACGCCAGTTGAATTGATGTTGAGTACATTTTTTTAACTCAACGCCACTTCAAATGGCGTTGAATATTAACCCTTCAATTAACCTATAATTTAATCACTTTGTTAGTTCCCAATGACACGAAAGATATCTAAAACCGTCAGGGGGGGGTTGAATAAATACTTTAAATTTTTTTATTTATTTGGCTTTAAGAAAGAATGAATTATTAATCAAATAGTTTAACACATCGGAATATGATTTAGTTATCCCTTCTTAATATGTTAATGCAATAATTCAACAAGCAGTTATAACAATTAATAAATACAAGATGAAAGACACCAGTTTTTAAGTGGTTCAGAGTTCACAAGACTCCTACTCCATTGTTCTGCTCCTTGAGCAGCAAATCCACTAAGGATACTTTTACAATTTTCTAATCATTAAGATTCCTTCAAGACCAGTAGTCTTTAAATTTTAGTTCACTAAGAACTCTACAAGTCCAGTAGACTTGGATACTCTAGTTCACTAAGAACACTTCTCGAGTAGTGTAGATTTAAGTGTGCTACTAAGTTACGTTTAGCATAAGTTTCTAAAGAACTTAGTAGCGATGCAAGATACTTTTGCTTTTGATCTTTTACAATTCTTGCGTATGTTTTTCTTTCTTATGTGTTGTTTGTTTGTCTTGTGTATTGAATCTGGGCTTCTCATATAGAAGCTTCAGATTTCTTCCCGTTTGAAATCTGTCATTTTCTTCAAGTTATGTCTGTTACCTCACAATGTAGAGCTGTTGAATATTATATTCATTTAGCTCATTAATGCTCTGACGATGTACTAATTGACTTGCAAATACTGTCCAAAAAGGTGTTTTTTTTTCCTTGGGATAAGACATGACAGTCGTAGGTTTTTACCAACTTTCATAGAGGCGTTTGGCCTTCCATAGAAATATGGCTGATAGGACACAATCTTCTGACTTTTACTACCTTGAAAGTCTTCTCTCTGTTGCATAGCACGCTTTGGTTAGTCCTCTGATATTTCTGACTTTAGGCTCTTAGCAGAAGTTTATCTGACACATTGATGCAGATTTTTCTTCTCAACGAAGTTGCTTCTGTCTTTTACGACAAGAGAAGAATCATCAAATGGTTTATGATTTGATCGTAGAGTTGCTTAAATGTTTCTTGCTTTTGCTTAATTCTACAATTTTTCCTTGCTGCAGTGACTGCTCTGTGATAAGGCAGTTTACCTTGAGCTCGTAGAGTTTTATTCTATGGCTACTCTGTTGGTCGTAGAGTCTGTTCTACGATCACTTCTTTCTTGGTCGTATAGTATGTTCCTTTGCTTTGACCGAATCATAGAGTCTTCCTGGCACGTAATTGTAGAGTCCACTCTACGAATAGACTGAATCGTTGAGTCTTTTTTGTGCAGAGTCGTAGAGTCCATTCTACGAACAGACTGAATCGTTGAGTCTTCTTTGTGCGGAGTCGTAGAGTCATTCTACGATCAGACTGACTGAAGAGATATAACACAAGATCAACTTAACAGATTTGATTTCGTGAACATAACACAGAACTTTACAACTCAATATGTGACGCCCCCAAATCTGGGCCCACACAGCCCAAACTTGAGTCGTCAAAATACTACAACAAAATTATTACAACAAAGCACAACGTACAACAATACAGTGTATAATAATACACAACTAAGTCTTCACTATTATTGCCACACTATTTTACAAAACGTGAAGACTATGATAACTATTCCTCGGACCCTCACTCCATTCCCCGGCTAGACCCTGTTATGTTTTCATCTCCTGTTGAAAAACAATGGAACAAAAGAAAGGGTGAGCTCAAATAGCCCAGTAAAGAATATCATGACTAAGATAATGACGAATAAATTATCATTAGTCTTCAACAGTTGAGTTCTTGATAGAATACAATAGACTACAAGGTTTATATCAAAAACTGCAGTTAAATTCTTAAACAACGTTCAGATCAATAATAGCAGCGGAATGAGTAATCTATTAGAAGAATAATGCAGACTATAATGTCCACTCGGTTCTCTTTTTAGGAAAAACATCATCAACTTTTATCATCTGAAATATCATTAGTCAAGATAATACAAATTCACAGTTCCTGATCATAATCATGCACATCAACAGTTCATCTTTGTACTACGGGCCAAAGATATTCAATATAGCACCAACGGTCATGATTATACCAGATTCAGCCTTTGGTCATAATCATACCAAACAACAGTTCATCTTTGCACTACGGGCCAAAGAGAACATTCACCACGTGCCATAAAAGACACCGAACAGATGTATCGCCTTTAACCTATTATATCGCCTTTAACCTATCATCTGTTCAACAAATATATCACATCTGTGCCCCCGGCCACAGATATTCACAACAGCTTGATTTTTGGATGATTAGAATGATATAAATGATGAACAGAAGAAATAGGATAACAATAAGTATCGGAAGTTTACTTTGTACAGATTCAAATAATGTCCAAATTGTCAACATGATGTGGAGTGAAATTCAAGATCCACAGTTCAGAATAACGATTACAATTCAATAGAAAGGTTCACGTAAATAGGAAGGTTCAGTTGAAATAATGAAGTTCAACTATTATGGAACATATAATATTTTCAGGAATTATAGAAGCAATAGTTCCATAATAAATTTCGATTTAGGAGTATGAAAGAAAATAATATCCCTTAACGTAGCAGGTTTGATTAACAAAAGGTGAAGGAAATTAATACAAGGGTTATTCACCAACAGGCGGCAATCCGCTCCGTAAGGTTATTCCCACAATTTAATAGAATTTGAGTACAAAGAGTTATTCACCAAACAGGCGGCAATCCGCTCCGTAAGGTTATTCTCAGAGATTAATAATGAATGAATACGAAAGGTTATTCACCAACAGGCGGCAATCCGCTCCGTAAGGTTATTCCCACAATTTAATAGAATTTGAGTACAAAGAGTTATTCACCAAACAGGCGGCAATCCGCTCCGTAAGGTTATTCTCAGAGATTAATAATGAATGAATACGAAAGGTTATTCACCAACAGGCGGCAATCCGCTCCGTAAGGTTATTCCCACAATTTAATACATGGAAATAAAAGGCACGTCTTATGAGTAAGGAAGAAACAATATTATTATCGAGAATCAAATAATGATAATCCCTTACCATAGTATGTTTGAATAATGGAAGATGAAAAAGATGGTATCCCTTACCGTAACACGTGACTGGATATTGATTTAAATGAGGTTGATTAACTTGAACAGTACACGTATACTTATAGATCTTCACAAATACTCAAGATGATTTAAGCACACTTAGAGAGAACTTTCACAAGAAGTATTTAGAGAGAGAAAGAAAGAACAAGTAAGGAAGTTTATGAAAAATCCTTAAGTTAATGCTTCTATTTATAGCCAAAAATCTTATCATTCATTTAATCTAAACCATTCATTTAAAGATCACCTTTTAATCTACACCATCCATTTTAAATATTATATTATCTTTAATCTACACCATTCATTTCATATCACCTAATAATCACCTAACTTTATATTATAAACAAATCAATTTAATTATTCAACAATAATTCACACTTTAATCTACACCATTCATTTCATATCACCTAATAATCACCTAACTTTATATTATAAACAAATCAATTCAATTATTCAACAATAATTCACACTTTAATCTACACCATTCATTTCATATCACCTAATAATCACCTAACTTTATATTATAAACAAATAACTTTATCAATTCAATTATTATGACTAATTGTTATAAATACAGTATAGTTAGCTCTTAGATATCAAGTCAATAAATTAATGAAATACAACTGGTTAAATAACATCATAATAGAGATAACAATAATGTAAAATAAAGCATACGTTACTGTGTAATGACAATTATTGATTCAATAATGTGAATTACTGTGCATATGTTACTGTGACAATTATTAGGTTCAATAATTTTAAAAACAGTGCAACAACAATTATTGACTCAATGATATAAAATACAGTGTAATGACAATTATTAAATCAATAATGCAAAATACTGTGTAACAACAATTATTGAATTGATAATATAAAATATTATGCAGTGACAATTATCGATGAAATGATGCGTAACAGTTACGGTGTCAATTATCAGACCAATAATATGAGACACTATGCAATACCGTGTGTTACTGTAGAGTACCGTGTGCTACAGAAAATACCATAAACTACCGTATGCTACTATTCTTTTATCACCGGTATTTTAACAGTTCCGTTGACTATTTTTATTTAAAAAGGTTACTTCTGTCGTTTTCTATATCCGACAAATATTCCGTTGTGGGGTCCACCAATAATTTATTATTTCGGCGCCGTCGTACGGCACGAATATTCCCCGACCAAACGAATATTCCCCGACAAAACGAATATTGTCCGACAAAATAAAATTTGCACATAACATCCTTAACTTTCAATTTTGTTAATTTAACCACTTACTGTTTCAAAAAAAATATATATGAAGAAAAATTAAATTTTGTATTTCATAAAATTCGGGGTCTTACAACCTCCCCTCCTTATGAAATTTCGTCTCCGAAATTGACGTACCTGACATATCGAAGAGGTAAGGATACTTAGATTTCATCTCAGATTCTAGCTCCCAGGTCATTTCCTCAGTATCTTGGTTCCTCCATAAAACCTTAACTTGAGTTATAACCTTTGAGCGTAGGATCTGCTCCTTCTTATCCAGGATCTTAACAGGTACCTCCTCGTATGTTAAATCTTCTGCTATAACGTCTGGTTCTAACTCAATGACGTGGTTTGGGTCCTTCACATATTTACGTAACATAGATATGTGAAAAACGTTATGGATGCGAGACATACTTGGTGGTAGGGCTAGTCTGTAGGCTACGGTTCCTATTCGATCGAGGATTTCAAATGGGCCAATAAATCGAGGGTTGAGCTTTCCTCTCTTTCCGAATCTCGTAACCCCTTTCCATGGAGAAACACGTAAGAATACATGATCTCCGACGTTGAAACTTTCGTCTCTCCGATGAAGATCAGCATAACTCTTTTGTCGTTCTTGTGCGGTCTGTATTCGTTGTCGGATCATTTGGATCTTTTCGGTCGTCAAGCGTACCAACTCGGGTCCCAACAATTTTGCTTCTCCTACCTCATTCCAAAATATTGGAGAGCGACACTTCCTTCCATACAATGCCTCGAATGGAGCCATGCCTATGCTTGCTTGGTAACTGTTGTTGTAAGAAAATTCCACCAACGGCAAGTACTTATCCCAACTTCCTTTGAAGTCTAATACACAAAGTCTCAAAAGATCTTCGAGGGTCTGGATCGTCCTTTCCGATTGTCCGTCCGTTTGAGGATGGTATGCAGAACTAAAACGTAGTTCAGTGCCCATAGCTTTTTGTAGATTGATCCAAAAGCGTGAAGTGAATCTAGGATCTCGATCAGAAACTATGGAAACTGGCATGCCATGCAATCTCACGATCTCATTTATGTACATACCGGCAAGACGTTCAAGTGAAAAGTTTTCTCGTATAGGCAAGAAATGAGCAGATTTGGTCAATCTATCTACGATCACCCAAATTGCATCTAAGCCTTGAGAAACTTTTGGAAGACCCGTCACGAAGTCCATATTGATGTGTTCCCACTTCCATTCGGGAACTTCAAATGATTGTAATGGACCTTTAGGAACTTGATGTTCTGCCTTGACACGTTGACAAGTTAGGCACCTTGAGATAAACTCTGCAATCTCTCTTTTCATATTGTTCCACCAAAATGTATGTCGAAGATCTCGATACATCTTGGTACCTCCTGGGTGGATTGCAAACGGCGTGTTGTGTGCCTCCATCATGATTTTATGCTTTAATTCAGGATCGTTAGGAACACAGAGTCGAGAGTTGACTCGAAGTATTCCTTTCTCGTCGATTCTTGCTTCGGGAATGGCACCTTCTTGTACTTTCTTTATCATGTTTATCAGTTCCGGATCGGTAGCTTGAGCAGCTTTAATTTTATCGATTAAAGTTGGTTCTACTCGCACGTGAGCAATCTTCGAGCGGGTCCCTGGTGTCTTTAGCTCTATCTCCATCTTTTGCAAGTCGTACAAAATACACTTTTGTGTTGTCAGCAGTGCACTTGTACTTGCATAAGATTTTCTGCTCAAAGCGTCGGCTACAACGTTCGCCTTTCCCGGGTGATACTGGATTGTGTGGTCATAATCCTTTAACAGCTCAAGCCAACGTCGTTGTCGCATGTTGAGTTCCTTCTGGGTGAAGAAATACTTGAGACTTTTATGATCCGTATAGATATCCACTTTTTCTCCGTACAAGTAGTGTCTCCAGATCTTCAACGCGAAAACGACTGCTGCCAACTCTAGATCATGAGTAGGATAATTTTTCTCATAATCTTTGAGTTGTCGAGAGGCGTAGGCTATAACCTTTCCATGTTGCATAAGGACACAGCCTAGACCTTTGCCAGAAGCATCGCTGTAGATAACAAATTCTCCTGATCCTGATGGTATGGTCAGAACAGGAGCTGAAACCAGTCTCTTCTTGAGTTCTTGGAAACTTTTCTCGCATTCCTCGCTCCATATGAATTTTGTGCTTTTCCGAGTAAGCTGCGTTAATGGAGTGGCGATTCGAGAAAATCCTTCTACGAATCTCCGATAATAACCAGCTAGACCCAGAAAACTTCGGACTTCGGTTACTGTTTTGGGTTGTTCCCAATTTAGTACCGTTTCAATCTTCGCAGGATCGACTGATATTCCTTGACTAGAAATCACATGCCCAAGAAACGCGACCTCCTCAAGCCAGAACTCACATTTCTTCAACTTGGCATATAATTTGTTTTCACGGAGCTTTTGTAGTATCAATCTCAGGTGTTGTTCATGATCCTCGCGACTCTTGGAGTATATGAGGATGTCATCAATAAAGACAACCACAAAATGATCCAAATGTTCCTTGAATATCCGGTTCATCATGTCCATGAAAGCTGCAGGAGCATTAGTTAGTCCAAAAGGCATGACTAAGAACTCATAATGCCCATAACGAGTTCTGAAAGCAGTCTTTGGAATGTCCTCAGCTTTAACCTTTAACTGATGATATCCAGAACGGAGATCAATCTTTGAGAAATGTTGAGCGCCTTGCAATTGATCAAACATGTCATCAATCCGAGGTAACGGGTACCTGTTCTTGATGGTGACATGGTTCAATTCTCGGTAGTCAATGCACAATCTCATACTCCCGTCTTTCTTCTTCACAAATAGAACAGGAGCACCCCAAGGTGATGCACTCGGACGAATGAAACCGGTATCCAACAATTCCTGTAGTTGGACTTTTAACTCTTGAAGTTCAATGGGAGCCATTCGGTAGGGAGCTTTGGAAATGGGCTTGGTACCGGGTTCAAGATCAATATAAAAATCAATTTCACGGTTTGGGGGTAAGCCAGGAAGTTCTTCAGGAAAAACGTCAGGAAACTCATTAACAATGGGAATATCATTTAAGTTTGACGTATTTTTGTTCAAATCAGTGACATGAGCTAAAAAGGCTTGACATCCGTTTTTCAATAAACGAATGGCTTTATGGCTAGAAATAACAGTTATAGATTTCAATGGTTTAGTTGCTTGAATTTGCATGACAGGTTGATTAGGAATATGAAAACTAATAATCTTATGAAAACAATCAATTTTAGCATGATGGGTAGTCAACCAATCAATTCCTAAAATCACATCAAATTCATGCATCTCCAAAGAAATAAGGTCAACAGGTAATGTGAGGTTGTTGATTTGAACTAGGCAAGATTTATAGACAGTAGATGTAATGGTCATTTCTCCTAATGGGGTTTCAACTGATAAGTCAAAGTCCAAATTTTCAGGAGTTAAGTTTAAACGCTGAGCACATGCAGGTGAGATAAAAGAATGGGTAGAGCCAGTATCTAACAAAGCGTAGACTTCACGAGAATTTATGAATAGCTTACCGGTTATCACCTCGTTCGAGTTTCGCGCCATTTGGGATGTCACAACAAAAGCTCTCCCTTGAACTACAGATTTTCCCTTATCCGCGCTAGCTTTTGGTATCATCATTGCAGCTGGACTTGATTTTGTGGCAGGACAAAACCGCGCAAGATGACCCTCTTTCCCACAACTGTAGCACTTTTTGGACTGCAGTGTACAGTTTGGGCTGATGTGACCTTCCTGACCACACCTATAGCATCTCACTGGTGGTCGATCTTCTCCCCTTGAAACTGGGGTCGGTGCTGGTGTTGGTACTGGTGCTGGTGCCCTTCCATAATTATTATGGAATCTCTGTCTTTTGAAATTGTTCCCACTAGATTCTCCTCTTCTGTTATTTGGTGTGGAATTACCACCGAAGTGTTGGTTACCTCCTCGATGGTTCTCGTTCCTGTGGTTGTTGTCACTCCTTTCTCTATGCTGATCATTAACTCTTGGCTGCAATGTTTCATCTGTTTGCTCCACCCTTTGAGCCCTATCTACAACATCTGAATACAAACTGAATTTATGAGAACTAAGTTGTTGACGAATTTTGAGTCTCAAACCTCTCAGGAACATTCGACTCATTCGTGCTTCGTCATCTACTAGATGAGTCGCAAAACGAGACAGTTCAGCAAACTTAGCTTCATATTGAGAAACTGTCATGTTTCCCTGCTCCAGCTTAATGAATTCCACTTCCTTCATATGGCGGATGCTTTCTGGGAAGTACTTCTCGTTAAACAGTTCTTCGAATTCTGTCCAAGACATTTCGAGTGCTGAAGGTTGGATACGTTTTACCGCTTCCCACCAATGGTCCGCCTCACCTCGTAACATAAAAGTGGCAAATGGCACCTTCTGATCATCAGCGCATTGTAAGACATCAAGTATTTTTGTCGTCTGCTTCAGCCATGCCTCCGCTTTGAGTGGGTCAGGCTTCCCGTGGAATTCAGGTGGTCCTAATTCTTTAAATTGCTTAACAGTGACCATCCTCAAATTGCCAGCGTTTCTACCGTTATTATTGACTGGATTTCCTCTTCCTTGATTCTGTATGAACTGCATGAAATTCCTAAAGAATCCATCGTTCATCATGTTATCAGGAACATTATTTCCTGAGTTGGCAGGAGGATTGTTTGGGGCCTCTTGATTCTCGGCTACATTTGCTTCGGGTATTCCATAGTTAACCTCTTGATTTTCAGATGCCATACTTAACTGTGGTCACAAAATAAATGTTAGTTCAAATAAACTGACTCATCACTTCATGTTCCTACATTCAAATCGACTCATTAGATAATAAAATCTATTTTAGGTAGGACACACTAGTGACTGATTCTATTCGTCTCTCCCCTCCTAGTTCTACCCCAGATCTCCATTAAAGACCATATCCCTAAGCTCTGATGCCAACTGTGACGCCCCCAAATCTGGGCCCACACAGCTCAAACTTGAGTCGTCAAAATACTACAACAAAATTATTACAACAAAGCACAACGTACAACAATACAGTGTATAATAATACACAACTAAGTCTTCACTATTATTGCCACACTATTTTACAAAACGTGAAGACTATGATAACTATTCCTCGGACCCTCACTCCATTCCCCGGCTAGACCCTGTTATGTTTTCATCTCCTGTTGAAAAACAATGGAACAAAAGAAAGGGTGAGCTCAAATAGCCCAGTAAAGAATATCATGACTAAGATAATGACGAATAAATTATCATTAGTCTTCAACAGTTGAGTTCTTGATAGAATACAATAGACTACAAGGTTTATATCAAAAACTGCAGTTAAATTCTTAAACAACGTTCAGATCAATAATAGCAGCGGAATGAGTAATCTATTAGAAGAATAATGCAGACTATAATGTCCACTCGGTTCTCTTTTTAGGAAAAACATCATCAACTTTTATCATCTGAAATATCATTAGTCAAGATAATACAAATTCACAGTTCCTGATCATAATCATGCACATCAACAGTTCATCTTTGTACTACGGGCCAAAGATATTCAATATAGCACCAACGGTCATGATTATACCAGATTCAGCCTTTGGTCATAATCATACCAAACAACAGTTCATCTTTGCACTACGGGCCAAAGAGAACATTCACCACGTGCCATAAAAGACACCGAACAGATGTATCGCCTTTAACCTATTATATCGCCTTTAACCTATCATCTGTTCAACAAATATATCACATCTGTGCCCCCGGCCACAGATATTCACAACAGCTTGATTTTTGGATGATTAGAATGATATAAATGATGAACAGAAGAAATAGGATAACAATAAGTATCGGAAGTTTACTTTGTACAGATTCAAATAATGTCCAAATTGTCAACATGATGTGGAGTGAAATTCAAGATCCACAGTTCAGAATAACGATTACAATTCAATAGAAAGGTTCACGTAAATAGGAAGGTTCAGTTGAAATAATGAAGTTCAACTATTATGGAACATATAATATTTTCAGGAATTATAGAAGCAATAGTTCCATAATAAATTTCGATTTAGGAGTATGAAAGAAAATAATATCCCTTACCGTAGCAGGTTTGATTAACAAAAGGTGAAGGAAATTAATACAAGGGTTATTCACCAACAGGCGGCAATCCGCTCCGTAAGGTTATTCCCACAATTTAATAGAATTTGAGTACAAAGAGTTATTCACCAAACAGGCGGCAATCCGCTCCGTAAGGTTATTCTCAGAGATTAATAATGAATGAATACGAAAGGTTATTCACCAACATGCGGCAATCCGCTCCGTAAGGTTATTCCCACAATTTAATAGAATTTGAGTACAAAGAGTTATTCACCAAACAGGCGGCAATCCGCTCCGTAAGGTTATTCTCAGAGATTAATAATGAATGAATACGAAAGGTTATTCACCAACAGGCGGCAATCCGCTCCGTAAGGTTATTCCCACAATTTAATACATGGAAATAAAAGGCACGTCTTATGAGTAAGGAAGAAACAATATTATTATCGAGAATCAAATAATGATAATCCCTTACCATAGTATGTTTGAATAATGGAAGATGAAAAAGATGGTATCCCTTACCGTAACACGTGACTGGATATTGATTTAAATGAGGTTGATTAACTTGAACAGTACACGTATACTTATAGATCTTCACAAATACTCAAGATGACTTAAGCACACTTAGAGAGAACTTTCACAAGAAGTATTTAGAGAGAGAAAGAAAGAACAAGTAAGGAAGTTTATGAAAAATCCTTAAGTTAATGCTTCTATTTATAGCCAAAAATCTTATCATTCATTTAATCTAAACCATTCATTTAAAGATCACCTTTTAATCTACACCATCCATTTTAAATATTATATTATCTTTAATCTACACCATTCATTTCATATCACCTAATAATCACCTAACTTTATATTATAAACAAATCAATTTAATTATTCAACAATAATTCACACTTTAATCTACACCATTCATTTCATATCACCTAATAATCACCTAACTTTATATTATAAACAAATCAATTCAATTATTCAACAATAATTCACACTTTAATCTACACCATTCATTTCATATCACCTAATAATCACCTAACTTTATATTATAAACAAATAACTTTATCAATTCAATTATTATGACTAATTGTTATAAATACAGTATAGTTAGCTCTTAGATATCAAGTCAATAAATTAATGAAATACAACTGGTTAAATAACATCATAATAGAGATAACAATAATGTAAAATAAAGCATACGTTACTGTGTAATGACAATTATTGATTCAATAATGTGAATTACTGTGCATATGTTACTGTGACAATTATTAGGTTCAATAATTTTAAAAACAGTGCAACAACAATTATTGACTCAATGATATAAAATACAGTGTAATGGCAATTATTAAATCAATAATGCAAAATACTGTGTAACAACAATTATTGAATTGATAATATAAAATATTATGCAGTGACAATTATCGATGAAATGATGCGTAACAGTTACGGTGTCAATTATCAGACCAATAATATGAGACACTATGCAATACCGTGTGTTACTGTAGAGTACCGTGTGCTACAGAAAATACCATAAACTACCGTATGCTACTATTCTTTTATCACCGGTATTTTAACAGTTCCGTTGACTATTTTTATTTAAAAAGGTTACTTCTGTCGTTTTCTATATCCGACAAATATTCCGTTGTGGGGTCCACCAATAATTTATTATTTCGGCGCCGTCGTACGGCACGAATATTCCCCGACCAAACGAATATTCCCCGACAAAACGAATATTGTCCGACAAAATAAAATTTGCACATAACATCCTTAACTTTCAATTTTGTTAATTTAACCACTTACTGTTTCAAAAAAAATATATATGAAGAAAAATTAAATTTTGTATTTCATAAAATTCGGGGTCTTACACAATACATTCATATTCAAAAGATCAATCTAACAGTTTTGATCTTATCTAACTATATCCTTGTACATCATGAACAATCAAAGGACTTTACAACTCTATTATTGAATGTATTTATCACCTTAATTCTTATCATCAAATCAAACATGCAATGTTCATCACACTTAATTAATTTTAACTTAACAAAATAAAAGAAAAACAAAGTTAAAAAAAAAAAACCAACTTCAATTTGATTGGCGTCTAATTTATAACTTTGTCCACTATTCAGAAAACGCTAGATTTTTTTTTTACATACATCACCTTCTCTCTCTCTCTCTCTCTCTCTCTCTATATATATATATATATATATATATATATATATATGTATGTATAAATGGATGGATGATATAATAGGCCATAGCAGAGTGGCAAAAAGAGAATTGTATTATTATTTCTCCCATTTCCTTTCCTTTCTATTTACTTCAACGCCAATTGAATTGGCGTCCATTTGTTCAGGAAAAAAATGTCCCAACAGAAAAACTGAAAATTTTAAATTATTCAGAAAAAATGATATTTTTTTATAAAAAAAAATTAATTTATTTTTTTAATCACTTAATTAAAATAAAATAAAAAAAGGTTCAATGCCAATTAAATTGGCGCTAAAAGTCGCTTCGATTTGGTTTCCAACACTCGTTCAACTCGTTTTCATCCCAATATTCAATCTGCTAAAAATGCTGCCGCAGTTCAATCCTATATTTCGAAAGGAGGGGATTACTGTGAGCATGGTACTTTTATTGATAATTCAAAAACACAAGTTTCTGCTGAAAGCTTAAATCAGCTTTATTACGCTGCGCTTGCCACCAAAGATAAGGAAATTGCTATGAAGATGATCATGGAGGGTGATTCCAGAACATATTGGAACAATTGGGAAAGACTCTCGCACAATTGGGATCGAATGTTCCAAAAAGGCCCAGAAGTATACATCAGTCCATCAACAGAATTCAACAACGTCCCTGTGGACCTTCAAGAATGGGCCAGGGATAACATTCGTGATAAGGACCACAGGTCTTATAGGCCCAAGTCTATTGTAATCGAGGGTCCATCTCGCTTAGGAAAAACTCTTTGGGCTCGGTCCTTAGGCCCACATAACTATTATTGTGGCCACTTAGATATGGCCAAGCATAACAATGACGTATATTATAACGTCATTGATGACGCACCTCCAAAGTACGTCAAGCACTGGAGAGAGTTCTTTGGAAGCCAGTACAACTGGAGATCAAATTGTAAGTACGCCAAACCTATTATGATAAAAGGGGGAGTACCGACCATTTTTCTATGCAACCGTGGGCCCGAAACGTCATATAAAGAATTCCTAGATCGAATTGAGAATGTCTCCCTCAAAGAGTGGACACTGTCAAACGCAGAATTTTTCTTCGTCACCCAATCGTTCTTCTCCAACACCTCCCAAAATCAAAACCCAGCACGCGAGATCGAAGAAGAAGACGAAGAGGAAGCAAATTAAATTCAACTGCGGCTGCCAACTCTTTTATGTCAATGGTTGCAATGCCGACCACCAACTGCTACCGTCTCATGCAAACAGGGGTCTTATCAGACGAAATAAAAAAACCCCTTCACTTCCGGTCCAAGACAACAATGAACGACAACCAGTTCGTGACTACAATACGTTTCAATTACAACCTCCGAAAGACGCTGAGGATCAAAACAGGGATACTGAATATCACCACTTGGATGACCTCGATTTTTCCCAACTCTGTGACGGAGGATTACTTTACCATGCGTATCAGAGCCAGAATTTATTCAATGATTAATAATTTAGGAGTCATTAGTCCAGATTCTGTGTACTTAGCATGTAATTTAAGTTGTGCTGATTGGAAATTATGTTCTAATCACAGTGTAGAATGGAAATGTATTTCATTTTACGATGAGGAATGGAAATATTAATTATTATTAATATTGTTGCAAATTACATTAACAAATACTGTGCAAATCAAAGTACAAAGAGAACACTAGCTTCACAACCCTATTTTTCACTAGTTCCCAACTTTAGATCCTTTGAGACTTCATCCTTTTTCTCTGCAGCTTTCAAATCATTCATCGAGCGGTAAACTTCGTCTTGGCATTCTTTTAATGCCAGTGCATACTTCCTCAAGTCGTCAGAATCACCATGCTCCTTGATATCTTCATGATACAACTTCAGCACTCGTTCAAAGCCCAAATACCGTAAATTTTGACAAGAATCAAAAAATTCCTGAAATGTCAAAATTGGTACTCTGCCATGTACTGGACATTTCGTCCACTTACACGACATTTTTAAAAAAAATGTAGTTTGGAAGGTCTGGGGTGGTAAAGCAGAGAATTTGTATATAACCAGAATTAAAGACAAGCCTTTAAAGTGAGTAAATGACGTATTAACACGTGGCACCAGTGTCACACCAAGTACAGACAAAAAGGACCGGGTACAGTACGACGCGTACTGTTCCAAACTTGGGGGGGAAGAAACGTTCAAATTTGAAATTCAAAATTTTGAATTTTAAAAATCTCGCTTACTGTCACTAATTTTAATTTATTATAAAATCTGGAAAATAATTCACAAGACACAAAGCGTACTCTGCAAGCTCCAGCAAATTTTGAATTTTGAATTTTGAAAATTTGAATTTTGAATATTAAAGTGCGTAAAAATTCAAACTTGTAATGATTGCTACAGTAAAAGCACGTGCACGCACGCGGCTACAGTGCCCAACTAACTCACTTTTCGCTACAGTACTCACTTCTCGCCCAAAAAGGCGCTGCGCGTACCCTGTTCATATTTTTTTTCCCAAAATGCCCCTGACCGTACTACCCTCACTGTAGCGAATATTCCCCGAATATTCCCTCTCCACCAATCGCCAGCGGACACGTGGCAGGGAACGCCTCTGTAATATTATAGATAGAGGCGTTCCCAGAGGGCAAGGGCAAAATCATCTTTTCATACCTTTTTTATATTATAAAAAAGTCACTCCGCTACTCCAGCATATTCAGGACTTTGAAGAAGCGGTTATAAACGGTTATTACTATTCCGAGTAGTTAGTTTCCTTCTTCCTAAAATGCCTCGACAGAATTCCTTCAGACTTCAATCCAGAAATATTTTCTTAACTTATCCAAGATGCCCATTACCAAAAACAGAGTGTCTTGAGCTCTTGCTCAAGATCAATTACTCCATTACTCCCGTATACATACGTGTCTGTGCTGAACTCCATGAAGATGGAACTCCACATCTTCATTGTCTCATTCAATTCAGTGCCAAATTTCAAACTACAAACCAAAAATTCTTCGATTTGGTTTCCAACACTCGTTCAACTCGTTTTCATCCCAATATTCAATCTGCTAAAAATGCTGCCGCAGTTCAATCCTATATTTCGAAAGGAGGGGATTACTGTGAGCATGGTACTTTTATTGATAATTCAAAAACACAAGTATCTGCTGAAAGCTTAAATCAACTTTATTACGCTGCGCTTGCCACCAAAGATAAGGAAATTGCTATGAAGATGATCATGGAGGGTGATTCCAGAACGTATTGGAACAATTGGGAAAGACTCTCTCACAATTGGGATCGAATGTTCCAAAAAGGCCCAGAAGTATACATCAGTCCATCCACAGAATTCAACAACGTCCCTGTGGACCTTCAAGAATGGGCCAGGGATAACATTCGTGATAAGGACCACAGGTCTTATAGGCCCAAGTCTATTGTAATCGAGGGTCCATCTCGCTTAGGTAAAACTCTTTGGGCTCGGTCCTTAGGCCCACATAACTATTATTGTGGCCACTTAGATATGGCCAAGCATAACAATGACGTATATTATAACGTCATTGATGACGTACCTCCAAAGTACGTCAAGCACTGGAGAGAGTTCTTTGGAAGCCAGCACAACTGGAGATCAAATTGTAAGTACGCCAAACCTATTATGATAAAAGGGGGAGTACCGACCATTTTTCTATGCAACCGTGGGCCCGAAACGTCATATAAAGAATTCCTAGATCGAATTGAGAATGTCTCCCTCAAAGAGTGGAAACTGTCAAACGCAGAATTTTTCTTCGTCACCCAATCGTTCTTCTCTAACACCTCCAAAAATCAAACCCCAGCACGCGAGATCGAAGAAGAAGACGAAGAGGAAGCAAATTAAATTCAACTGCGGCTGCCAACTCTTTTATGTCAATGGTTGCAATGCCGACCACCAACTGCTACCGTCTCATGCAAACAGGGGTCTTATCAGACGAAATAAAAAACCCCCTTCACTTCCGGTCCAAGACAACAATGAACGACAACCAGTTCGTGACTACAATACGTTTCAATTACAACCTCCGAAAGACGCTGAGGATCAAAACAGGGATACTGAATATCACCACTTGGATGACCTCGATTTTTCCCAACTCTGTGACGGAGGATTACTTTACCATGCGTATCAGAGCCAGAATTTATTCAATGATTAATAATTTAGGAGTCATTAGTCCAGATTCTGTGTACTTAGCATGTAATTTAAGTTGTGCTGATTGGAAATTATGTTCTAATCACAGTGTAGAATGGAAATGTATTTCATTTTACGATGAGGAATGGAAATATTAATTATTATTAATATTGTTGCAAATTACATTAACAAATACTGTGCAAATCAAAGTACAAAGAGAACACTAGCTTCACAACCCTATTTTTCACTAGTTCCCAACTTTAGATCCGTTGAGACTTCATCCTTTTTCTCTGCAGCTTTCAAATCATTCATCGAGCGGTAAACTTCGTATTGGCATTCTTTTAATGCCAGTGCATACTTCCTCAAGTCGTCAGAATCACCATGCTCCTTGATATCTTCATGATACAACTTCAGCACTCGTTCAAAGCCCAAATACCGTAAATTTTGACAAAAATCAAAAAATTCCTGAAATGTCAAAATTGGTACTCTGCCATGTACTGGACATTTCGTCCACTTACACGATATTTTTAAAAAAAATGTAGTTTGGAAGGTCAGGGGTGGTAAAGCAGAGAATTTGTATATAACCAGAATTAAAGACAAGCCTTTAAAGTGAGTAAATGACGTATTAACACGTGGCACCAGTGTCACACCAAGTACAGACAAAAAGGACCGGGTACAGTACGACGCGTACTGTTCCAAACTTGGGCGGGAAGAAACGTTCAAATTTGAAATTCAAAATTTTGAATTTTAAAAATCCCGCTTACTGTCACTAATTTTAATTTATTATAAAATCTGGAAAATAATTCACAAGACACAAATCGTACTCTGCAAGCTCCAGCAAATTTTGAATTTTGAAAATTTGAATTTTGAATATTAAAGTGCGTAAAAATTCAAAATTGTAATGATTGCTACAGTAAAAGCACGTGCACGCACGCGGCTACAGTGCCCAACTAACTCACTTTTCGCTACAGTACTCACTTCTCGCCCAAAAAGGCGCTGCGCGTACCCTGTTCATATTTTTTTTCCCAAAATGCCCCTGACCGTACTACCCTCACTGTAGCGAATATTCCCTCCCCCACCAATCGCCAGCGGACACGTGGCAGGGAACGCCTCTGTAATATTATAGATAGAGGCGTTCCCAGAGGGCAAGGGCAAAATCGTCTTTTCATACCTTTTTTATATTATAAAAAAGTCACTCCGCTACTCCAGCATATTCAGGACTTTGAAGAAGCGGTTATAAACGGTTATTACTATTCCGAGTAGTTAGTTTCCTTCTTCCTAAAATGCCTCGACAGAATTCCTTCAGACTTCAATCCAGAAATATTTTCTTAACTTATCCAAGATGCCCATTACCAAAAACAGAGTGTCTTGAGCTATTGCTCAAGATCAATTACTCCATTACTCCCGTATACATACGTGTCTGTGCTGAACTCCATGAAGATGGAACTCCACATCTTCATTGTCGCATTCAATTCAGTGCCAAATTTCAAACTACAAACCAAAAATTCTTCGATTTGGTTTCCAACACTCGTTCAACTCGTTTTCATCCCAATATTCAATCTGCTAAAAATGCTGCCGCAGTTCAATCCTATATTTCGAAAGGAGGGGATTACTGTGAGCATGGTACTTTTATTGATAATTCAAAAACACAAGTTTCTGCTGAAAGCTTAAATCAGCTTTATTACGCTGCGCTTGCCACCAAAGATAAGGAAATTGCTATGAAGATGATCATGGAGGGTGATTCCAGAACGTATTGGAACAATTGGGAAAGACTCTCGCATAATTGGGACCGAATGTTCCAAAAAGGCCCAGAAGTGTACATCAGTCCTTCAACAGAATTCAACAACGTCCCTGTGGACCTTCAAGAATGGGCCAGGGATAACATTCGTGATAAGGACCACAGGTCTTATAGGCCCAAGTCTATTGTAATCGAGGGTCCATCTCGCTTAGGAAAAACTCTTTGGGCTCGGTCCTTAGGCCCACATAACTATTATTGTGGCCACTTAGATATGGCCAAGCATAACAATGACGTATATTATAACGTCATTGATGACGTACCTCCAAAGTACGTCAAGCACTGGAGAGAGTTCTTTGGAAGCCAGCACAACTGGAGATCAAATTGTAATTACGCCAAACCTATTATGATAAAAGGGGGAGTACCGACCATTTTTCTATGCAACCGTGGACCCGAAACGTCATATAAAGAATTCCTAGATCGAATTGAGAATGTCTCCCTCAAAGAGTGGACACTGTCAAACGCAGAATTTTTCTTCGTCACCCAATCGTTCTTCTCCAACACCTCCCAAAATCAAACCCCAGCACGCGAGATCGAAGAAGAAGACGAAGAGGAAGCAAATTAAATTCAACTGCGGCTGCCAACTCTTTTATGTCAATGGTTGCAATGCCGACCACCAACTGCTACCGTCTCATGCAAACAGGGGTCTTATCAGACGAAATAAAAAACCCCCTTCACTTCCGGTCCAAGACAACAATGAACGACAACCAGTTCGTGACTACAATACGTTTCAATTACAACCTCCGAAAGACGCTGAGGATCAAAACAGGGATACTGAATATCACCACTTGGATGACCTCGATTTTTCCCAACTCTGTGACGGAGGATTACTTTACCATGCGTATCAGAGCCAGAATTTATTCAATGATTAATAATTTATGAGTCATTAGTCCAGATTCTGTGTACTTAGCATGTAATTTAAGTTGTGCTGATTGGAAATTATGTTCTAATCACAGTGTAGAATGGAAATGTATTTCATTTTACGATGAGGAATGGAAATATTAATTATTATTAATATTGTTGCAAATTACATTAACAAATACTGTGCAAATCAAAGTACAAAGAGAACTATTCGGCGTACAGTGATGAGATTGTGTAGTTTGAAACAGGGTACGCGCAGCGCCTTTTTGGGCGAGAAGTGAGTACTGTAGCGAAAAATGAGTTAGTTGGGCACTGTAGTTAAATGAAACGACACGAGATGTGTCGTTTTGTGGAGTAGTTTGGAAGATTCCTTCTGACACCTTATTAAAGCAATGAGACCCACTGACATGCTGTCAGCGCTTTTGTCTGGTTAGTGGGGGACAAAAAAGTACACGTGTATTTTTTGCGTATCTACTTTTTTCTGACACCTTCAGTGTTTTGACTGATTTACAAGATGGGTGCATATGGGTCATTTTCAATATATATTTACTCTTTTGTATTACGTGGCAGTTTCGAGACCCATTAAGTGATGTTTATTTCTTCTTATACTCTGGAAGATCATAGTTTGATACTGACCCTGATTATTTGCTTCATTATATTTGTTATTATAACTGGGTATTTATTGTACGTTTATTGTATACTGAGATTATTGTACTTTTAATTTTGTCTAAGATGAGATTTAATACTCAACGTAAGCGAGGATTGGATCCGGTTACCCCTCAAAAATACGGTGGAAAGAGGAGGTTGTTTGTTCCAGGAAACAAGGTAGTTGTTAGATGGCCCTACAGAAAGCGTGTCTATCGGAGGACTCGATCTCCTCCTTTTTATGACAGAGGAATTCTAGATGAGATGTTTGATCCATTATCTGGGATTGGAACTGATGTTCCATTTTCTGATTACTTCAGCCTGCCAGCTCTTGGTCAGGGACCCGGAGAAAGACATGGTCGGCGTATAAAGTTGTATTCAATAAATTTAGATGGCATTATCAAATTTGAAGGCGATAACGGAAGTACCCAAACCTTATTCGAAAATGCAGATGTTGGAATGTCTGAGAGCTCTGAACCTAGAGGAATTGGCGTTGGATGTATTTACGTAGTTCTAGACAGAGAACCAAGTAATGTGTCAAAACCTGGTTTTGATGATGTGTTTGTACGAGGTGAAGGAGAACACGTATCTCGTGTTGGCGTTCATGTCCGTCCAGATGTAACCAGCCGGTTCACTGTTTTATGTCATGAGACATTTCAGTTTTGTCATGCTCCAGTTGGGGGGTGTGTAGTTATGAAGAGATTTATTCCCCTCAAATATAAAAGGATTATAAGTAGTTTTAGGGATCGTGGGACAGAAGTTCGAGGGAGCTATTCTAACTGTAAAGAGAACTGTCCCTTGATTTTTTGTGTATGGGAGAGTAGAGAAAGATGTCGTATTTCCATTAATGTAAACTCAAGAATTGTGTATTACCATTAATGAAATAAATGTTTGTTCGTCATTACTAATTCATGTTCATCCTACACATTGCAATAAGTTGTGAGAGATAAAAAAGTACGAAATACCAAAATTTAGAAAACCCTTTATTGACGGTGGTAAGCGCAGCAGGCCTTTACAATAATCAACAAAATAATAAATGAAAAACTAAAATTTTGGTTTCCCAACAGGGGTCATCTGCTGCTTCATTGCTTCAATGGCTGATTTAACAGTTGTACTTGTTAGTACGCCCAACTGTTCAGTTGTTAGCATAACATTTGGTGCGGATGAAGCACCAACTTCAAAAATTGATGGACCGGGATCTTCTTCGTTGATTTGATTTTCAAAAGGAATTCCTGATAACGAATTCCTGGCGCATTGTGTGCTGACGTCCGAGTGGGCCTTTCCTTGTGAACATGTAACTGTTCTGAAAAATTGGTTAGGGTGAATGTGTCCAGTAGATATAGTTCTACACAATTGTCTGTCTGGTACAGTATCTGCCACATGCCAGACGTCCACTTGCTCTTCGCTAAATTTAGGGCTTAATATGTGAATCTTAGGAGGCCTAAAAGCAATCAATTCTGGATCCTTTGAAGTGGTTAATCTTAAATTGGCTTTGAACTTGCAATAAAAGGTTTTGGAATAGAGATGGGAAGGTTAGTTTGATCGTCTGTAACTCAGACGATGCCACGGCTTCTATGGATGCTTTATGTGTTTGACCAGAAAGAGCGTCGTCGACGTTAAGTTCCATGGCTACGGAGCGTGTGAGTAATCTATTCGGCTTGGGGAAGAAGTCATATATTTATCAGAGGCTACTGTAGAAATATACGGTAACTTAGTACATTTGAACAGTTCAAAAGAAATAGTTATAACCGCTTCTTCAAAGTCCTGAATATGCTGGAGTAGCGGAGTGACTTTTTTATAATATAAAAAAGGTATGAAAAGACGATTTTTCCCTTGCCCTCTGGGAACGCCTCTATCTATAATATTACAGAGGCGTTCCCTGCCACGTGTCCGCTGGCGATTGGTGGAGAGGGAATATTCGGGGAATATTCGCTACAGTGAGGGTAGTACGGTCAGGGGAATTTTGGGAAAAAAAATATGAACAGGGTACGCGCAGCGCCTTTTTGGGCGAGAAGTGAGTACTGTAGCGAAAAGTGAGTTAGTTGGGCACTGTAGCCGCGTGCGTGCACGTGCTTTTACTGTAGCAATCATTACAATTTTGAATTTTTACGCACTTTAATATTCAAAATTCAAATTTTCAAAATTCAAAATTCAAAATTTGCTGGAGCTTGCAGAGTACGCTTTGTGTCTTGTGAATTATTTTCCAGATTTTATAATAAATTAAAATTAGTGACAATAAAAGTACCATGCTCACAGTAATCCCCTCCTTTCGAAATATAGGATTGAACTGCGGCAGCATTTTTAGCAGATTGAATATTGGGATGAAAACGAGTTGAACGAGTGTTGGAAACCAAATCGAAGAATTTTTGGTTTGTAGTTTGAAATTTGGCACTGAATTGAATGATATAATGAAGATGTGGAGTTCCATCTTCATGGAGTTCAGCACAGACACGTATGTATACGGGAGTAATGGAGTAATTGATTTTGAGCAAGAGCTCAAGACACTCTGTTTTTGGTAATGGGCATCTTGGATACGTTAAGAAAATATTTCTGGATTGAAGTCTGAAGGAATTCTGTCGAGGCATTTTAGGAAGAAGGAAACTAACTACTCGGAATAGTAATAACCGTTTATAACCGCTTCTTCAAATTCCTGAATATGCTGGAGTAGCGGAGTGACTTTTTTATAATATAAAAAAGGTATGAAAAGACGATTTTGCCCTTGCCCTCTGGGAACGCCTCTATCTATAATATTACAGAGGCGTTCCCTGCCACGTGTCCGCTGGCGATTGGTGGAGAGGGAATATTCGGGGAATATTCGCTACAGTGAGGGTAGTACGGTCAGGGGCATTTTGGGAAAAAAAATATGAACAGGGTACGCGCAGCGCTTTTTTGGGCGAGAAGTGAGTACTGTAGCGAAAAGTGAGTTAGTTGGGCACTGTAGCCGCGTGCGTGCACGTGCTTTTACTGTAGCAATCATTACAATTTCGAATTTTTACGCACTTTAATATTCAAAATTCAAATTTTGAAAATTCAAAATTCAAAATTTGCTGGAGCTTGCAGAGTACGCTTTGTGTCTTGTGAATTATTTTCCAGATTTTATAATAAATTAAAATTAGTGACAGTAAGCGGGATTTTTAAAATTCAAAATTTTGAATTTCAAATTTGAACGTTTCTTCCCGCCCAAGTTTGGAACAGTACGCGTCGTACTGTACCCGGTCCTTTTTGTCTGTACTTGGTGTGACACTGGTGCCACGTGTTAATACGTCATTTACTCACTTTAAAGGCTTGTCTTTAATTCTGGTTATATACAAATTCTCTGCTTTACCACCCCTGACCTTCCAAACTACATTTTTTTTAAAAATGTCGTGTAAGTGGACGAAATGTCCAGTACATGGCAGAGTACCAATTTTGACATTTCAGGAATTTTTTGATTTTTGTCAAAATTTACGGTATTTGGGCATTGAACGAGTGCTGAAGTTGTATCATGAAGATATCAAGGAGCATGGTGATTCTGACGACTTGAGGAAGTATGCACTGGCATTAAAAGAATGCCAAGACGAAGTTTACCGCTCGATGAATGATTTGAAAGCTGCAGAGAAAAAGGATGAAGTCTCAACGGATCTAAAGTTGGGAACTAGTGAAAAATAGGGTTGTGAAGCTAGTGTTCTCTTTGTACTTTGATTTGCACAGTATTTGTTAATGTAATTTGCAACAATATTAATAATAATTAATATTTCCATTCCTCATCGTAAAATGAAATACATTTCCATTCTACACTGTGATTAGAACATAATTTCCAATCAACACAACTTAAATTACATGCTAAGTACACAGAACCTGGACTAATGACTCCTAAATTATTAATCATTGAATAAATTCTGGCTCTGATACGCATGGTAAAGTAATCCTCCGTCACAGAGTTGGGAAAAATCGAGGTCATCCAAGTGGTGATATTCAGTATCCCTGTTTTGATCCTCAGCGTCTTTCAGAGGTTGTAATTGAAACGTATTGTAGTCACGAACTGGTTGTCGTTCATTGTTGTCTTGGACCGGAAGTGAAGGGGGTTTTTTATTTCGTCTGATAAGACCCCTGTTTGCATGAGACGGTAGCAGTTGGTGGTCGGCATTGCAACCATTGACATAAAAGAGTTGGCAGCCGCAGTTGAATTTAATTTGCTTCCTCTTCGTCTTCTTCTTCGATCTCGCGTGCTGGGGTTTGATTTTGGGAGGTGTTGGAGAAGAACGATTGGGTGACGAAGAAAAATTCTGCGTTTGACAGTGTCCACTCTTTGAGGGAGACATTCTCAATTCGATCTAGGAATTCTTTACATGACGTTTCGGGCCCACGGTTGCATAGAAAAATGGTCGGTACTCCCCCTTTTATCATAATAGGTTTGGCGTACTTACAATTTGATCTCTAGTTGTGCTGGCTTCCAAAGAACTCTCTCCAGTGCTTGACGTACTTTGGAGGTACGTCATCAATGACGTTATAATATAAGTCATTATTATGCTTGGTCATATCTAAGTGGCCACAATAATAGTTATGTGGGCCTAAGGACCGAGCCCAAAGAGTTTTACCTAAGCGAGATGGACCCTCGATTACAATAGACTTGGGCCTATAAGACCTGTGGTCCTTATCACGAATGTTATCCCTGGCCCATTCTTGAAGGTCCACAGGGACATTGTTGAATTCTGTGGATGGACTGATGTACACTTCTGGGCCTTTTTGGAACATTCGATCCCAATTGTGCGAGAGTCTTTCCCAATTGTTCCAATACGTTCTGGAATCACCCTCCATGATCATCTTCATAGCAATTTCCTTATCTTTGGTGGCAAGCGCAGCGTAATAAAGCTGATTTAAGCTTTCAGCAGATACTTGTGTTTTTGAATTATCAATAAAAGTACCATGCTCACAGTAATCCCCTCCTTTCGAAATATAGGATTGAACTGCGGCAGCATTTTTAGCAGATTGAATATTGGGATGAAAACGAGTTGAACGAGTGTTGGAAACCAAATCGAAAAATTTTTGGTTTGTAGTTTGAAATTTGGCACTGAATTGAATGAGACAATGAAGATGTGGAGTTCCATCTTCATGGAGTTCAGCACAGACACGTATGTATACGGGAGTAATGGAGTAATTGATCTTGAGCAAGAGCTCAAGACACTCTGTTTTTGGTAATGGGCATCTTGGATAAGTTAAGAAAATATTTCTGGATTGAAGTCTGAAGGAATTCTGTCGAGGCATTTTAAGAAGAAGGAAACTAACTACTCGGAATAGTAATAACCGTTTATAACCGCTTCTTCAAAGTCCTGAATCTGCTGGAGTAGCGGAGTGACTTTTTTATAATATAAAAAAGGTATGAAAAGACGATTTTGCCCTTGGCCTCTGGGAACGCCTCTATCTATAATATTACAGAGGCGTTCCCTGCCACGTGTCCGCTGGCGATTGGTGGAGAGGGAATATTCGGGGAATATTCGCTACAGTGAGGGTAGTACGGTCAGGGGCATTTTGGGAAAAAAAATATGAACAGGGTACGCGCAGCGCCTTTTTGGGCGAGAAGTGAGTACTGTAGCGAAAAGTGAGTTAGTTGGGCACTGTAGCCGCGTGCGTGCACGTGCTTTTACTGTAGCAATCATTACAATTTTGAATTTTTACGCACTTTAATATTCAAAATTCAAATTTTCAAATTTTCAAAATTCAAAATTTGCTGGAGCTTGCAGAGTACGCTTTGTGTCTTGTGAATTATTTTCCAGATTTTATAATAAATTAAAATTAGTGACAGTAAGCGGGATTTTTAAAATTCAAAATTTTGAATTTCAAATTTGAACGTTTCTTCCCGCCCAAGTTTGGAACAGTACGCGTCGTACTGTACCCGGTCCTTTTTGTCTGTACTTGGTGTGACACTGGTGCCACGTGTTAATACGTCATTTACTCACTTTAAAGGCTTGTCTTTAATTCTGGTTATATACAAATTCTCTGCTTTACCACCCCTGACCTTCCAAACTACATTTTTTTTAAAAATGTCGTGTAAGTGGACGAAATGTCCAGTACATGGCAGAGTACCAATTTTGACATTTCAGGAATTTTTTGATTTTTGTCAAAATTTACGGTATTTGGGCTTTGAACGAGTGCTGAAGTTGTATCATGAAGATATCAAGGAGCATGGTGATTCTGACGACTTGAGGAAGTATGCACTGGCATTAAAAGAATGTCAAGACGAAGTTTACCGCTCGATGAATGATTTGAAAGCTGCAGAGAAAAAGGATGAAGTCTCAACGGATCTAAAGTTGGGAACTAGTGAAAAATAGGGTTGTGAAGCTAGTGTTCTCTTTGTACTTTGATTTGCACAGTATTTGTTAATGTAATTTGCAACAATATTAATAATAATTAATATTTCCATTCCTCATCGTAAAATGAAATACATTTCCATTCTACATTGTGATTAGAACATAATTTCCAATCAGCACAACTTAAATTACATGCTAAGTACACAGAATCTGGACTAATGACTCCTAAATTATTAATCATTGAATAAATTCTGGCTCTGATACGCATGGTAAAGTAATCCTCCGTCACAGAGTTGGGAAAAATCGAGGTCATCCAAGTGGTGATATTCAGTATCCCTGTTTTGATCCTCAGCGTCTTTCTGAGGTTGTAATTGAAACGTATTGTAGTCACGAACTGGTTGTCGTTCATTGTTGTCTTGGATCGGAAGTGAAGGGGGTTTTTTATTTCGTCTGATAAGACCCCTGTTTGCATGAGACGGTAGCAGTTGGTGGTCGGCATTGCAACCATTGACATAAAAGAGTTGGCAGCCGCAGTTGAATTTAATTTGCTTCCTCTTCGTCTTCTTCTTCGATCTCGCGTGCTTGGGTTTGATTTTGGGAGGTGTTGGAGAAGAACGATTGGGTGACGAAGAAAAATTCTGCGTTTGACAGTGTCCACTCTTTGAGGGAGACATTCTCAATTCGATCTAGAAATTCTTTATATGACGTTTCGGGCCCACGGTTGCATAGAAAAATGGTCGGTACTCCCCCTTTTATCATAATAGGTTTGGCGTACTTACAATTTGATCTCCAGTTGTGCTGGCTTCCAAAGAACTCTCTCCAGTGCTTGACGTACTTTGGAGGTACGTCATCAATGACGTTATAATATAAGTCATTGTTATGCTTGGCCATATCTAAGTGGCCACAATAATAGTTATGTGGGCCTAAGGACCGAGCCCAAAGAGTTTTACCTAAGCGAGATAGACCCTCGATTACAATAGACTTGGGCCTATAAGACCTGTGGTCCTTATCACGAATGTTATCCCTGGCCCATTCTTGAAGGTCCACAGGGACGTTGTTGAATTCTGTGGATGGAGTGATGTACACTTCTGGGCCTTTTTGGAACATTCGATCCCAATTGTGCGAGAGTCTTTCCCAATTGTTCCAATACGTTCTGGAATCACCCTCCATGATCATCTTCATAGCAATTTCCTTATCTTTGGTGGCAAGCGCAGCGTAATAAAGCTGATTTAAGCTTTCAGCAGAAACTTGTGTTTTTGAATTATCAATAAAAGTACCATGCTCACAGTAATCCCCTCCTTTCGAATTATAAGATTGAACTGCGGCAGCATTTTTAGCAGATTGAATATTGGGATGAAAACGAGTTGAACGAGTGTTGGAAACCAAATCGAAGAATTTTTGGTTTGTAGTTTGAAATTTGGCACTGAATTGAATGAGACAATGAAGATGTGAAGTTCCATCTTCATGGAGTTCAGCACAGACACGTATGTATACGGGAGTAATGGAGTAATTGATCTTGAGCAAGAGCTCAAGACACTCTGTTTTTGGTAATGGGCATCTTGGATAAGTTAAGAAAATATTTCTGGATTGAAGTCTGAAGGAATTCTGTCGAGGCATTTTAAGAAGAAGGAAACTAACTACTCGGAATAGTAATAACCGTTTATAACCGCTTCTTCAAAGTCCTGAATCTGCTGGAGTAGCGGAGTGACTTTTTTATAATATAAAAAAGGTATGAAAAGACGATTTTGCCCTTGCCCTCTGGGAACGCCTCTATCTATAATATTATAGAGGCGTTCCCTGCCACGTGTCCGCTGGCGATTGGTGGAGAGGGAATATTCGCTACAGTGAGGGTAGTACGGTCAGGGGCATTTTGGGAAAAAAAATATGAACAGGGTACGCGCAGCGCCTTTTTGGGCGAGAAGTGAGTACTGTAGCGAAAAGTGAGTTAGTTGGGCACTGTAGCCGCGTGCGTGCACGTGCTTTTACTGTAGCAATCATTACAAGTTTGAATTTTTACGCACTTTAATATTCAAAATTCAAATTTTCAAAATTCAAAATTCAAAATTTGCTGGAGCTTGCAGAGTACGCTTTGTGTCTTGTGAATTATTTTCCAGATTTTATAATAAATTAAAATTAGTGACAATAAGCGGGATTTTTAAAATTCAAAATTTTGAATTTCAAATTTGAACGTTTCTTCCCCCCCAAGTTTGGAACAGTACGCGTCGTACTGTACCCGGTCCTTTTTGTCTGTACTTGGTGTGACACTGGTGCCACGTGTTAATACGTCATTTACTCACTTTAAAGGCTTGTCTTTAATTCTGGTTATATACAAATTCTCTGCTTTACCACCCCTGACCTTCCAAACTACATTTTTTTTAAAAATGTCGTGTAAGTGGACGAAATGTCCAGTACATGGCAGAGTACCAATTTTGACATTTCAGGAATTTTTTGATTTTTGTCAAAATTTACCGTATTTGGGCTTTGAACGAGTGCTGAAGTTGTATCATGAAGATATCAAGGAGCATGGTGATTCTGACGACTTGAGGAAGTATGCACTGGCATTAAAAGAATGTCAAGACGAAGTTTACCGCTCGATGAATGATTTGAAAGCTGCAGAGAAAAAGGATGAAGTCTCAACGGATCTAAAGTTGGGAACTAGTGAAAAATAGGGTTGTGAAGCTAGTGTTCTCTTTGTACTTTGATTTGCACAGTATTTGTTAATGTAATTTGCAACAATATTAATAATAATTAATATTTCCATTCCTCATCGTAAAATGAAATACATTTCCATTCTACATTGTGATTAGAACATAATTTCCAATCAGCACAACTTAAATTACATGCTAAGTACACAGAATCTGGACTAATGACTCCTAAATTATTAATCATTGAATAAATTATGGCTCTGATACGCATGGTAAAGTAATCCTCCGTCACAGAGTTGGGAAAAATCGAGGTCATCCAAGTGGTGATATTCAGTATCCCTGTTTTGATCCTCAGCGTCTTTCTGAGGTTGTAATTGAAACGTATTGTAGTCACGAACTGGTTGTCGTTCATTGTTGTCTTGGACCGGAAGTGAAGGGGGTTTTTTATTTCGTCTGATAAGACCCCTGTTTGCATGAGACGGTAGCAGTTGGTGGTCGGCATTGCAACCATTGACATAAAAGAGTTGGCAGCCGCAGTTGAATTTAATTTGCTTCCTCTTCGTCTTCTTCTTCGATCTCGCGTGCTGGGGTTTGCTTTTGGGAGGTGTTGGAGAAGAACGATTGGGTGACGAAGAAAAATTCTGCGTTTGACAGTGTCCACTCTTTGAGGGAGACATTCTCAATTCGATCTAGGAATTCTTTATATGACGTTTCGGGCCCACGGTTGCATAAAAAAATGGTCGGTACTCCCCCTTTTATCATAATAGGTTTGGCGTACTTACAATTTGATCTCCAGTTGTGCTGGCTTCCAAAGAACTCTCTCCAGTGCTTGACGTACTTTGGAGGTACGTCATCAATGACGTTATAATATACGTCATTGTTATGCTTGGCCATATCTAAGTGGCCACAATAATAGTTATGTGGGCCTAAGGACCGAGCCCAAAGAGTTTTACCTAAGCGAGATGGACCCTCGATTACAATAGACTTGGGCCTATAAGACCTGTGGTCCTTATCACGAATGTTATCCCTGGCCCATTCTTGAAGGTCCACAGGGACGTTGTTGAATTCTGTGGATGGACTGATGTACACTTCTGGGCCTTTTTGGAACATTCGATCCCAATTGTGCGAGAGTCTTTCCCAATTGTTCCAATACGTTCTGGAATCACCCTCCATGATCATCTTCATAGCAATTTCCTTATCTTTGGTGGCAAGCGCAGCGTAATAAAGTTGATTTAAGCTTTCAGCAGATACTTGTGTTTTTGAATTATCAATAAAAGTACCATGCTCACAGTAATCCCCTCCTTTCGAAATATAGGATTGAACTGCGGCAGCATTTTTAGCAGATTGAATATTGGGATGAAAACGAGTTGAACGAGTGTTGGAAACCAAATCGAAGAATTTTTGGTTTGTAGTTTGAAATTTGGCACTGAATTGAATGAGACAATGAAGATGTGGAGTTCCATCTTCATGGAGTTCAGCACAGACACGTATGTATACGGGAGTAATGGAGTAATTGATCTTGAGCAAGAGCTCAAGACACTCTGTTTTTGGTAATGGGCATCTTGGATAAGTTAAGAAAATATTTCTGGATTGAAGTCTGAAGGAATTCTGTCGAGGCATTTTAAGAAGAAGGAAACTAACTACTCGAAATAGTAATAACCGTTTATAACCGCTTCTTTAAAGTCCTGAATCTGCTGGAGTAGCGGAGTGACTTTTTTATAATATAAAAAAGGTATGAAAAGACGATTTTGCCCTTGCCCTCTGGGAACGCCTCTATCTATAATATTATAGAGGCGTTCCCTGCCACGTGTCCGCTGGCGATTGGTGGAGAGGGAATATTCGGGGAATATTCGCTACAGTGAGGGTAGTACGGTCAGGGGCATTTTGGGAAAAAAAATATGAACAACGTACGCGCAGCGCCTTTTTGGGCGAGAAGTGAGTACTGTAGCGAAAAGTGAGTTAGTTGGGCACTGTAGCCGCGTGCGTGCACGTGCTTTTACTGTAGCAATCATTACAAGTTTGAATTTTTACGCACTTTAATATTCAAAATTCAAATTTTCAAAATTCAAAATTCAAAATTTGCTGGAGCTTGCAGAGTACGCTTTGTGTCTTGTGAATTATTTTCCAGATTTTATAATAAATTAAAATTAGTGACAGTAAGCGGGATTTTTAAAATTCAAAATTTTGAATTTCAAATTTGAACGTTTCTTCCCCCCCAAGTTTGGAACAGTACGCGTCGTACTGTACCCGGTCCTTTTTGTCTGTACTTGGTGTGACACTGGTGCCACGTGTTAATACGTCATTTACTCACTTTAAAGGCTTGTCTTTAATTCTGGTTATATACAAATTCTCTGCTTTACCACCCCTGACCTTCCAAACTACATTTTTTTTAAAAATGTCGTGTAAGTGGACGAAATGTCCAGTACATGGCAGAGTACCAATTTTGACATTTCAGGAATTTTTTGATTTTTGTCAAAATTTACGGTATTTGGGCTTTGAACGAGTGCTGAAGTTGTATCATGAAGATATCAAGGAGCATGGTGATTCTGACGACTTGAGGAAGTATGCACTGGCATTAAAAGAATGCCAAGACGAAGTTTACCGCTCGATGAATGATTTGAAAGCTGCAGAGAAAAAGGATGAAGTCTCAACGGATCTAAAGTTGGGAACTAGTGAAAAATAGGGTTGTGAAGCTAGTGTTTTCTTTGTACTTTGATTTGCACAGTATTTGTTAATGTAATTTGCAACAATATTAATAATAATTAATATTTCCATTCCTCATCGTAAAATGAAATACATTTCCATTCTACACTGTGATTAGAACATAATTTCCAATCAGCACAACTTAAATTACATGCTAAGTACACAGAATCTGGACTAATGACTCCTAAATTATTAATCATTGAATAAATTCTGGCTCTGATACGCATGGTAAAGTAATCCTCCGTCACAGAGTTGGGAAAAATCGAGGTCATCCAAGTGGTGATATTCAGTATCCCTGTTTTGATCCTCAGCGTCTTTCTGAGGTTGTAATTGAAACGTATTGTAGTCACGAACTGGTTGTCGTTCATTGTTGTCTTGGACCGGAAGTGAAGGGGGTTTTCTATTTCGTCTGATAAGACCCCTGTTTGCATTAGACGGTAGCAGTTGGTGGTCGGCATTGCAACCATTGACATAAAAGAGTTGGCAGCCGCAGTTGAATTTAATTTGCTTCCTCTTCGTCTTCTTCTTCGATCTCGCGTGCTGGGGTTTGATTTTGGGAGGTGTTGGAGAAGAACGATTGGGTGACGAAGAAAAATTCTGCGTTTGACAGTGTCCACTCTTTGAGGGAGACATTCTCAATTCGATCTAGGAATTCTTTATATGACGTTTCGGGCCCACGGTTGCATAGAAAAATGGTCGGTACTCCCCCTTTTATCATAATAGGTTTGGCGTACTTACAATTTGATCTCCAGTTGTGCTGGCTTCCAAAGAACTCTCTCTAGTGCTTGACGTACTTTGGAGGTACGTCATCAATGACGTTATAATATACGTCATTGTTATGCTTGGCCATATCTAAGTGGCCACAATGATAGTTATGTGGGCCTAAGGACCGAGCCCAAAGAGTTTTACCTAAGCGAGATGGACCCTCAATTACAATAGACTTGGGCCTATAAGACCTGTGGTCCTTATCACGAATGTTATCCCTGGCCCATTCTTGAAGGTCCACAGGGACGTTGTTGAATTCTGTGGATGGATTGATGTACACTTCTGGGCCTTTTTGGAACATTCGATCCCAATTGTGCGAGAGTCTTTCCCAATTGTTCCAATACGTTCTGGAATCACCCTCCATGATCATCTTCATAGCAATTTCCTTATCTTTGGCGGCAAGCGCAGCGTAATAAAGCTGATTTAAGCTTTCAGCAGATACTTGTGTTTTTGAATTATCAATAAAAGTACCATGCTCACAGTAATCCCCTCCTTTCGAAATATAGGATTGAACTGCGGCAGCATTTTTAGCAGATTGAATATTGGGATGAAAACGAGTTGAACGAGTGTTGGAAACCAAATCGAAGAATTTTTGGTTTGAAATTCGGCACTGAATTGAATGAGACAATGAAGATGTGGAGTTCCATCTTCATGGAGTTCAGCACAGACACGTATGTATACGGGAGTAATGGAGTAATTGATCTTGAGCAAGAGCTCAAGACACTCTGTTTTTGGTAATGGGCATCTTGGATAAGTTAAGAAAATATTTCTGGATTGAAGTCTGAAGGAATTCTGTCGAGGCATTTTAAGAAGAAGGAAACTAACTACTCGGAATAGTAATAACCGTTTATAACCGCTTCTTCAAAGTCCTGAATCTGCTGGAGTAGCGGAGTGACTTTATTATAATATAAAAAAGGTATGAAAAGACGATTTTGCCCTTGCCCTCTGGGAACGCCTCTATCTATAATTTTACAGAGGCGTTCCCTGCCACGTGTCCGCTGGCGATTGGTGGAGAGGGAATATTCAGGGAATATTCGCTACAGTGAGGGTAGTACGGTCAAGGGCATTTTGGGAAAAAAAAATATGAACAACGTACGCGCAGCGCCTTTTTGGGCGAGAAGTGAGTACTGTAGCGAAAAGTGAGTTAGTTGGGCACTGTAGCCGCGTGCGTGCACGTGCTTTTACTGTAGCAATCATTACAAGTTTGAATTTTTACGCACTTTAATATTCAAAATTCAAATTTTCAAAATTCAAAATTCAAAATTTGCTGGAGCTTGCAGAGTACGCTTTGTGTCTTGTGAATTATTTTCCAGATTTTATAATAAATTAAAATTAGTGACAGTAAGCGGGCTTTTTAAAATTCAAAATTTTGAATTTCAAATTTGAACGTTTCTTCCCCCCCAAGTTTGGAACAGTACGCGTCGTACTGTACCCGGTCCTTTTTGTCTGTACTTGGTGTGACACTGGTGCCACGTGTTAATACGTCATTTACTCACTTTAAAGGCTTGTCTTTAATTCTGGTTATATACAAATTCTCTGCTTTACCACCCCTGACCTTCCAAACTACATTTTTTTTAAAAATGTCGTGTAAGTGGACGAAATGTCCAGTACATGGCAGAGTACCAATTTTGACATTTCAGGAATTTTTTGATTTTTGTCAAAATTTACGGTATTTGGGCTTTGAACGAGTGCTGAAGTTGTATCATGAAGATATCAAGGAGCATGGTGATTCTGATGACTTGAGGAAGTATGCACTGGCATTAAAAGAATGCCAAGACGAAGTTTACCGCTCGATGAATGATTTGAAAGCTGCAGAGAAAAAGGATGAAGTCTCAACGGATCTAAAGTTGGGAACTAGTGAAAAATAGGGTTGTGAAGCTAGTGTTCTTTTTGTACTTTGATTTGCACAGTATTTGTTAATGTAATTTGCAACAATATTAATAATAATTAATATTTCCATTCCTCATCGTAAAATGAAATACATTTCCATTCTACACTGTGATTAGAACATAATTTCCAATCAGCACAACTTAAATTACATGCTAAGTACACAGAATCTGGACTAATGACTCCTAAATTATTAATCATTGAATAAATTCTGGCTCTGATACGCATGGTAAAGTAATCCTCCGTCACAGAGTTGGGAAAAATCGAGGTCATCCAAGTGGTGATATTCAGTATCCCTGTTTTGATCCTCAGCGTCTTTCTGAGGTTGTAATTGAAACGTATTGTAGTCACGAACTGGTTGTCGTTCATTGTTGTCTTGGACCGGAAGTGAAGGGGGTTTTCTATTTCGTCTGATAAGACCCCTGTTTGCATTAGACGGTAGCAGTTGGTGGTCGGCATTGCAACCATTGACATAAAAGAGTTGGCAGCCGCAGTTGAATTTAATTTGCTTCCTCTTCGTCTTCTTCTTCGATCTCGCGTGCTGGGGTTTGATTTTGGGAGGTGTTGGAGAAGAACGATTGGGTGACGAAGAAAAATTCTGCGTTTGACAGTGTCCACTCTTTGAGGGAGACATTCTCAATTCGATCTAGGAATTCTTTATATGACGTTTCGGGCCCACGGTTGCATAGAAAAATGGTCGGTACTCCCCCTTTTATCATAATAGGTTTGGCGTACTTACAATTTGATCTCCAGTTGTGCTGGCTTCCAAAGAACTCTCTCTAGTGCTTGACGTACTTTGGAGGTACGTCATCAATGACGTTATAATATACGTCATTGTTATGCTTGGCCATATCTAAGTGGCCACAATAATAGTTATGTGGGCCTAAGGACCGAGCCCAAAGAGTTTTACCTAAGCGAGATGGACCCTCGATTACAATAGACTTGGGCCTATAAGATCTGTGGTCCTTATCACGAATGTTATCCCTGGCCCATTCTTGAAGGTCCACAGGGACGTTGTTGAATTCTGTGGATGGATTGATGTACACTTCTGGGCCTTTTTGGAACATTCGATCCCAATTGTGCGAGAGTCTTTCCCAATTGTTCCAATACGTTCTGGAATCACCCTCCATGATCATCTTCATAGCAATTTCCTTATCTTTGGCGGCAAGCGCAGCGTAATAAAGCTGATTTAAGCTTTCAGCAGATACTTGTGTTTTTGAATTATCAATAAAAGTACCATGCTCACAGTAATCCCCTCCTTTCGAAATATAGGATTGAACTGCGGCAGCATTTTTAGCAGATTGAATATTGGGATGAAAACGAGTTGAACGAGTGTTGGAAACCAAATCGAAGAATTTTTGGTTTGTAGTTTGAAATTCGGCACTGAATTGAATGAGACAATGAAGATGTGGAGTTCCATCTTCATGGAGTTCAGCACAGACACGTATGTATACGGGAGTAATGGAGTAATTGATCTTGAGCAAGAGCTCAAGACACTCTGTTTTTGGTAATGGGCATCTTGGATAAGTTAAGAAAATATTTCTGGATTGAAGTCTGAAGGAATTCTGTCGAGGCATTTTAAGAAGAAGGAAACTAACTACTCGGAATAGTAATAACCGTTTATAACCGCTTCTTCAAAGTCCTGAATCTGCTGGAGTAGCGGAGTGACTTTATTATAATATAAAAAAGGTATGAAAAGACGATTTTGCCCTTGCCCTCTGGGAACGCCTCTATCTATAATATTACAGAGGCGTTCCCTGCCACGTGTCCGCTGGCGATTGGTGGAGAGGGAATATTCAGGGAATATTCGCTACAGTGAGGGTAGTACGGTCAAGGGCATTTTGGGAAAAAAAAATATGAACAACGTACGCGCAGCGCCTTTTTGGGCGAGAAGTGAGTACTGTAGCGAAAAGTGAGTTAGTTGGGCACTGTAGCCGCGTGCGTGCACGTGCTTTTACTGTAGCAATCATTACAAGTTTGAATTTTTACGCACTTTAATATTCAAAATTCAAATTTTCAAAATTCAAAATTCAAAATTTGCTGGAGCTTGCAGAGTACGCTTTGTGTCTTGTGAATTATTTTCCAGATTTTATAATAAATTAAAATTAGTGACAGTAAGCGGGCTTTTTAAAATTCAAAATTTTGAATTTCAAATTTGAACGTTTCTTCCCCCCCAAGTTTGGAACAGTACGCGTCGTACTGTACCCGGTCCTTTTTGTCTGTACTTGGTGTGACACTGGTGCCACGTGTTAATACGTCATTTACTCACTTTAAAGGCTTGTCTTTAATTCTGGTTATATACAAATTCTCTGCTTTACCACCCCTGACCTTCCAAACTACATTTTTTTTAAAAATGTCGTGTAAGTGGACGAAATGTCCAGTACATGGCAGAGTACCAATTTTGACATTTCAGGAATTTTTTGATTTTTGTCAAAATTTACGGTATTTGGGCTTTGAACGAGTGCTGAAGTTGTATCATGAAGATATCAAGGAGCATGGTGATTCTGACGACTTGAGGAAGTATGCACTGGCATTAAAAGAATGCCAAGACGAAGTTTACCGCTCGATGAATGATTTGAAAGCTGCAGAGAAAAAGGATGAAGTCTCAACGGATCTAAAGTTGGGAACTAGTGAAAAATAGGGTTGTGAAGCTAGTGTTCTCTTTGTACTTTGATTTGCACAGTATTTGTTAATGTAATTTGCAACAATATTAATAATAATTAATATTTCCATTCCTCATCGTAAAATGAAATACATTTCCATTCTACACTGTGATTAGAACATAATTTCCAATCAGCACAACTTAAATTACATGCTAAGTACACAGAATCTGGACTAATGACTCCTAAATTATTAATCATTGAATAAATTCTGGCTCTGATACGCATGGTAAAGTAATCCTCCGTCACAGAGTTGGGAAAAATCGAGGTCATCCAAGTGGTGATATTCAGTATCCCTGTTTTGATCCTCAGCGTCTTTCTGAGGTTGTAATTGAAACGTATTGTAGTCACGAACTGGTTGTCGTTCATTGTTGTCTTGGACCGGAAGTGAAGGGGGTTTTTTATTTCGTCTGATAAGACCCCTGTTTGCATTAGACGGTAGCAGTTGGTGGTCGGCATTGCAACCATTGACATAAAAGAGTTGGCAGCCGCAGTTGAATTTAATTTGCTTCCTCTTCGTCTTCTTCTTCGATCTCGCGTGCTGGGGTTTGATTTTGGGAGGTGTTGGAGAAGAACGATTGGGTGACGAAGAAAAATTCTGCGTTTGACAGTGTCCACTCTTTGAGGGAGACATTCTCAATTCGATCTAGGAATTCTTTATATGACGTTTCGGGCCCACGGTTGCATAGAAAAATGGTCGGTACTCCCCCTTTTATCATAATAGGTTTGGCGTACTTACAATTTGATCTCCAGTTGGGCTGGCTTCCAAAGAACTCTCTCCAGTGCTTGACGTACTTTGGAGGTACGTCATCAATGACGTTATAATATACGTCATTGTTATGCTTGGCCATATCTAAGTGGCCACAATAATAGTTATGTGGGCCTAAGGACCGAGCCCAAAGAGTTTTTCCTAAGCGAGATGGACCCTCGATTACAATAGACTTGGGCCTATAAGACCTGTGGTCCTTATCACGAATGTTATCCCTGGCCCATTCTTGAAGGTCCACAGGGACGTTGTTGAATTCTGTGGATGGACTGATGTACACTTCTGGGCCTTTTTGGAACATTCGATCCCAATTGTGCGAGAGTCTTTCCCAATTGTTCCAATACGTTCTGGAATCACCCTCCATGATCATCTTCATAGCAATTTCCTTATCTTTGGTGGCAAGCGCAGCGTAATAAAGCTGATTTAAGCTTTCAGCAGAAACTTGTGTTTTTGAATTATCAATAAAAGTACCATGCTCACAGTAATCCCCTCCTTTCGAAATATAGGATTGAACTGCGGCAGCATTTTTAGCAGATTGAATATTGGGATGAAAACGAGTTGAACGAGTGTTGGAAACCAAATCGAAGAATTTTTGGTTTGTAGTTTGAAATTTGGCACTGAATTGAATGAGACAATGAAGATGTGGAGTTCTATCTTCATGGAGTTCAGCACAGACACGTATGTATACGGGAGTAATGGAGTAATTGATCTTGAGCAAGAGCTCAAGACACTCTGTTTTTGGTAATGGGCATCTTGGATAAGTTAAGAAAATATTTCTGGATTGAAGTCTGAAGGAATTCTGTCGAGGCATTTTAAGAAGAAGGAAACTAACTACTCGAAATAGTAATAACCGTTTATAACCGCTTCTTCAAAGTCCTGAATATGCTGGAGTAGCGGAGTGACTTTTTTATAATATAAAAAAGGTATGAAAAGACGATTTTGCCCTTGCCCTCTGGGAACGCCTCTATCTATAATATTACAGAGGCGTTCCCTGCCACGTGTCCGCTGGCGATTGGTGGAGAGGGAATATTCAGGGAATATTCGCTACAGTGAGGGTAGTACGGTCAGGGGCATTTTGGGAAAAAAAATATGAACAGGGTACGCGCAGCGCCTTTTTGGGCGAGAAGTGAGTACTGTAGCGAAAAGTGAGTTAGTTGGGCACTGTAGTTAAATGAAACGACACGAGAGGTGTCGTTTTGTGGAGTAGTTTGGAAGATTCCTTCTGACACCTTATTAAAGCAATGAGACCCACTGACATGCTGTCAGCGCTTTTGTCTGGTTAGTGGGGGACAAAAAAGTACACGTGTATTTTTTGCGTATCTACTTTTTTCTGACACCTTCAGTGTTTTGACTGATTTACAAGATGGGTGCATATGGGTCATTTTCAATATATATTTACTCTTTTGTATTACGTGACAGTTTCGAGACCCATTAAGTGATGCTTATTTCTTCTTATACTCTGGAAGATCATAGTTTGATACTGACCCTGATTATTTGCTTCATTATATTTGTTATTATAACTGGGTATTTATTGTACGTTTATTGTGTACTGAGATTATTGTACTTTTAATTTTGTCTAAGATGAGATTGAATACTCAACGTAAGCGAGGATTGGATCCGGTTACCCCTCAAAAATACGGTGGAAAGAGGAGGTTGTTTGTTCCAGGAAACAAGGTAGTTGTTAGATGGCCCTACAGAAAGCGTGTCTATCAGAGGACTCGATCTGCTCCTTTTTATGACAGAGGAATTCTAGATGAGATGTTTGATCCATTATCTGGGATTGGAACTGATGTTCCATTTTCTGATTACTTCAGCCTGCCAGCTCTTGGTCAGGGACCCGGAGAAAGACATGGTCGGCGTATAAAGTTGTATTCAATAAATTTAGATGGCATTATCAAATGTGAAGGCGATAACGGAAGTACCCAAACCTTATCCGGAAATGCAGATGTTGGAATGTCTGAGAGCTCTGAACCTAGAGGAATTGGCGTTGGATGTATTTACGTAGTTCTAGACAGAGAACCAAGTAATGTGTCAAAACCTGGTTTTGATGATGTGTTTGTACGAGGTGAAGGAGAACACGTATCTCGTGTTGGCGTTCATGTCCGTCCAGATGTAACCAGTCGGTTCACTGTTTTATGTCGTGAGACATTTCAGTTTTGTCATGCTCCAGTTGGGGGGTGTGTAGTTATGAAGAGATTTATTCCCCTCAAATATAAAAGGATTATAAGTAGTTTTAGGGATCGTGGGACAGAAGTTCGAGGGAGCTATTCTAACTGTAAAGAGAACTGTCCCTTGATTTTTTGTGTATGGGAGAGTAGAGAAAGATGTCGTATTTCCATTAATGTAAACTCAAGAATTGTGTATTACCATTAATGAAATAAATGTTTGTTCATCATCACTAATTCATGTTCATCCTACACATTGCAATAAGTTGTGAGAGATAAAAAAGTACGAAATACCAAAATTTAGAAAACCCTTTATTGACGGTGGTAAGCGCAGCAGGCCTTTACAATAATCAACAAAATAATAAAGGAAAAACTAAAATTTTGGTTTCCCAACAGGGGTCATCTGCTGCTTCATTGCTTCAATGGCTGATTTAACAGTTGTACTTGTTAGTACGCCCAACTGTTCAGTTGTTAGCATAACATTTGGTGCGGATGAAGCACCAACTTCAGAAATTGATGGACCGGGATCTTCTTCGTTGATTTGATTTTCAAAAGGAATTCCTGATAACGAATTCCTGGCGCATTGTGTGCTGACGTCCGAGTGGGCCTTTCCTTGTGAACATGTAACTGTTCTGAGAAATTGGTTAGGGTGAATGTGTCCAGTAGATATAGTTCTACACAATTGTCTGTCTGGTACAGTATCTGCCACATGCCAGACGTCCACTTGCTCTTCGCTAAATTTAGGGCTTAATATGTGAATCTTAGGAGGCCTAAAAGCAATCAATTCTGGATCCTTTGAAGTGGTTAATCTTAAATTGGCTTTGAACTTGCAATAAAAGGTTTTGGATGTGAGATTAGAATTTTCTGATCTGTATTTGGCCGTCCAAGGACAATCCTCTTCCTTTAACGATGAATAACAATTACCATAATAACAAATTTGTACAGGACAAGTTACCGGAAAAACAAATTGGGCCTGCTCTGCGTCTTTACCTTGTAAACGACGATCATATATACTCAGTCGGACTGTTCCGGTGGCATTTCCAGGGATGTATGGCTTGTATATGATGTAGCAGCTATCGATGATTATCGCCCTTTGGGCGATCCTCTGTTTTGTTCGTTGGAATAGAGATGGGAAGGTTAGTTTGATCGTCTGTGACTCAGACGATGCCACGGCTTCTATGGATGCTTTATGTGTTTGACCAGAAAGAGCGTCGTCGACGTTAAGTTCCATGGCTACGGAGCGTGTGAGTAAACTATTCGGCTTGGGGAAGAAGTCATATATTTATAAGAGGCTACTGTAGAAATATACGGTAACTTAGTACATTTGAACAGTTCAAAAGAAATAGTTATAACCGCTTCTTCAAAGTCCTGAATATGCTGGAGTAGCGGAGTGACTTTTTTATAATATAAAAAAGGTATGAAAAGACGATTTTGCCCTTGCCCTCTGGGAACGCCTCTATCTATAATATTACAGAGGCGTTCCCTGCCACGTGTCCGCTGGCGATTGGTGGAGAGGGAATATTCGGGGAATATTCGCTACAGTGAGGGTAGTACGGTCAGGGGCATTTTGGGAAAAAAAATATGAACAGGGTACGCGCAGCGCCTTTTTGGGCGAGAAGTGAGTACTGTAGCGAAAAGTGAGTTAGTTGGGCACTGTAGTTAAATGAAACGACACGAGAGGTGTCGTTTTGTGGAGTAGTTTGGAAGATTCCTTCTGACACCTTATTAAAGCAATGAGACCCACTGACATGCTGTCAGCGCTTTTGTCTGGTTAGTTGGGGACAAAAAAGTACACGTGTATTTTTTGCGTATCTACTTTTTTCTGACACCTTCAGTGTTTTGACTGATTTACAAGATGGGTGCATATGGGTCATTTTCAATATATATTTACTCTTTTGTATTACGTGACAGTTTCGAGACCCATTAAGTGATGCTTATTTCTTCTTATACTCTGGAAGATCATAGTTTGATACTGACCCTGATTATTTGCTTCATTATATTTGTTATTATAACTGGGTATTTATTGTACGTTTATTGTGTACTGAGATTATTGTACTTTTAATTTTGTCTAAGATGAGATTGAATACTCAACGTAAGCGAGGATTGGATCCGGTTACCCCTCAAAAATACGGTGGAAAGAGGAGGTTGTTTGTTCCAGGAAACAAGGTAGTTGTTAGATGGCCCTACAGAAAGCGTGTCTATCGGAGGACTCGATCTGCTCCTTTTTATGACAGAGGAATTCTAGATGAGATGTTTGATCCATTATCTGGGATTGGAACTGATGTTCCATTTTCTGATTACTTCAGCCTGCCAGCTCTTGGTCAGGGACCCGGAGAAAGACATGGTCGGCGTATAAAGTTGTATTCAATAAATTTAGATGGCATTATCAAATGTGAAGGCGATAACGGAAGTACCCAAACCTTATCCGGAAATGCAGATGTTGGAATGTCTGAGAGCTCTGAACCTAGAGGAATTGGCGTTGGATGTATTTACGTAGTTCTAGACAGAGAACCAAGTAATGTGTCAAAACCTGGTTTTGATGATGTGTTTGTACGAGGTGAAGGAGAACACGTATCTCGTGTTGGCGTTCATGTCCGTCCAGATGTAACCAGTCGGTTCACTGTTTTATGTCGTGAGACATTTCAGTTTTGTCATGCTCCAGTTGGGGGGTGTGTAGTTATGAAGAGATTTATTCCCCTCAAATATAAAAGGATTATAAGTAGTTTTAGGGATCGTGGGACAGAAGTTCGAGGGAGCTATTCTAACTGTAAAGAGAACTGTCCCTTGATTTTTTGTGTATAGGAGAGTAGAGAAAGATGTCGTATTTCCATTAATGTAAACTCAAGAATTGTGTATTACCATTAATGAAATAAATGTTTGTTCATCATCACTAATTCATGTTCATCCTACACATTGCAATAAGTTGTGAGAGATAAAAAAGTACGAAATACCAAAATTTAGAAAACCCTTTATTGACGGTGGTAAGCGCAGCAGGCCTTTACAATAATCAACAAAATAATAAAGGAAAAACTAAAATTTTGGTTTCCCAACAGGGGTCATCTGCTGCTTCATTGCTTCAATGGCTGATTTAACAGTTGTACTTGTTAGTACGCCCAACTGTTCAGTTGTTAGCATAACATTTGGTGCGGATGAAGCACCAACTTCAGAAATTGATGGACCGGGATCTTCTTCGTTGATTTGATTTTCAAAAGGAATTCCTGATAACGAATTCCTGGCGCATTGTGTGCTGACGTCCGAGTGGGCCTTTCCTTGTGAACATGTAACTGTTCTGAGAAATTGGTTAGGGTGAATGTGTCCAGTAGATATAGTTCTACACAATTGTCTGTCTGGTACAGTATCTGCCACATGCCAGACGTCCACTTGCTCTTCGCTAAATTTAGGGCTTAATATGTGAATCTTAGGAGGCCTAAAAGCAATCAATTCTGGATCCTTTGAAGTGGTTAATCTTAAATTGGCTTTGAACTTGCAATAAAAGGTTTTGGATGTGAGATTAGAATTTTCTAATCTGTATTTGGCCGTCCAAGGACAATCCTCTTCCTTTAACGATGAATAACAATTACCATAATAACAAATTTGTACAGGACAAGTTACCGGAAAAACAAATTGGGCCTGCTCTGCGTCTTTACCTTGTAAACGACGATCATATATACTCAGTCGGACTGTTCCGGTGGCATTTCCAGGGATGTATGGCTTGTATATGATGTAGCAGCTATCGATGATTATCGCCCTTTGGGCGATCCTCTGTTTTGTTCGTTGGAATAGAGATGGGAATGTTAGTTTGATCGTCTGTGACTCAGACGATGCCACGGCTTCTATGGATGCTTTATGTGTTTGACCAGAAAGAGCGCCGTCGACGTTAAGTTCCATGGCTACGGAGCGTGTGAGTAAACTATTCGGCTTGGGGAAGAAGTCATATATTTATAAGAGGCTACTGTAGAAATATACGGTAACTTAGTACATTTGAACAGTTCAAAAGAAATAGTTATAACCGCTTCTTCAAAGTCCTGAATATGCTGGAGTAGCGGAGTGACTTTTTTATAATATAAAAAAGGTATGAAAAGACGATTTTGCCCTTGCCCTCTGGGAACGCCTCTATCTATAATATTACAGAGGCGTTCCCTGCCACGTGTCCGCTGGCGATTGGTGGAGAGGGAATATTCGGGGAATATTCGCTACAGTGAGGGTAGTACGGTCAGGGGCATTTTGGGAAAAAAAATATGAACAGGGTACGCGCAGCGCCTTTTTGGGCGAGAAGTGAGTACTGTAGCGAAAAGTGAGTTAGTTGGGCACTGTAGTTAAATGAAACGACACGAGAGGTGTCGTTTTGTGGAGTAGTTTGGAAGATTCCTTCTGACACCTTATTAAAGCAATGAGACCCACTGACATGCTGTCAGCGCTTTTGTCTGGTTAGTGGGGGACAAAAAAGTACACGTGTATTTTTTGCGTATCTACTTTTTTCTGACACCTTCAGTGTTTTGACTGATTTACAAGATGGGTGCATATGGGTCATTTTCAATATATATTTACTCTTTTGTATTACGTGACAGTTTCGAGACCCATTAAGTGATGCTTATTTCTTCTTATACTCTGGAAGATCATAGTTTGATACTGACCCTGATTATTTGCTTCATTATATTTGTTATTATAACTGGGTATTTATTGTACGTTTATTGTGTACTGAGATTATTGTACTTTTAATTTTGTCTAAGATGAGATTGAATACTCAACGTAAGCGAGGATTGGATCCGGTTACCCCTCAAAAATACGGTGGAAAGAGGAGGTTGTTTGTTCCAGGAAACAAGGTAGTTGTTAGATGGCCCTACAGAAAGCGTGTCTATCGGAGGACTCGATCTGCTCCTTTTTATGACAGAGGAATTCTAGATGAGATGTTTGATCCATTATCTGGGATTGGAACTGATGTTCCATTTTCTGATTACTTCAGCCTGCCAGCTCTTGGTCAGGGACCCGGAGAAAGACATGGTCGGCGTATAAAGTTGTATTCAATAAATTTAGATGGCATTATCAAATTTGAAGGCGATAACGGAAGTACCCAAACCTTATCCGAAAATGCAGATGTTGGAATGTCTGAGAGCTCTGAATACAACTTTATACGCCGATCATGTCTTTATCCGGGTCCCTGACCAAGAGCTGGCAGGCTGAAGTAATCAGAAAATGGAACATCAGTTCCAATCCCAGATAATGGATCAAACATCTCATCTAGAATTTCTCTGTCATAAAAAGGAGCAGATCGAGTCCTCCGATAGACACGCTTTCTGTAGGGCCATCTAACAACTACCTTGTTTCCTGGAACAAACAACCTCCTCTTTCCACCGTATTTTTGAGGGGTAACCGGATCCAATCCTCGCTTACGTTGAGTATTCAATCTCATCTTAGACAAAATTAAAAGTACAATAATCTCAGTACACAATAAACGTACAATAAATACCCAGTTATAATAACAAATATAATGAAGCAAATAATCAGGGTCAGTATCAAACTATGATCTTCCAGAGTATAAGAAGAAATAAGCATCACTTAATGGGTCTCGAAACTGTCACGTAATACAAAAGAGTAAATATATATTGAAAATGACCCATATGCACCCATCTTGTAAATCAGTCAAAACACTGAAGGTGTCAGAAAAAAGTAGATACGCAAAAAATACACGTGTACTTTTTTGTCCCCCACTAACCAGACAAAAGCGCTGACAGCATGTCAGTGGGTCTCATTGCTTTAATAAGGTGTCAGAAGGAATCTTCCAAACTACTCCACAAAACGACACCTCTCGTGTCGTTTCATTTAACTACAGTGCCCAACTAACTCACTTTTCGCTACAGTACTCACTTCTCGCCCAAAAAGGCGCTGCGCGTACCCTGTTCATATTTTTTTTTCCAAAATGCCCCTGACCGTACTACCCTCACTGTAGCGAATATTCCCCGAATATTCCCTCTCCACCAATCGCCAGCGGACACGTGGCAGGGAAGCCAATTTAATCTGTCCAATTTAACTTATTGAACTTGCAATAAGTTGTTGATGGACTGAAGGGATTTTTTATTTTTTCTAATTTTTGTAAACCTATGCTCCAGACCTCCAAAAATCGTGATTTTTGGATATGATGTGAAGAGTCAAGTCTACTATGACATGTAATTTTTTCAGAATTTTTGGATCAAGAGGCTATTTTTAACGATTTTATTAAGCTAAACATATGCATTAATTCGGGGGTAATGCAAGTGGTGGGGCCCGCTGTCACATCAAGAAAAGATTCCATCTGCACCAACATAAAAGCGCATCGTGTCTCAAAATCTACAGGAACTCACTCCACTGCTCCAGGTCACTTCGGAGCACGGAGTGACTTACGCCAATACCCAGGGGCACTTTCGTAATTACGAAAAAAGTACGGAACTCCAGCAAGAACAGTATCTCATCTCCAGACCATATTATGCAGCCAAAATTAAATATAAAAAATATTTAATTTATGTACGGAAAATAGATGTCCCAGAATTAATAAATACAATAAAAAGAAATCATCATTACCAGCAATATAAAAATATTTCCTAAAAATATTGACCTGCAAAAAAACAATAAAAAAAATAAATAATATTCCAACGCCAATTCATCTGGCGTTCAATTGATACAACATAATTATGATCCTAAGCTTCAGTACATAGCAAAAAAAAAAAGTAAAAAGCATACAAGAAAAAGGGTAATAATCAAACAAGTAGTTCAAAACTACCTTCTGACTATTAAAAGTTTCGGAATATACATAACTTTCTGAACCTCAGTGATTGTCAAATGTGAATTGTATCAACATAAAAAATTTGAAAAATAAAAAATTACTTCAAATCCAATTGTTCAACGCCAATTGAATTGACATTAAACTGGTAGCCAAAAAATATATATATATATATATTCCAGCGCCAATTCAACTGGCATACAACTGATAATTTTTTTAAAAAAATATTCCAAAATATAACTGTTCAGGAAAAAAAAATTCCCAACACTTAATAATTTTATTAAAAAAAAAAAAAAGAGCTTCAACGCCAATTGAACTCTTTTAGGATGCCCCTTGTAGGATACTAGGATGTATATTCCTTTTTCTCCAATAATACTTGCTTGCTTAATGCTTACAGAAAAATAAACTTCACTAAAGGCACTTTTAGATACATAATAAACTTATGAATAGAATAATTAAAAAGAAACACAAACTCAAATCAGTTACGAAATGGTCAAAAACATTTGTCATCAAAACACAGTAAGGATAAAAACCTGCAATTTAGTTAAGAGTAGCAAGTAGCCAATAGATGACTAGGCCTTTTGGTAGTTCTTCCACTTCACCAGTAGCCAATAGACTCTTCACTGTGATGGATAAAAGAAAAACAAAGACAAAAAGCCTGATTAATACTAGAGAAAGAACGTATGGATTGCTAAATAGGACAAGCTAACACAAGAAGTTTCAGAAACACTGAACTCACTTAAAGCTCACGAGAGGCAACTCAAGATCCACTTATTTAATATATTCCTCCACAGCTGCGAGGAGAAATCAAATTCATTCAAACACTAAATGACAATTAACATTTTAATTTTTATTTCCATCTAATATTTATGCAAAGTCCTCTCTCAAATGATTATGAACCACTTTCTATGCGTGTGAGGATGACCTTGGCAAATTATCAAATATCACTTCCATTAACATAAAGATGCACTCCTCCATGCATAGAGATCCATCGTCTGAATACAATCTACTATAGCCAATACGTGCAGCTATCGGCATTTTTAGTTGCATTCATAAGATTTGGGAAAAGAAATTGAAGTCATAGTCATTTAAAGTCAAAAACAGCTATCTTATACTCACCGGCTCACCTATCAAAAATATACTAAGCCGACTTATTTCCAAATTGATGACTTTTCAGATGTAGACGCTCTGCCGGATTTCTCTACGATAATAATACTGAACATGGACTACATATCAACCACAAATAACTTGATTAATTTGTTCATTCATTAATGAGATTTATGCATAAAATCTAAACTATTTGTTTGATTCACCGGACGCATTGATCATCAGATTAGAAACCTTCTCCAACAATTATTAAGCTTAAGACTCTTTCCACATCGTAATAATCACAGGTTTGGTACCACTTAATCACTTATTTTGAGAAGTTTTTAATAGTTTATATAAGCATGCTCTAATGTCTACCTTTACTAATGTAAATTATAAATAAATAAATAATATAAGTGTTTAGCATCCATGATAAATATATTCTTGAACATATTAAAGCAGAACAAAACAAAGGTTTATATGGTCATGCTATAATGTACCACTACTAATGTAAACTATGAATAAATAAATAATATAAGTGATTAGCATCCATGATAAATATATTCTTGAACATACTAAAGCACAACAAAAAAAAAAAATCAGTGATACTTCAATCAATATGGGCTTTTGAAATCACATCTTGATTCAAAAAGTTAACCTATATTAGATTTATAGTCCATTAGATCATTATATGTCCTCAATTTTCCTCAATATATTTCGATGCGAGACTTACTATCACGCGTTATCTCAACAATCTCTCCCTTAACACGTAATCTCTCTATCCACATTAACATCAAGCTCCCCCTTAAACTTTAATCATATTTTTTTGAATATTAACTCATCACTTCTTCTAGTTGATGAACCACCATCTTTATTATCTTTTATTTGATCAGCCAATAACCTCTGTCAAGTTTATCAAGTCTCTTTATTTGATGAGCTTATCTGTCAATATCTCTTGTTTGATTAACCAAGAGTCTTCCCAAAAAGAGTTCACCATTTGCTCAAAGAATACATAATCCACCAAACATTCATAACTCATTAAGCCTAGCCCATTATATCTCTCCCTAATGACGAGTTCACACTCTTCAATATCTCTTGTCAAAAACCAATCAAGAGTCTCTGCGAGAAGAGTTCATCATTTGCTTATTTATGTTCATTTGAAATCACATCTTAACTCAAAAGGTTAATCTTTTAGGTTTGTGGTCTATTAGAGTATTATATATTTTTAATATTTCTCCTTACGTTTTGATATGGACTTTACTATCATGCGATACCTCAACAGAGAAAAACTAAATATGTACAAAACACATTTTTCACAAAAATCATCTGACACTGCCATTTTGCACCAAAAACTATAGATCATATCCAGCATTATGTTATGTCATTCATACACACCTATTTATCAGCTTCACAATATGAAATTTTGAAACTATATAAACATATATGAAATGAGGAAGCATAACGATTTCAAGAAATAGGGCTCTGTGGCAATCACAGTTGAGTATTCATCAACAAATTATAACTATAGCCATAAAACCGAATTAAGAGTAGTGGGTATTGCAAAATATGACAGCTGCGTATGATATGAACATCAAACCAAACGAATCTGATAGCCGTAGACTGTAGGGTAAAAGCAAAAGGGTTTAGATGCGTTCATATAAAATGCCGAATGATTAATAATAAACTGTTAAAAATGAATAAAAGTAGTACTATTCCTCCTCAAAAACTCAATTGATCGAAGCATCCCGTGATAAATAACGATGGGGGGTTTGCATAATTATTATTAAAAAAAAAAAATCTACTTAGTAGCTGCGACTGAGTAAGAGTAGTTTTTGTCTATGGGAATTGGGATTCGAGTAGATTTATTTTACAAGTATTTCGAAATTATTTTGTCGGGGTCCCAAATCCGAATATTAATGTCCGATTTAATAATACAGACATCTTTGCTATGATTCGGGACTCCCTATTACGATGACGATGATGATGATGATATATAATAGCAGTAATTTATGATAACAAATACATGGTGACTGAAGTAAACAGTAATTAATCCGTTGTAAAATATAAATTTATTATTGAATTTTTTAAGTTAAATTAAGATATTTTTAAATTTAAAATTGATAAGATAATTAATTTTAATTAATACAATGATAACTATTATAAATTATTTAAAAAGTATCACTTATTATAACATTTATAGTTTCATAATTGTTAAGAAACGTCTCAATCTTAAACTTAAAAATGTCTCAAATTAATTTTTAAAAATCAATAATAATTTTATAGTTTAGAACGAAAAAAAAATATTACTTAGTACAAATCCATGCCTCGGGGATAAAATTAAGCAAATACTTAATTTTTTTAAAAATAAAATTATAAATATTATATGGACCGGCTAAGAAGGGATAGAGAGAAAATGCGTGTATTATGACATCATGCCTTAACACACATAATACAAAACTACTCAATTTACATAATACCATATTATTACGCAAGGGTAAGCTTTATAATAATGTTTCCAAAAATGTTAAGCTTCAAACAAAAAATAATATATATTTTCCATTTAGAACTGAAAAAATTAACTTAACACTAAATAAATGGAAATTGATATTTTCAAACGATTTTTTGATATTTTTATACGGTATGACTCATATATAAAGTTATAGCGACAGATAAACTGTCATTATATATTTATAACGACGCTTTTGTGGGACCCACAATATAAAATTATTAAAAATATGTGTGAATTTATTAATTTCCTAAATAATATTATTAACACATAAATCACAAGTGTATAATAGTGTGTGCGACTATTTGCCGAATGGGTTAAAATTTATTCATTGGTGGGTCAAAGTATTATTTTTTTGGCAGGTTCTAGATTGTGTATCAAAACAGCAATTTTAATAGATTTCGTAGTATTTTTTACAGGTCTAAATCAACTACCATATGCTTCAATATAATATTTTATTATAAACAATCAAAAATTCAATTGATTTCTTAAATATCATTATTAAACTGATAAAATAATGTGGCTATTGTATAATTTAAACAGAATATATATATATATATATATATATATATATATATATATATATATATATATATATATATGTTATATATATATATATATATGGGATTCAGAGCCGGTCCTGGGTCTTTTAAGGCCCGGGGCAAATTTTTTCAAGTGTGCCCTTTTATACAAATTAAATAAATAAAATATTAATTAATTAATTTTATTAAAATTATAAGAATTTACAAAAGATAAGGAAGAACACTTTGGGACCTCATTAAAACCTTGTTTGAGGAAAATTCAATGGGATAAAACCACAAACGAAGGAAAAAGAGTACCCCGAATTGTAAATATTGTATTAAAAAACAAAAACTACATATTTGAGTCTACATGCTTCCTCCCGAATTTTCATAAGCATTTCTTGATTTGATCAATCTTATTTTCATCCTCCACAATTAATCGAAGTAAAGAATCATCACATGTACCTACAAAATAAAAATAACAATGAAATCTGAATCACAAAACATCATTAAAATAATTTAGTTACACAATAGTAAAATAGTAAAATAATTTATGGAACGAATGATGTAATTTAGTTGCACAATAGTAAAAGTATAAATTAAATGAGTTAACTAAAATAATTAATGGAATGAATATTATTTATTTAATTAGTTGGTTCGTTCCACAAAAGGTGTTAAAATAAATTATGGATTAATTCCATAATTGATGGAATGATTTTTATACATATTAGCTATGTATAATTATACAATTATGATTAATATTTCATAATTTGGTGTAATTATAATTATAATACATGTATTAAATTATAAAATATGTATTAGTATATAATATATATGTATAAATATATTATATACGGATGGATGTAATGTGTGTATATATATATATACTTTATAAATCTGATTTTTAAATAAATGCATGCAAGTACGGATTTATTTTTTTAGTTAATGAAATAAACTAGATGAATTCTTAAATTTTGGGCCCCCCTCAGCTTTGGGCCCTGGGCGGTAGCCCTTGCCCAGGGCCGGCTCTGATGGGAATAATCCATAACAAATAGTTGATATGGAAAAATCGGTATACACCATCTATACTATTGAAAACAGAAGTAACGACCAAGATTAGAAGTTAAAAATAGATGTCCGCTTAGGGGTGTGCAATCGGTAAAAAAATCGGACAAAATCGAACCGAATCGGTATCGAAAATGTATAAAATTCATTACTGAAATCGGAACCAGTTGAACCAGTTCGATATTGATTTTTACCGGTTATACCGAATTTTAATATTATTATTATTATTATTATTATTATTATTATTATTATTATCGATACTAAAATATATATATATATAGGAAATCGGTATGTGCCGAACCAAAATTTGCCAAACCGGAATTGGTACAACGGACCGGTACCAAATCGGTTGCTTTTGTACCGAATCGACTGGCTCGGACCGGTCCGGTTAACCGAAAAACTCAGTTGGATTGAAAATTTTGAACAGTCCTACGTCCGGTTAACGTTTTTAAGTTGTTTGTTATCGCAAATTTATTATTGTATTATTATTATTTAGCCAACATTTTATTGCTTTAAATAATAATATAGTACATTATTAACGCTTGTAATTGAGATGCTATTTCATTAATTATACGTAATACGTTAAAGAAGACCATATTGTTGAAATTTTAATTAGTATTTAGTAAGATAGCTGTATATCTATCATACCAAAAAGAGCACAAAATTGCGCCCAATTATAAATGTATACATAAGCTTCTTCTTTTTTTGACCGACACTACCCCTGTTTCAATTACCCAACTCATCAAAGTCTGACGCGGCTCTACCAGTCATAAAATGATGTGCGAGGGCCGGCTTGCGTTAGAATCTGTGTTGTATAGCCCAAGAGCCGGAGGTCTTCTCCATCTTTTGTTTTTCTTAATTTATATTTTAATTTTTTTTTGAAATTTTCCTATTTTACTTTAAATATTATTGATATCTCTTGTTATAGGCGGAGGTCGAATGTGCTGTAAACAATTTTTAATTTTTTTGAAAATGTAGTTTAATTTTGAAGACTATTCTAATTAATTTTTGGTACTAGCTAGTTGGCGTAATAATTCACATAAATGGTCTTTTTTTCAAAAAAATTTATAAATATTAAGGTTCGTTCTTGTAGGAAATATTTTGTTATTATCAAATGTAAAATTTTAGTTTTATTATTGAAAAAATTACGTGTTATACACTAACTTTTAATATTAATAAAATAAGAAAATTATGTTTTAAATGACTCTTTTTTTCTTTCAAAAGAGGTGGACCGTTATGTTAGAAATTCAGCGTTTAAATCATCTATACAAATTTATAATAATTAAATATATAATATTCAAATTTATAGAGTACTTAAAAAAAATCCAACCAAATTTTAATAAAAAAAAAAAGAATTTTTTATTTTACCAATTTTATTATTAATTTTTTTATCATAATTTTATGTAACTAATTAAGACTATATAACATATTATACTATGCCATATAGTCCTATTAATTACACAGAATTTATCTGTATCACAAATAAAGTCATTAATGTTTTTATAATATGAATCAATCACATATTATTATTTATATTTCATAAAGGGTATAGTATTTAAGGGAATTATAATATTATTTGTCAACACGCGGTTGATAAAAAAACAAAAGAGATGAACCATTAAAAAATTATATACAAATGATTTGATAAAACACTAATATAATTTTTTTTTACAAATTTAAATAAAATACAAATAATTATTTTTCATAAATAATCATTATTCAATAAATTTACACTCAACTCAAATATTTAGCTCGATAACTTATTGAATAAACCTACAACATGTAATTTAACAATTTATTATTTAACTAAATATTTCATAATTATAATTATCTTTTCAAAATTTTAATTAAATATTTATCATCTATTCAATTAATACATAATAAATCACTATATATGTCACAGAGTGAGGCATGAAGTTGACCGAGAATGAACGCTTTCTATTCCAATTAGGAAACAAAAGAAGGTAAAATTACTAATTTTTATAATAATTTACCCTACTCCAATAGTCCAATCCTTACTAGGATATTTAATTGCCTCTATATATATATATTTTCCATCATCTCGTCTACCGTCCATTATTTGTGCGCCGGCCGCTCTTCTTCTTTAATAGATATATATTATCTTGCTGACTTGCTCTCTTCCTTCTTCTCTCTCCACCTTTTTCTCTTTCTTTCCTGTAAGACATATAGGAGTAGTATTTATTTTCTAGAGTTTTTGCGTGGATATGGATTCAGAGGATGAACCACCCTACTCTTCCGATGAGGTTTTCAACTGTTTTGATGACAGTGACAATCCCGTCTCCGACGACCAGTTACCGGACTCTGTCTTCGACTCCGACTCCGGTTATCAATTACTGGAAAATTCCCATAAGAAATACTATAGGATATTGAAGGAAAATGAGATACAAGAGAGCCAAGAAAAAGATATTGCCCTCCTTTCTAGTACTCTTTCCATTCCAAGAGCTGCTGCAGGCATGGTGCTACACTATTATAAGTGGAACGTCGAAAACGCGCTGGAGGCTTGGTTTAATGACGGAGATAGAGTTCGCAAATCTGTTGGTTTAATGGAAAACACAATTGTAGGTAATGATGAAGAATTCGAATTAGTTTGTGGGATTTGCTTCGAAATTTATGTACCTGATAGTAGGTTGGAAAGTACCGTTGGTTTTTGTGGTCACCATTTTTGTAGTGTGTGTTTGGCTACTTCTGTTCAGATAGCTATCAATGATGGACCAGCTGGATGCTTGTTTTTGCGGTGTCCAGATCCGTCTTGTGTTGCTGTTGTCGGTGAAGATATGGTTGATTTGTTGGTATCGGATGAATATAGGAACAAGTATAAGGGTTATCTTGTTAGGTCATATATTGAAGAGAATCCAAAGACTAAATGGTGTCCTGCCCCGGATTGTGGTTGTGCAATTGAATATGAACTTGGGAGTGAGAGGTACGACGTTTTGTGCCATTGTTCGTGTAAGTTTTGTTGGAATTGTAGCGAGGATGCTCATAGTCCGGTGGACTGTCACACAGTGGCCAAGTGGATACTGAAAAACAGCTTGGAGTCTGAGAATGTGAATTGGATTCTTGCGAATTCCAAGCCTTGTCCCAAATGTAAGGTGCCAATTGAGAAAAACCATGGGTGTATGCACATGACTTGTAGGAAGCCCTGCGGATATCATTTTTGCTGGCTGTGCCTTGGCCCGTGGGCCATACATAGTGAGAGGACTGGTGGTTATTATGAGTGTAATATTTTTGAGAAAGCTAAGCAAGAGGGACGAGGACAGGATACGGCAAGAGAGATGGCTAAGACATCTTTGGTGTGACGCCCCCAAAATTCGGGTACTAGTACCTCGAATTCAGTGTTCACGCAAAATACATCTAATATCTGCTAAACAACATTTAATACTAGTGCGAAAAATATAAATAAACATATGTTGTTTATTACAAAAGCTTTTTAGTCCCAAGGTCTACAACCTTTACTAAATACATCACAAACTACCAAAAAGGTTACAAAAGGTTTGTGTTATATCGCATCATACATGTACTACCAAAATATGAAACAGGCAAACTGCTATCCAGCTTAATCAAGAATTCATCTTTCCTTTGCCTTTGTCCTTACTCGAGCCTTCAGGTTTGACTGCAATTATTTTCATGATATAGCAAGGGTGAGCAACTAGCTTGCTCAGCAAGTTTTAAATGAACTGTCGACGCCGGGATTTCCGTCGTTTCGTATTTTTAATATTAAAGAAGCCCTTTCCAATTTTTAGCCTTTAGATTGAGATGTGACTTTTGAAAATGGTCGGCTTAGTGTCGACGGTGTTTTGAAAGATCGTTTTTTAATGAGCCAATTGACCAGAGTCGCCAGTTGGTATATTTGAAATGGATGTACAACTCATCCGAATTTTTTGTTCTCGTAATCGCTGGCTCATATGTGACTCTGATTCAATTGGTCCGCAAACCGAGATTCATAGAGTTCGGGGGCTTGCTTAAGCGAGGGGAAGGTGTTAGGCACCCCCCGACTTCCGTGAAATACGGTTACCGCAATCTCGATGTTTTTTCTTATCCTTTTTAAATCTTGAAATGTGTGTGTGCGCGTGTGTGCATGCGTGCCTAGGTGATGATTGTGGTGAGTTTTTTTTTTGCATAAAAAGTTGCTTGAATTTTATATGGCCAAAAGTGTTTTGTCGGGAAAGCGTTTTAGACGTCTTTTGATCCAAATGACGAGGCTTCATTTTTTTATAATAAAGATTGATTTTAATTTCGAAAGCGATGGGGGTTTTTATTAGGTGTCGTTTTCAGAAAACAGTTTGTAAACTTTTGTCAAATAGGTATCGAGACTATACATTGCCCTTCTAATAACAGATTAAATAACATGAAGGCAACTTCTAGAACTCTTTCACCCTATGTACAAAGTTTAACGAAAACATTCATTTATTTTACGAAGTCATTTTTTTGTGACATTTTAAAACCAACTAAAGCCTTTTCATCAATCATGGATTAAAGTTTGCCGACCCTTGATTTTAAACCTCGTGAATCTAGCATCCTAGTTTGATCACTTTTACAAAATCTTCATTATTTGCCTTATTTTGAAAACCATTGTTGTGTCGTAAATTAAAACAAGCATCCCAAAACGTGTCGGGGCTATCCACGGGCATGTGAGCCATCTAGATAACCCCAAACACCCACAATCACATACTTTATTATTATTACGGGGCCTTAACCCGATCACGATTGATATCGCGTTAAGGCCCGATATTACAAATATACCGCCATGGACCATATGCCACGATTACATATACCCAAAACGTCCATCATCGGGATTCGACCACTAGGATCTCCTCCCTAGGCTCACAATCATCCCATCACAGCACAACCAATACTAAACCACATCTAACCAAATTTAGACATTTGCTATCACATTACATAACCCAAATATCATCAAATCAACACTACGCATTACTCATTACCATAACGAACGAACAATCACCGTACGGATGTCATCGGGGCGTTAGGAGGAATTACGTTCCGATGGAACCCTCGCTAACGACACCTAATCCACGGATCATCACCATTACAACAACAACTATATCAAATAAACCAATCACAATGCTACACTAACAACACAAGCAATAAAAACCCAAACAAACATCCTTTTCACCTTGCAAAACGCCGGTTCAAGCTTCTTATATCACAAAATGGATTACACCGCAAGATCACTAAACTAATTAACACAACAAAAGGAATTTGTTGCTTGAATCTAGCAAAAATCCGACCTCTCTCTCTATTTTTCTTTCTTTTTTCTTCTTCTTTTCTCTTCTCGGGTGGAAAATGGCGATCTATACTGGTTCAGCAGGCAGCCGCAGATGCATCTGCGGTTGGCCGCAGATGCATCTGCGGTTGGGCCTGCTGTGGCCGTCCGAGCCGTCGCCTCGGCTGCTGTGTGCCGCCCTCGAGCCGCGAGCCTGCCCCCTTTGTCGGTGGCCGCGATTGCATCCGCGGCTGTCCGGCTTATTTTTCTCGAATTTCGTGCCACGCGGTCTTAATTCGCCAATTTCTGCTGTATTATTTTGGAAGGTTGTTTCTTGCTACATAAATCATCTCTGGGAATGGTTTCCCGCATCGAGACCCCCCTAATGCTGTAATCGCCATGGTCCTTGGCCTTCTTTGGCGATCGCATCGGGCTTCGTCTGGATTGCCCGTAGGTCTCGCTTCAAACGACTCAATTCTCGTTTTGCATTTGACAGCTTTGATCGTAAGCCGTGGTGAGAACCGCGTGTAGGCGCCCACCTCTCATTTTTGTATGGCAGGTCAAATTGATGATTTTGCCCTCCTGTCAGGGTTAGTACACAAGTGCAAAATTTGGGTGTCTACAGCTGCCCCTCTTTATCATGTTTATGGAATGACTTATGAAAATGAACATGATAAAGACGTAGGCACCTGACGCACGGGAAAGACAGTACGTGTATTATCGATGCAATGCATACATTGAGATAATGCAAATGCTGCATCCAACATGATCGTGTAGGGGTCGATTCAGATTTCACGACTGGATGTCGCTTGGGTTTCGTATCCGGTGGTCGTTTTGGGATTGGTCAGGTATCGTCTCTGACGGGTTGCTTTTCGACTGGTCAGGTATCGTATCTGACGGGTCGTTTTTCAATTGGTCAGGTATCGTATCTGACAGGTCTTTTTTCATTGGTCAGGTATCGTACCTGACGGGTCGTTTTTCAATTGGTCAGGTATCGTATCTGACGGGTCGTTTTTCAATTGGTCAGGTATCGTATCTGACGGGTCATTTTTCAATGGGTCAGGTATCGTTTCTGACTGGTCGTTTTTTCAATTGGTCAGGTATCGTTTCTGACTGGTCGATTTTTTTTTTTCAATTGGTCAGGTATCGTATCTGACGGGTCGTTTTTCAATTGGTCAGGTATCGTATCTGACGGGTCGTTTTTTCAATTGGTCAGGGGGTTCTAAAATCTTGTATTTTATCACGTGACACGCTACATGTTGACTCGGGGTAACAAAAAGGGAGGCAAAAAGTCACCGAGACCAGCCGCAGATGCATCTGCGGTTGGGATCGGCCCCTACTTCAGATCGCGACCCCCACGTCCTTTTCACTTTTTCGCTGTCTCTTTCTTTCGTTTTCGGTTTTCCTCGTCCCCTACCCAGCTTTTTCGTCTTTTGGACATCTTTTGGCAAAATCTGCTCCGATTAAATCTCTCTACGCACTTTGGGTAACGTTTTAACTCCCTTTTCTTTCATTTCTGCTTTCATTTGACTATGTATTTACTTGTTTAAATATTTTAATCTTAGTAATGCATGCCTATATGAGATATTGGGGTTAGCCGTAGCATATATAAACAAATGGGTCTTGCAGTCATGCTTTATTTACTTTGAAAAATCATGATTTTAGTCATTTTATGCTCATGGTGCATTATTTTCACTTGCATTTGTGATTTGTTGGTTGCCTGACTTGATTAAACATGCCGGATCGTGCATGGGATGTCCATTTTACAAACGAGACTCTGCCGAAATTTCGGAAAATCTAGCGCACCCCTAGGGATTTATTCATGCATTTTCAATTCATAAACATGTCATGCTGCCCTATGATTTTTTAGCAATATGCAATAAGATTCTTTGAAAGATAACGAGCTAAGGATGTACCTCCTTTTCGTGATGCCATTTCAGCCATGGATCCTGATGCTCCCAGTGGCTCCGCAGTGCCCCGGGTGGCGGGTGTCCGACGTCGCAGAGCGGCCACTCCAGCTCCAGCTCCAGCTCCCGTACTGACCCGTCATTCCCGTAGATTGGCGGAGTCTATCATTCACCCCTTTCAGCCGGATGTTGATGAGGATGCCCCGGCTGAGGCAAAGGCGGGCCCTTCGGGCACAGCGGCTCCTCCCCCCACGCGTCGGACCTTACCAGGGGCCCGGGCCAGGATACCGGATCTGCTCGGTCCTGGGCTCAGCAGTCATCCCTCAGCCTACCTTGCGGCTAACGAGGTATATCCGTCGCTTAAGTAGTTTATTCAAATTCGTACGTTTACCATGTTTGACTCTTGATGGCTGTCACAGGTCCCTGAGTTTATCCAGCCTCGGGGCAACTGGTTTAGCATCTACACTCTCTATCATGCGTTGCATTCCGACTACAGGGGGATGGTAGATTCCTAGGGTTTCAAACATTTCTTCACCATTGCCCCTCGCCGGTGTCCGTGGGGCTATATGAGGGCTCTAGCTGAGCGCTGGTTCCACCATACACAGTCACTTCATCTTCTGGACTGTGAGCTGATGCTGACCCCTCTCGACTGGCGTTATATCACCGGGGTGGAGTTTTCTGGACCCCGGGTCCCTCTGGAGACTGACATCACCGCCGCAGCTGTTCGATCCCTATTGGGATACTCTCCCCATGATAAGGTATTTAAGACCCGCAGCATTCGATCGGGAGCCTTGGCTGTAGATGCCATTGGAGGGGTCCTCTCCGAGCCATTCCCTGAGGACCGGTCTGCTCGTGACTTTCTGCTCCGACGTCTGTTTCTGACCATTATGAGGGGCTGTTTTCTGGGGAACAACTCCTCGACTATCCATTTCAGTATCGTCGGAGCCACCCGGGATGTTGACCGGATCGGGGATTACGATTGGGGCTCTTTCACCTTCGCGTACTTCCTACAGGGTCTTCGTCTCCGCTTAGAGGGACAGACCGATGCTTGGCTCGGCTTCTACCCCTTCCTGCTAGTAGGTCCCTTTTATCATATAGTTCTCGTTTCGTTCCATTTCTTTGTTCATTCCTGCTACTTATGCCTTTTCTGTTTTGTTTGACAGTTCTGGGCTTACGAGAGACTACCCTGCTTGCGGCCCGTTACTACCCTCGGCCCGGAGACTTATCCCAGGGGCCGTAGATGGCATCATAGTACTCTCGAGGAGACCCCAGTGTCCGATAGTTTCGCTCATTGCCGGCTGCAGTTAGAGCTGATCTCGTCCGCGAATGTGACCTGGGTTCCCAACACGGCGGATCATTTGGTGGCTGGCCTTGCCGGTGGTTATGCCGCGGATCTGGAGCATGCCTTGTCCACTCGCCGTATTCTTTTTCTGACCTACGGTGGATGGGAGCTGTATCTAGGGGAACGCACCATCAGATGTGTGACTGGGGAGGCTCGTATCCCTTTTGCCCCTCCCTCAGAGAGAGCTTGGTTTGCGGATGCCCACCTTCCAGAGGCCCTGATGGCCGGGGAGGACGGATATATGCTTTATGTCGGTCCCCATACGAGCGAGAGCTTCAGTGCCTGGTGGAGACCCCGCACTATCGGTCCTCAGACCCGGGCTACCTTCTTTCTCGGAGACTTGGTTCACGGGTCGGTGATGATGGCAGATTGGATGGAGTGCGTCCGTGTCCCCACCCATTCGGACCAGATTGCTTCCCTCACTCGGCGGGTGGATCAGTTATCTCTTTTCGTTCGGAGCTTGGGCCGAGATCCAGAGGAGGCTTATGCTGCAGACCCGCAGGGATCTGATTTTGGCGCGGGCCCCGACACATCGGATGCCCCAGTTCCGCCTTATTCCTGCCCAGACCTTAATTTTGAGGATGAGGTTGCCATTCCCCAGGACTTGCCCGCAGATCAGTTTGACGATGATGCCTTCATTGATGGCATAGATTTCACTGATTAGACTTTGATAGGCTATGATCTCTGTATTTAAACCTGCTCGTTTTACTATCATTTCTCATTTCATGTATTATGTACAGACTTATTTTATTTCATGCACAATCATTTACTTTTGATGATCCGTTCATTCCATTATAGCTTGTATGATGCATGATTTATTATATACGTGGATAAATAAAATTTGACCCTTGTATAGTCTTTTGATACTGCTTTTTACAGATGTCCTCCATAGATGTGGTTCGCGTGGGCCCTCGCGCCCCCTCAGGGATCATTGGCCTGTTCCTTTCGTGGCTGGATAGTTTGCTACCCTCCGACCGAATCATTGCAGATGGTCTTCTGGGACACTCCTTTTCTCTTTTATCATTCCAGGTGTCGCCGGGCTTTGTTGACGGCATTCTCAGTTGTTGGATCCCTGACAGACATGTTTTCAGGTTTGGGATGGAGTATCTGACCCCCACACTTGAGGAGTACGCTCGCTTCACCGGCTTATCCGTGGATGGTCCATGTGCACGGGTTACCTCTGGCCATATGCGCCGTCAGTTCCTGACTTTCACAGGCTTGCGGAGGACGGCTCTGTTATCTGTGACCTCCTCGAGCCACCTTGTTCCTCTATCCTTCCTGGTTGACAGATTTGGCTCGGTGGATAGCTTCTCTTGATTCCCCAGTGATTTTTCAGTATCTGAGGAGCGCTGGGGCGCTTTGAGAGTGGATGTTTTGATGGCTTGTGTCATATCAGCCCTGTACATGCCCGCAGGGGACGCCCTCATGGATATGCGGGTTATCATAGCGGTTCAGGCCCTTCAGGAGGATCATACTATCCTTCCCATGATACTTGCCGAGACTTACCTATCGGCCTCGTACTGCCATTCCTTCTCTGGTCGCATATTCAGGGGAAGCTCTATCTTGTTATATGTATGGTTCATGAGCCACCTCAGACCCATCGGGCAGTTTCGTCGACACGGGTTCTGTTTCAGCCACAGCCTGGCCATGCAGTTCTCTTTCCGTCCCCGGCGATGCACGGATACAGCCTCATGGAGGGAGTTCTTATCGGCCATTGAGGAGCCTTTCCATCTTCTGATCTATTCGGGTTATTGTTCCTTCCAGAGTTTCTTGATTCATGTGCCACCTTTCGATTTCGTCCCTCTCCTTGGCTTGAGGGGGGTGACGACTTATCATCCCTTAGCTGTCATGGGGCAGTTTGACCAGATGCAGGGTCTCCATTTCTTTGCGGGAGCAGCTGACTACCGATTTCTCATATCGCCTCAGACGGAGAGGGAGTTGCTGAGGATATACGATCTTTGATCACACAGGGTCTCGGCCGAGTTTGGGGATAATCACCCCGGTCAGACACCCGATTATCTGTTATGGTTGCAAGGAGATTCTGAGATTGCCGACTTTGATCCGATTGGGGCATTGGGTGGTTCTCGAGGACTTTTCCCTGATGAGACCAGCTCAGATGCGGTCATTCCTACAGAGCTTTCAGGACTAGCGCCCAGGTCTGGGGTTGAGGAGGTTTCTGCTTCGGTATATGTCCCTGCCTTTGATTGAGAGTACCCGGCTCCGGTCTGCCTTGAGTGCCACCGAGATTGAGAGGGATACCGCGCACGCGGAGCGGGATGCTGCCGTACTAGCTTGTGATGCCGCCCTCTCTGCCAGAGATAGTGTTATCGAGCAGGTCAGATTTGTCATGGAGGGCCATTCTGCGACTGTTACCAGCGCTGCTGCTCTTTTGACTCGGATTGACACGATGGGACAGCAGATTGCGGATGAGCCGGAGGTTTATGATGCCTCGACTATTCTGTCTATCCTGCTCCAGCTGGTCTCCGACCTGTAGATGATTTTATTTCCTGCACGGACTATGTCAGATTATGTAGAAGACAGACTTGTAATCACAATGTTTTGTATATATAGAGAAATATTTATGTTTTAGTCATTTCCCTTTTTGATGCATCGTCGCCCTTCATTGGATCCTCATTTTATCCAGCCGATTATGATTTCGATATATCGCCTTATTTCTTTCCTCAAGTCTTGATTGGAACTCCACAGATGTTGCCGCGTGCCCCCTTTGATTTCATCGAAGCGAGTCCCGGACTTTGGGCTAATTATGTGGCTAGGTTTGGGGAATACTTGGAATGTATTTGTCAAAGTAGGGTTTCGGGGTTTTTTCTAGAAATGGGTCTGGCACAGGGACAAGGTTTATTATTTTGTGTAGAATGGACCGCGCCATGATGGCTGCCTACGTACTCCCACAAGGTCAGGAGATCAGGTCCTACGTAGTTCAAGCTACAAGGGAGATAGAAATAAATTTTTTTTTTTTTAAGCATAGAACCGTTTCACAGAGTCAGAATTTAGGGGCTGTGGAAAGACCTCGCCGTCCATTTCCTGTAGGATGAGGGCCCCTCCAGATAGGACTTTCTTGATCACAAAGGGTCCTTCCCAATTTGGAGCGAATTTCCCCTTGGCTTTGTCTTGACAGGGCATGACCCTCTTTAGCACTAAATCATTTTCCTTGAACTTTCGGGACCGTATCTTTTTATCGTACGATCGAGAGATGCTTTGCTGATACAACTGACCGTGTAATATAGCCGCCACCCTCCTTTCATCTATTAAGGCTAGTTGGTCATACCGACTTTGAATCCAATCTTCCTCGTCAATCCGAGCATCGAGCAAAATTCGGAGGGATGTCATCTCCATTTCAACGGGCAAAACGGCCTCCATCCCATATACCAAGGTGTAAGGAGTTGCCCCTGTAGACGTACGAACTGATGTCCGATATGCAAGCAGTGTGAGGGGTAGCAAGTCTGGCCATCCTCGATGATTGGCAGACATTCTTGCCATAATTCTCTTTATATTCTTATTTGCCGCCTCCACGGCCCCATTCATTTTGGGCCTATAGATGATAGAATTGAGGTGCTTGATATTGAATTGGGCACATAACTCCTTCATAAGGGCATTGCAGGTTCTTGGCATTGTCGGACACCAAGATTTCAGGCTGTCCGTATCGGCAAATCACATTGTTCCTGATGAAACTGACTATAACTTCCTGCGTTACTTTGGGGAAAGAAGCTGCCTCCACCCATTTAGTGAAATAATCAATCATGACGAAAATGAACCGGTGGCCGTTACTCGCCTTGGGCTCCACGGGTTCGATTACATCCATACCCCACATGGAGAAAGGCCAAGGGGAAGTCATACAATGTAGTTCATTAGGAGGCGCATGCATCACATTACCATGTGCTTGGCATTGGAAACATCGCTTGACATGATCGTCACAGTCAGCTTTAAGTGATAGCCAGTAGTGCCCCGTTCTCAGAATTTTCTTGGCCAACATCGGTCCACTCATGTGCGGCCCACATACTCAACCGTGCACTTCGCCCATGATTTTCTGTGATTGAGTCTCGTCCACACATCGCAATAATCCCAAGCCTACATCCCTCTTATACAGGGAATCTCCGCTTAAATAGAATTTCATTGCCATCTTCTGGATTCTCTGCCTTTCCGCTCGGTTCGCCTGGTCGGGGAGTGATCTATCCCTCAAGTATTTTAGGATGTCATGATACCAGGGATGATTTGGCTGAACCACCTCTCCTGATAACTCCAATATATATTCCTCGTAAGCGAGAGCATTTTGCACTGTTATTTCAATCTGTGGAGTGGCTTTGTTTTTGAGTACGTTGACTAACGAAGCCAGGGTGGCCAATGCATCGGCAAAGTCATTCCGCCCCCTGGGAATATGTCGGAAGGCTATGTCTTCAAAATCTTGCATTAATCGGATCACACACCGGTGGTAGGGGAGTAACCGAAGCTCCTTAGTACCATATACCCCTGTTGCCTGTCTAATTACCAACTCTGAATCCCCGAATACGGCTAATCTTTTCACTCCCATATTGCGGGCGAATCTCAGTCCCAATATACATCCTTCGTATTCAGCCGTATTGTTTGAGTTACTGAACTTTAATTTGGTGAGAACAGGGTATTGCTCGCCCGTAATGGAGACCAGGACCGCTCCAGCTCCAGCCCCTTCAGCATTCATGGCACCGTCGAAATACATCTTCCAAAATTGCTCTTCGTCATCACACCTTGACTGTTGGACCCACAGTACGTCTTCACCCGGTAGGAAAGTCTCTAAAGGCTCCATCCCCCCTGTCGGCATCTCTGATAATTGATCTGCAATTCCCTGCCCCTTCATGGCCTTCTGGGTAACATACAGGATGTCGAATTGCTGGAGGATTAACTGCCACCTTGACAATCGACAATTCAGCATTGGTCTCTCAAATATATACTTCAAGGGGTCGATCCGCGAGATCAAATAGGTAGTGTGTCCATGGAGGTAATGCTGTAACCTCATAGCAGCCCAGGCCAAGGCGCAACATGTTCTCTCGATCGGCGTGTAATTCTGTTCACAGCTGCTGAATCTCTTGCTGAGGTAATAAATGGCATGCTCCTTACCGGCTTCACTCTTCTGCCCCAGCATACAACCCATCGCCATATCATTCACGGATATATACAGGAAAAGGGGAATCCCGTCCTTTGGAGGTACCAGCACTGGCGCTTCTGTTAATTGCTTCTTAATAGTCTGAAAGGCCTTTTGGCATTGACTGTTCCACTTCCGGGAGGCATCTTTCCTTAACAGTTTGAAGATTGGTTCGCAGGTGGTGGTCAGATGGGATATAAACCGACTGATGAAGTTTATCCTCCCCAAAAATCCCCTTATCTCTTCCTCTGTATGGGGAGCTGGCATATCCACAATAGCCCTGATCTTAGCCGGATCCAGTTCGATGCCTCGATTGTTCACCAAGAATCCAAGGAGCCTACCTGACTGAACCCCGAAGGCACATTTGGCTGGATTGAGCTTCAAATTATACTTCCTGAGCCGCTCAAATAGCTTCTTAAGGTGAGTCACATGGTCAGATTCCGCCCTCGATTTCACAATGATGTCATCCACGTAAACCTCTATCTCCTTGTGCATCATGTCGTGGAATAGGGCCATCATGGCCCTCTGATAAGAGGCTCCTGCATTTGTGAGGCCGAAAGCAAGTCGTCTATAACAAAATGTGCCCTAGGGGGTGATGAAGGCAGTCTTTTCTGAATCCTCTTCCGCCACCATTATCTGGTGATACCCCGCGAAACAATCGACAAATGAATACATTTCATACTGAGCTGTGTTATCCACCAAGATGTGTATAAAAGGCACTGGGAAGTTATCCTTAAGACTGGCCTTGTTCAGATCCCTATAATCCACGCACACTCTCACCTTTCCTCCAGGCTTCGCCACGGGGACTATATTGGAAAGCCATTCTGGGTAAGTAGACACCATGATGATCCCAGCCTTGAATTGCTTGACTATCTCTTCCTTCACTTTTAAGCTCCACTCTGGTTTCAATTTTCTCAGCTTCTGCTTAACTGGCCTGAAACCCTCCTTGATAGACAATCGATGTACCACAATATCCGTGGACAAACCGACCATGTCTTCGTGCGACCAAGCAAACACATCCTCATATTGGCTCAATAGTTCAGCTATCTCTGTTTTTTGGTCTGGAGTCAAGTCTGCCCCAATTTTTAGCTCTTTGGGGTTTTCAGGGGTTCCTATGTTGATGGTGATGGTTTGGTCTAGGTTGGGTTTGGGTTTATCCTCGACCCACTCTTTGATCTCGTCGGGAGCGTCGTCATCATCTGCTTCGTCCTGCTCAATTCTCATCAAATCAAAATCCAGTTCTATATCAAAATCATAATCGTCTTTCAAATTTGGAAAATCGTTTGTTAGGCTAGAATGACTCAAATCGGTACACCTGACATGAAACAAAAATATTTGTCATATATATAAACATTTAGTACATGACTTCCTTTTCAATAATCATGACAAGAAATGAAATAGACGTGCAGACACATAAAACAAAAACACCGTCTCAAAAACCCCTTGATCCCCCTATTGGACAAGATTCCTGGACACTCCTGCATTTACCCTTTTTTGGATACTACTGGCTGCACGGTCCAATTCCTGGGGATCACTTCGGTTTTATAGCTAATGATGGAGGGGGTCTCTGTATCTGGCACCTCCTCAATGATTGCGGCAACTTGGCCTCGGCTTTCGTTTTCACCTTCCTCGGGCACTTCTAACTCGGCCCAATTGATAAATGGCATGATCTGATTGCCTTCAGATATCTTCTCTTTTCCCTTTTCGTTGGGGCCTGACTGCCCCGAGAGATGACACTTCTCCTCAAACTGTTCCATAATTTCTTGCAAGAAATCCATCTGCTGGACCAATCCCTTGGCTGTGGGAGCCTCCACCTTGCTCTCTGCTTCAGATGCAGGCTTGATTACCCTCGGGGAATGTTCACTATTGGCTCTCGGTATCGGGACTCCGGTTATCCGCATGGGAATTTTCTTATATGAGTTCTTCGGCCTTATACCTCCTTGATATCCCAACCCCGCCTTGCCTGACTGCACTGATATCTGGATGGGCTCGATGATTCCTAGGCTGTGCTTGCCCAGTCCTTGCCCCGGCTGAAAATTCATTGCCATCATTTCTCGGGCAACGAAAGTGAGCTCGGGGGACATTTTAAGCTTTAACTCTGGAGCTCCCAACTGCTTGTACTGAGGGGTGCTAATTTCAAACGCTTGATAGCTTATCGGTTCAGCCGACTCGTCCACATGGATCACCGGCATGCCTTTTACAGAGGGAACGGGGCAGTCAAATTCTGCGGCGATTGTTACCAAGTGCCCCTCAACGATAAACTTTATTTGTTGATGCAGGGTGGAGGGAACTGCCCCAGCCATATGAATCCAAGGCCTCCCTAAGAGCATGTTGTAACTGGCCGTGATATCCAGCACCTGGAAAGAAATGTCAAAAGTATAAGGCCCGATCTCTACCGGCAGCTCTATCTCTCCCACTGTATCCTTTCTAGATCCGTCAAACGCCCTCACCACCACTTGGCTGGCCCGCAGGCGCTTAGGGTTGATTTTCATCTTCTCAAGAGTACTATATGGGCAAATATTTAGGGCTGACCCACCATCAATCAAAACTCCGTTCATCACGTATCCGGAGGAGACGACCGCAATGTGTAATGGCCTCCGATGCCCTCTCCCTTCCTCGGGGATATCGTCGTCGGTAAATGAGATTACATTGCTGTCCAACAGGTGACCCACCAAGTGGCCAAATCTCTCTGTATTAATTGACTTGGGGACATAAGCCTCTTCCAGGACTTTGCTCAATACCTGATGATGATCAGTGGACGCCAGTACCAGGTCCAAGATAGATGTCAGGGGTGGTTGCACCTCCAGTGCCTTAACCACATCTGCCTTGCCGTGATTCATTTTCTCCCAAAACTCCAATGTTTTTTTCTCCGATATTTTCCCCTTTTCCCTTTTCGTTTTCTCAAAAACCCGTCTGGGTAGATACAATGGATTTCCCTTCGAGCTAATTGATGCACAGCTGGCCTCCTCCTTGATTTTCCCCCCATAATTCCACGGGACAGCCTTCAGATTGGTAATTGGCAATTATGACCTGGCGGCTATGACAAGGGGTCTTGGGGCTGATAACCGGATAGGCTCTGTTTTGGTATCTCAAATCACGCCAACCAACTTGATAGGCTCGTTTTGCGCCCCCTCCTGGGCATGGGTCATAGCAATCTCTTCTTCTATCTTTCTGATGTACTTCAATTTCAAGGGACCTTCCGCCCCACTGACTTCCACTATGTTCACGCCTCCCCCGTGGTGCTCGGGAAGAGGGTTGGCCTTTACGTTTGGGGGTTCTGGTTGCTCTACCACGATCTCTCCGCTGTCGATCATGTTCTGGATTTTATGTTTTAGTGACCAGCATTCTTGGGTGTTGTGCCCCGGGGAAGCCGAGTGGCTAGCGCATCTCTTGCTAGGGTCATATCTGTTGCCCTTCGGGTCTGACGGAGGTGCTAGCTCTGTAATCTTTTTCTGGCCTACCAACATGGCCAATATTTGTTCCAACGAATCCCCCAATGGGGTGAACTCCCTCTCTGGTGGCTTTTCGAATTTTCGACGCCCCTCATATCTCTGATTGTTGAAATTTGATGGACGCGGGACCTCATTTCTTTGCATGCGGACCGGGGGGCTGGTCATTGTTTTCCCAGATAGTCCTTGCAGTACCAGGGACACATCATCTTCCTTTCTCTTCTGGGGTCTCCGGGATGAACTGCCGTAGTTTCCACTCTGGATTTGCTCAGCAACAGCTTCAAGAGCTGTGAAATCTCGGATCTTTCCTGACTTCAATCCCATCTCAGCCATCTCCCCATGCTTGATCATTTCCGCAAAAGGCTTCCTTATCCCAGCCATCACTCTCTCATAATAAGGAGCCTCCTGGATATCAATGAAAGTCATAACCATTTCTGCCTCACTCATGGGTGGGTTCACTTGGGCTGCCATCCTCCTCCACCGCTGAGCATAGTCTCTGAAAGATTCATTGGTCTGCTTCCTGATTTTCGTCATCTGGTATCGGTCCGGGGCCATTTGGGATTGAAAGCTGTATTGGGTTAGGAAAGTGTGGGCCAGCTCCTCCCAGTTGTGGATCTTGGCATTATCCAATCTCGCATACCATGTCCTAGCCTCCCCTGTCAGGCTTTTCTGGAATAGTTGCATTCTTAATGACTCGTCCTCAGCATATCCTCCTAGCTCTCCGATGTATACTTTCAGATACGTATAAGGATCCCCTGACCCGTTATACTTTTCAAATTCGGGGAGTTTGAACTTTTCGGGATATCTGGTTCCCGGAAATATGCACAAATCGGAGTAGTTTACACTGCCATATGACCCAATCCCCTTCATAGTTTTGATGGCCTCTTCCATCTGCTTTATCTTCTTACTAACACCGCTGGCAACCTCGTCCTCTGGGATGATAATGACTTGCTTTGGTAGCTCAACTTTTGGAGTTTCGGGGGTCAGTACGTTCCCTTGAGATGATGGCCCCGGCGGGTCCTCGAGCTGTGGCCCCGATTTTAGTTTGAAATGCTCTTTGAGCAACATAGTCAGCTCTGTCATTTGATTTCTCACAGCATTGAACTCTTCCCGAGATACGGGAGCCAGGTCAGGATTAAGGTTCTCAGCCATCTCGACTGTTGATTCTCTGGCTTTCTTAGATCGGAGATGGGTTTGGGGAGCAATCCTGCAAATAAAATATGCCACGGTTTAGTTCCGGGAAATGACATTGGTGGATGCATGCTAAAGCAAATTTTTTGTGTTTTTTGAGTTTTGTAATCTTTTCCTGCAAAACAGGGTCAGTATTCCTTATTTTAACCAAGGTATGACAATGTGCAATTATGATGCTCTCCAAGCTGTCCCTGTAAAACAGAGGTTAGTACTTTTATTTTGACAAAAGTGGTTGGTACAAAATGATTGACTACAGTATGATATCATGCGCGTAAAGCGTAAAAGGGTATGAAGAGACTTTCCATGCGTTGGGTTTATCTGAGGCTGACCTACCCTAAGTTACTCTCGCGGGTTTTTTTTGCATGAAGGTTCCCAGATCTTCGCAACATACTCGAAGGGAATAAATCCGATCTTTCAATTGGATTGAATCTGAGTGGATGCTTTTCCTGAGCCTCGCCGGGGAGCACCCCTTTGGGTCCAGTAATCCACATCCGACGGGTTTGCCTCAGGAGGAGGAACTGCTCAACATACATTCATCATACATTCATCGTACCTCACCGTATGCAAATGATGACATAAAAATAAAGCATTCGTAAAGAAATCACAAAACTCGCACATTCATTCATACACGCACAAAAGGTAGATTAATCGCAAGTAATGCACACACACATTTTAGATTTTTAAAGGATAGGAAAACATCGAGATTTTAAACGCGGCTTAAGCCCTCTACGGTCCCCAGCAGAGTCGCCAGCTGTCGACGCCGGGATTTCCGTCGTTTCGTATTTTTAATATTAAAGAAGCCATTTCCAATTTTTAGCCTTTAGATTGAGATGTGACTTTTGAAAAGGGTCGACTTAGTGTCGACGGTGTTTTGAAAGGTCGTTTTTTAATGAGCCAATTGACCAGAGTCGCCAGTTGGTATATTTGAAATGGATGTACCAACTCATCCGAATTTTTTGTTCTCGTAATCGCTGGCTCATATGTAACTCTGATTCAATTGGTCCGCAAACCGAGATTCATAGAGTTTGGGGGCTTGCTTAAGCGAGGGGAAGGTGTTAGGCACCCCCGACTTCCGTGAAATACGGTTACCGCAATCTCGATGTTTTTTCTTATCCTTTTTAAATCTTGAAATGTGTGTGTGCGCGTGTGTGCATGCGTGCCTAGGTGATGATTGTGGTGAGTTTTTTTTTTGCATAAAAAGTTGCTTGGATTTTATATGGCCAAAAGTGTTTTGTCGGGAAAGCGTTTTAGACGTCTTTTGATCCAAATGACGAGGCTTCATTTTTTTATAATAAAGATTGATTTTAATTTCGAAAGCGATGGGGGTTTTTATTAGGTGTCGTTTTCAGAAAACAGTTTGTAAACTTTTGTCAAATAGGTATCGAGACTATACATTGTCATTCTAATAACAGATTAAATAACATGAAGGCAACTTCTAGAACTCTTTCACCCTATGTACAAAGTTTAACGAAAACATTCATTTATTTTACGAAGTCATTTTTTTGTGACATTTTAAAACCAACTAAAGCCTTTTCATCAATCATGGATTAAAGTTTGCCGAAAACCCTTGATTTTAAACCTCGTGAATCTAGCATCCTAGTTTGATCACTTTTACAAAATCTTCATTATTTGCCTTATTTTGAAAATCATTGTTGTGTCGTAAATTAAAACAAGCATTCCAAAACGTGTCGGGGCTATCCACGGGCATGTGAGCCATCCAGACAACCCCAAACACCCACAATCACATACTTTATTATTATTACGGGGCCTTAACCCGATCACGATTGATATCGCGTTAAGGCCCGATATTACAAATATACCGCCATGGACCATATGCCACGATTACATATACCCAAAACGTCCATCATCGGGATTCGACCACTAGGATCTCCTCCCTAGGCTCACAATCATCCCATCACAGCACAACCAATACTAAACCACATCTAACCAGATTTAGACATTTGCTATCACATTACATAACCCCAATATCACCAAATCAACACTACGCATTACTCATTACCATAACGAACGAACAATCACCGTACGGATGTCATCGGGGCGTTAGGAGGAATTACGTTCCGATGGAACCCTTGCTAACGACACCTAATCCACGGATCATCACCATTACAACAACAACTATATCAAATAAACCAATCACAATGCTACACTAACAACACAAGCAATAAAAACCCAAACAAACATCCTTTTCACCTTGCAAAACGTCGGTTCAAGCTTCTTATATCACAAAATGGATTACACCACAAGATCACTAAACTAATTAACACAACAAAAGGAATTTGTTGCTTGAATCTAGCAAAAATCCGACCTCTCTCTCTCCTCCCGCGCGGTCTCTCTCTCTCTCTATTTTTCTTTCTTTTTTCTTCTTCTTTTCTCTTCTCGGGTGGAAAATGACGATCTATACTGGTTCAGCAGGCAGCCGCAGATGCATCTGCGGCTGGGCCTGCTGTGGCCGTCCGAGCTGTCGCCTCGGCTGCCGTGTGCCGCCCTCGAGCCGCGAGCCTGCCCCCTTTGTCGGTGGCCGCGATTGCATCCGCGGCTGTCCGGCTTATTTTTCTCGAATTTCGTGCCACGCGGTCTTAATTCGCCAATTTCTGCTGTATTATTTTGGAAGGTTGTTTCTTGCTACATAAATCATCTCTGGGAATGGTTTCCCGCATCGAGACCCCCCCTAATGCTGTAATCGCCATGGTCCTTGGCCTTCTTTGGCGATCGCATCGGGCTTCGTCTGGATTGCCCGTAGGTCTCGCTTCAAACGACTCAATTCTCGTTTTGCGTTTGACAGCTTTGATCGTAAGCCGTGGTGAGAACCGCGTGTAGGCGCCCACCTCTCATTTTCGTATGTTAGGTCAAATTGACGATTTTGCCCTCCTGTCAGGGTTAGTACACAAGTGCAAAATTTGGGTGTCTACATGAACAATATAATATATCATGAATGAATCAAAGTAATAATCGAGTTGTTTTAATAATGTAGGCTCAATGATAAAACTGAATAACATAATCAGTATTCAAATGAATAATTGAAGAGTTGATTAATAACTGAACAATGTAATCAAGACTTAGATCAAACAATGAAAACTTGATTATTGATTGCTGAGTGGTCCAATAGACCATGAACGCCAAGGCAACATCAATCATTTGACTGACCCTTTTATAACCGTCAGTTGTACCCGAGGGGATCAGCCTCTAGTATACCATGTGTATGCATAACATTAAACTCTGACTGTATCGGATGACCGACACTTATATTTTCCCCAATTTAGGGTTTGTTCTCTCAGTACAAGAATCCTCATCAACTACTAGTTTGGATAGCTTTTATGTTAATATTCAATGTCTGGCTGAATCAATTAGCATAGACTATTTCTTAAACAGTTCATGAATGCAAGAACTTTAAATATATGACAGTTCGATAATAGAACTTGAATCCAACATGCACTATGTGCGAATGTCAAAGGTAATATCGATGTGGAATAATCTTGCAATAATTAAACCACCTGAAATATAATTTGAAAGTATAACTCTAGTTTGAGTTAGGGAACTTGCAATAAATATAATCGGAAAACTTTCACAATATAGAGTTGTATAAGGTTAAGGAACTTGCCTGGTGCGCGAATTACGTCTACTTTGCTTAATTTAAACTTTCCTTGAAGACCTAACATTGAAAATGTTGGCCTAATAGTTAGAACAACACATAATCGCTTCACTCAAGTATTTAAGTTTACTATCACATAAACACCTTGGAGTATCATACAATTCCACATCATATAACCTCAATAAAATATTCACCGAACTAAGGTTAATGATTTAATTAGCTCATACCATTTAAACCCCTAAACAATCTATCATAATTGATTGGTTGTTCCAATTATTAATTTAATTAGCAAATAATTTCCTTGACTCCCTTATTTATCATTTAATAATAAATAATTACATGATAACCTTAACTATTCAATAATAGTTAATTATTATTAATTACCTTATTTATTATTTAATAAAATAATAAATAATTAACTAATTAGTTTCAATTTCCTTTAATTATTATTAATTAAATAACAATTTGTTAATTATCCTTACCTATTATAAGTTAAATAATAGGCAACTACTTTATTTTATCTTATCTTTCTTTAATTATTATTTCATCCAATAATAATTAATTAATTACTTTTATTACTCTTTAATCATTATTTAATGTTAAACAATGATTAAATACATTTACTTATTATTCAATCCCCATTAAATAATAAATAATCACTTTATTGACTTTAACTCTTCTTAAATTATTATTTAATGTTAGTTAAATAATAATTAATTAATTGTATTTATCTTTCTTTTAATCATCATTTAATATTGATCAATTATCTTTACTTATTATTTAATAAATAATTAACTATTTTAGTTTACTATTCACAGTTCACTACTGGCATTATATTGCACCTACATCGTTCTGTCGTAGAGTGTAGGTCGTAGAGTCAAAATCGTAGAGTGAGGTCGTAGAGTCAAAATCGTAGAGTCAAAATCATAGAGTGAGGTCGTAGAGTTAAAATCATAGAGTGAGGTCGTAGAGTCAAAATCGTAGAGTGAGGTCGTAGAGTCAAAATCGTACAATTAAAATCGTAGAGTGAGGTCGTAGAGTCAAAATCGTAGAGTAAATCGTAGAGTGAGGTCGTAGATTCAAAATCGTAGAGTTAAAATCGTAGAGAGATGTCGTAGAGTCAAAATCGTAGAGTGAGGTCGTAGAGTCAAAATCTAAGCAGGAGTTTTCCAGATTTTCTGCTTCTTAGTGCATCCGGATGTACTTTGGTTCAAACATTTTTAGAATGAGCTATACACCTCAAAATCATGCACGGTCGGATCTTATGGACTCATACCTTGATCCTTTACCCCATAGTATTTTTCAAATAATTTTTCAGAAGCATTAAATACCGAAATTATCAAGCTACTCTCAACAGTGCTATAAAATGGATTGTTTTGGTAGAAAAATCATAACTAAAAGTATACACCATAACTTTTGGTGATTCAAATTGGGTTTTCTTCTAAACTCATAGGTCTGTCAAGGAAAAATAATAACCATCCCAAACAAGTTGAAGGGCTTAGAGATATAAGGCCTTAAACCACACTAAGTCACACAGTTTTTCCGAAATAGGTGATTTTATGCACTCTTTCAATTTTAACCACGTAGATGTGCATAATAACACATGATAAGCTTATTGAAATATACATTTACTACTCTAGCATGAATATGATCACTTAAAGCTCTTAATCTAGCCTCCTACCATAAAAAGCACAAAGCATGGCCATGGAAGCATAAAACTGAAACTTTGAGATGTGTACTACCTTTGTGATCTAATGGCTGACCTTCTCTTCCTCCCGAAGTATGTGACAATGGTATTGGACATCCAAGAGCCTTCCTTGAGCTTCCTAGATCAAACACTCAAGATTCACTTTGTTATTTTCCTTTTTCTCACTATTTTTGCTTCTTTGCTCTCTGTTTTCTCTCTACAAATGGACGGGAAGGAGAAATAATGGCTGGTATAAAAAATATACTATCCCAAATTTTAGATAAAACTCTGATACATGGACTCTATAGCCCCCCCTATGCCTGACTTGCTCCCTTCTTTTGCCAACAAGCTGCTGCTTTCTTGAGCCAAGAGCTCCTGCGCATGCTCTGCTTCTGAAACTTTGTCCCAAAATAGGTGTCACTCCTAATTTTCTACCGGGTTATGTTTTGCTGCTTGGGCTGGGCTGCTACTTGCTTAGTTAATTGAACAATTGGTTTGTGCCCCAATTGGATAGTTAATTAGCAACTAGACTTGGGGTTGATGCAATTTAAATACTTGGGCCAATTTAAAATACCCATTACCATTAATTAATAATTTTATTAATTAATTTATATATAATCCAATTAGACTTGCTATATTCAATTTAATTGGATATTTAATTAATCTAAGATCTTATCAATTTATTGATTATTCTTAGATTAGTCCACTAATTTAATCATCCCATTAGTTGGACTCCCTTTAATTTAATCCAAATATATTACTAATTTACTAATTTAATCGCATCAAGATTTAAATTAGTTCATAGAATATTCATTACATTAATAAATAAATTCATAATTTATTTAAAATGAAATATAAAATTTTGCGGACATTACATTTGGAGAGATATACTCATTATTATGAAAGGTGGGAAGCGAATCACAAGTTGAGGGAGAAAGCACGAGCCGACTTACACGAGTTGAATACTGTGCAACTCCATAAACTACAGAAATTTTTTTGTCAAACTGCAGGGAAATTGGATTTTGTTACAGATGCCTGGGTACAGATAATTGAAAGCAGACGAGTGTTGAAATGGACGTATTCATATGGATATTACTTACCTGAGCATCAATCCGCCAAGACAAAGTTATTTGAGTTCTTGCAAAGTAAGGCTGAGGCTACTTTAGAAAAGCTTCAGAAATGCGGGAGCAGGAGCTAAAAACATTCCTTGAGAATGGTCATACAGATGAGTTTGATACTGATTTTAATACACAAGAGTGTATAAAGTTTAGTACTGATTTCCGTCAGGAACTATGCAATCTGGCTGATGAGTATGAGTTTAATACTGATTTTCGTCAGAAGCTATGTTATCTGACTGGTGCAACTCGAAATTTCTTTGGCAACTTGGTTAGAGTAGTAGTAAAGAATGGTCTATCGGATGTGAATTGTACATAATGAACACAATTCTAAAAAATTAATTAGATTTATGCAACTGTTACATGATTTCTTGTTTGTTAAAAAACTTGTTTGTTTTGTTTATATATTAGATTAGATTTTTTCTTGATTATGAAATTCCTCAAATTTTGATATCCGTATTTATTATTGAGGAAACATTTTATTATTAGTATTGAGGTCAAATTTTATATTATTATTAATGATACCTTTAAGCACCACTAAAACATAATACTGTGCTTTGGAATGGCCAAGGAAACCAACGTCTCCGCTTAAGAAGCATCTTCCATAGATCACTCTCTTATCCAGGCGCATGAGAATTTTGGCTAGATATAAAGAAAATGAGAGATTTGCTTTTAAATTTTTAAAGAGATACCACCAAAGGGGCTTTGTTGAAAACTTAGAATGATGAAACATTCCATCAATAAAAGGTCCCCAACATCCTCAGAAAGTATCACCAAAAAAGTTTCATAAGCATACTCGTGTCTAAACGAGTGAAGACAGTGAATGCTTCACAGAAAGTTCTCAACAGACCAGAAAAGAGGCCAGTATGGGATCAGCAGAACCACAAGCAAAGATTGGTGTAAACTTTTTATTAAAACTTTTTATCATTTTCAAAATTGCCCTTCAATTTTTGAAATAATTCCTAGTTAATGTTTTTTATTTTTTATTTTTTTTTATCTTTCTGCTTAATCAGTGAGAGAAAATGGATAATTATTTTGGTGTTAACACCAAAAGTGAAGCTTTTTTATTTCTATTTTTACCCTTTTTATTTTTATTAATTCTCTTATGCATATATATTTTTTTATTCCTACACGTAATATATGTGCAGTTAACTAGTTATATAAAAGTGAAAACAAAAAAAGTTCTAACATTATAGCTTCTTTTTAAAATTATTAAATACTTTTAAATTAATTATAAAAAATAAATTATGCAGATGGAGGAGTGACAGGAGTAGCATCAAAACAAATTAATTTAATATTGGTTGATTGTGTAGCGTATCTCACCATCATTACATTTTAACTATTTAATAGATGATAAATATTTAATTAAAATTTTGAAATGATAATTATAATTATTAAATATTTATTTAAATAATAAATTGTTAAATTATATGTTGTAAGTTCCTTCAACAAGTTATTAAGCTAAATATTTGAGTTGAGTATAAATTTATTGAATAATGATTATTTATGAAAAATAATTATTTGTATTTTATTTAAATTTGTAATAAAATTTTATATTAGTGTTTTATCAAATCATTTGTATATAAATTTTTAATGGTTCATCTCTTTTGTTTTTTATCAACCGCGTGTTGACAAATAATATCATAATTCCCTTGAATACTATACCCTTTATGAAATATAAATAATAATATATGATTGATTTATATTATAAAAGCATTAATGAGTTTATTTGTGATACATATAAACTCCGTGTAATTAATAGGACTGTATGACATAATATAATATGCTATATAGTTTTAATTAATTACATAAAATTATGATAAAAAATTTATAATAAAATTGGTAAAATTAAAAATTATTTTAAAAGTTATTTTTTTTATTAAAAATTGGTTGGATTTTTTTAAGTACTCTATAAATTTGAATAGTATATATTTAATTATTATAAATGTGTATAGATGATTTAAACGCTGAATTTCTAACATAACGGTCCGCCTCTTTTGAAGGAAAAAAAGAGTCACTTAAAACATAATTTTCTTATTTTATTAATATTAAAAGTTAGTGTACAACACGTAATTTTTTCAATAATAAAACTAAAATTTAACATTTGATAATAACTAAATATTTCCTACAAGAACTAACCTTAATATTTATAAAAAAAATTGAAAAAAAGACCATTTATGTGAATTATTACGCCAACTAGCAAGTACCAAAAATTAATTAGAATAGTCTTCAAAATTAAACTACATTTTCAGAAAAGTCAAAAATTGTTTACAGCACATTCGACCTCCGCCTATAACAAGAGATATCAATAATATTTAAAGTAAAATAGGAAAATTTCAAAAAAAAATTTAAAAAATAAATTAAGAAAAACAAAAGATGGAGAAGACCTCCGGCTCTTGGGCTTTACAACACAGATGCTAACGCAAGCCGTCCCTCGCACATCATTTTATGACTGGTAGAGCTGCGTCAGACTTTGATGAGTTGGGTAATTGAAACAGGGGTAGCGTTTGTCCAAAAAAAAAAAGAACTTTAGTATACATTTATAATTGGGTGCAACTTTGTGCTCATTTTGGTATGATATATATACGGCTATCTTACTAAATACTAATTAAAATTTCAACAATATGGTCTTCTTTAACGTATTACGTATAATTAATGAAATAGCATCTCAATTACAAGTGTTAATAATGTACTATATTATTATTTAAAGCAATAAAATGTTGGCTAAATAATAATAATACAATAATGAATTTGTGAAAACGTTATGTAATTTTATAATACAAATAATAATAAAAAATGACACTATTGTGAAAAGATAATAATAAAGAAAATAAAACTATATATGTTGCAGAATATAAGGAGTATTACTTAAATATATGAAAATAATTATTTAAAAAATGAAGTAAAATTAGCCAATTCTACTCATTAATTGCAAACCCTAACTCAGACCTAAATAAAAACATGGTTGCGGGAGAATAGCATGGAGAATAGTTGGGTTTTGTAAAATGAAATAGACTCGAGATGGGACAATTATGCACCAAACCCTTCCAATGGTTATAAGCAATTAATATATATATATATATAGTTCTCATTCATGATAAACGTTTGTCATGAACACTGTTTCAACAACTAAGATCTCTTCCATTGATCTCAATATTGGATGGCTGAAATTGAATCAAATTTCAACCTTGCCGCAACAAGGATAAACAGCAGGGGAATCCCTTCTCGCGGCACGACATATTACAATATTCCCCCCTTAACTAAAACTCACTTGCCCCAACAAGGATATGTACCAGGAATGTTAATTTTCTTCCTCTGTCGGTGATAGGATGTGCGACAGACAATAAATAATATTATTATTCACCTGCCAGTTCAAGGATAAGCAGCAGACAACTAATACACTAAATCCCAGTTATTTTTCTTTCCTGCTTAATTATCTTCCTTTCCTTTTCCAAACATCGAGGAGACCAAACGATAAAGATTAAAAGTTGAAATGAACGTCCGTTACTATTATATATAGAGCAAATATTTATTATGTATTAAAAATGGGTAAACATCAGCGGACATCCATTTTTAACTTCTAATCTTGGTCGTTCTTTCTGTTTTTAATAGTATAGATGGTGTATACCGATTTTTCCATATCAATTATTTGTTATGGATTATTCTTTTATATATATATATATATATATATATATATATATATATATATATATATTCTGTTTAAATTATACAATAGCCACGTTATTTTATCAGTTTAATAATGATATTTAAGAAATCAATTGAATTTTTGATTGTTTATAATAAAATATTATATTGAAGCATATGGTAGTTGATTTAGACCTATAAAAAATACTACGAAATCTATTAAAATTGATGTTTTGATACACAATCTAGAACCTGCTAAAAAAATAATACTTTGACCCACCAATGAATAAATTTTAACCCATTCGGCAAATAGTCGCACACACTATTATACACTTGTGATTTATGTGTTAATAATATTATTTAGTGTTAATTTAATTTTTTTCGGTTCTAAATGGAAAATATATATTATTTTTTGTTTGAAACTTAACATCTTTGGAAACATTATTATAAAGCTTACCCTTGCATAATAATATTATATGGTATTATGTAAATTGAGTAGTTTTGTATTATATGTGTGTTAAGGCATGATGTCGGTTATTTTGCCGCCTTCAGAAAACACAACTACTGCTATTATATATCATCATCATCATCATCGTAATAGGAAGTCACGAATCATAGCAAAGATGTCTATATTATTAAATCGGACATTAATATTCGGATTTGGGACCCCATCAAAATAATTTCGAAATACTTGTAAAATAAAACTACTCGAATCCCAATTCCCATAGACAAAAACTATTCTTACACAGTCGCAGCTACTACGTTGATTTTTTTTTTTTAAATAATAATTATGCAACCCCCCCCCCCCCCCCCCCCCCCCCCCCCGGTTATTTATCATGGGATGCTTCGATCAATTGAGTTTTTGAGGAGGAATAGTACTACTTCTATCAATTTTTAACAGTTTATTATTAATCATTCGGCATTTTATATGAATGCATCTAAACCCTTTTGCTTATACCCTACGGTCTACGGCTATCAGATTCGTTTGGTTTGACGTTCATATCATAAGCTGCTGTCATATTTTGCAATACCCACTACTCTTAATTTGGTTTTATGGCTATAGTTATCATTTGTTGATGAATACTCAAGCGTGATTGCCACAGAGCCCTAGTTCTTGAAATGGTTATGCTTCCTCGTTTCATATGTTTATAGAGTTTCAAAATTTCATATTGTGAAGCTGATAAATAGGTGTGTATGAATGACATAACATAATGCTGGATAGGATCTATAGTTTTCAGTGCAAAATGGCACTGCCACAAGTATTACCATGCTTGGGAATGTAGGATGTCAGATGATTTTTGTGAAAAATGTGTTTTGTACATATTTACTATTTGAGCAAATGGTGGACTCTTTTCGGGGAGACTCTTGGTTAATCAAACAAGAGATATTGATAGATAAATTCATCGGATAGAGAGACTTGATGAGCTCGACAGAGGTTATTGGCGGATCAAATAAGAGATAATGAAGATGGTGGCTCATCAACTAGATGAAGTGATGAGTTAATATTCAAAAGAATATGATTAAAGTTTAAGGGGGAGCTTGGTGTCGATGTGGATAGAGAGATTACGTGTTAAGGGAGAGATTGTTGAAGTAACGCGTGATAGTAAATCTTACATTGAAACATAAAGAGAAAAATTGAGGACATATAATGATTTAATGGACCATAAATCTAATATAAGTTAACTTTTTGAAGCAAGATGTGATTTCAGAAGACCATTTTGATTGAAATATCACTAATCTTTTTGTTTTGTTGTGCTTTAGTATGTTCAAGAATATATTTATCATGGATGCTAAACACGTATATTATTTATTTATTAATAGTTTACATTAGTAGAGGTACATTATAGCATGACCATATAAACCTTTGTTTTGTTCTGCTTTGGTATGTTCAAGAATATATTTATCATGGATGCTAAATACTTATATTATTTATTTATTCATAATTTACATTTGTAGAGGTAGACATTAGAGCATGCCTATATAAACTATTAAAAACTTCTAAAAATAAGTGATGGAGTGGTACCACACCTGTGATTATTATGATGTGGAAAGAGTCTTGAGCTTAATAATTGTTGGAGAGGGTTTCTGATCTGATGATCAATGCGGCCGGTGAATCAAACAAATAGTTTAGATTTTATGCATAAATCTCATTAATGAATGAACAAATCAATCAAGTTATTTTTGGTTGATATGTGGGCCATGTTCAGTATTATTATGGTAGAGAAATCCCCCAGAGCGTCTACATCTGAAAGGTCATCAATTTGGAAACAAGTTAGCTTGGTATATTTCTGACAGGTGAGCCGGTGAGTATAAGATAGCTGTTTTTGACTTTAAATGACTGACTTCAATTTCTTTTCCCAAATCTTATGAATGCAACTTAAAATGCCGATAGCTGCACCGGGGGCGAACCAAAGCTTGGCTCCGTAGGCCGTAGTCTGGCCCATAAAAAAAATTATCCTCCATGTTCAAGAATTATAGTTCTAAATTTTGACATTATAATATTTTTAGTCGCCTGGCTCCGCCACTGGCTGCACGTATTGGCTATAGTAGATTGTTTTCTGACAATGGTTCTGTATGCATGGAGGAGTGCATCTTTATGTTAATGGAAGTGATATTGATATTTTGGCAAGGTCATCCTCACACGCATAGAAAGTGGTCCACAATAATTTGAGAGAGGACTTTGCATAAATACAGAGGGAAATAAAAATTAAAATGTTAATTGTCATTTAGCGTTTGAATGAATTTGGCTTCTGCTCGCAGCTGTGGAGGAATATATTAAATAAGCGGATCTCGAGTTGCCTCCCTTGAGCTTGAAGTGAGTTCAGTGTTTCTGAAACTTCTTGTGTTAGCTTGTCCTGCTTAGCAATCCATGTGTTCTTTCTCTAGTATTAACCAAGCTTTGTGTCTTTGTTTTTCTTTTATCCATAACAGTGCAGAGTCTATTGGTTACTGGTGAAGTGGAAGAACTGCCAAATGGCCTAGTCATCTATTGGCTACTTGCTACTCTCAACTAAATTGCAGGTTTCTATCCCTACTGTGTTTTCATGACAACTGCTTTTGACCATTCCGTAACTGATTTGAGTTTGTGTTTCTTTTTAATTATTCTAATCATAAGTTTATTATGCATCTAAAAGTGCCTTTAGTGAAGTTTATTTTACTGTAAGCAAGCAGGTATTATAGGAGAAAAAGGAATATACATCCTACAAGGGGCATGCCCCAGGAAGCAAAGATGACAGACTCCTCAAATCAACTACATACACTTCAATCTAGCTGAAACTATCACCTGTAACTTGATTAGAACAGTCCAAAGGCAAGAAAAAACATAGGGCCTGCCACTATCACTAACAATCAGTACTGGTGAGAGCCAGCACTTTAGTGTTTTTCTCTTTCTTTAGTAACTACGTATACATCAAATTTCAAATTCTTCTGGATCTTAATAGCTTCTTACTTATGCCATTATCATTTTGTTGCTAGATTTTGTATAAAAGCGCTGTCTTTTTTCTTGTAGCGTAATTGTGACAGTTACATTTTGGAACCAAGTAATATCTGAGCAGAGGAGAGTACACAGTTAAAAAATGCCCAAGGAGATTGGTCAGGATTTAAACTCAGAAGAGACCACAACATCAACGAGCCACTTACCAGCGGCAGAGGCACTGAAATCACCAGAAAGGTCTTATGACCAGCAAGATTCAGCTAAGAGCAAAAAGAAGGACGCTGCTAATAAAGTTCCATTTTACAAGCTGTTCTTATTTGCTGATCGCATCGACTACGCATTGATGTTTGTCGGCATAATTGCTGCTATAGGAAATGGGATCTCCTTGCCCCTCATGACTTTGATTTTTGGGGAGTTGGTTGATACGTTTGGAGAGACTCTGGATACCACAAAAGTAGTTCATGCGGTTTCCAAGGTATCATGCAACTTAAGCCTTATTTTCATTTCTCTTCATGAAGATTAGACTTGACGAAAACTGAGTTTCCAAATTTGCAACAACCATTGTCTTTGACTGAAATTTGGTCCCACGAATCTGTTTTACTGTATCTGCCGAATAATTTTTCCGCCCAACAAGGGAGTCCTTATAATTATTTTTTTAATTCTTTTCTCTTTAATGCAATGCTTTTTCCGATAATTTCTTTAAGTTTGACTATGCATTACCCTTCTTCTCTTGTCTATCGAAGTTAGAATAGAGAACCAAGAAGTGGATTAGGCACCTAGCTAATAAATGAGTTTGTCTTCAGGTATCCCTCAAGTATGTGTACTTGGCTCTGGGGTCTGGTCTTGCAGCATTTTCCCGTAAGTATTTTAGCCTAGCTCCTTGCTCATTCACATACCATTCTAAGTATATAAAGACTGAAAAATCCATGTTTGTTTCTCAATAGAGGTGGTTTGCTGGACGGTCACAGGGGAGAGACAGGCTGCACGAATTAGAAGTTTATACTTGAAGGCTATATTGAGGCAAGATATTGAATTTTTTGATAAAGAAACTAACACCGGAGAAGTTGTTGAGAGGATGTCAGGTGATACTGTTATTATTCAAAATGTCATGGGCGACAAGGTACCTCAAATACGTCAAAACAGATCCAATACATAAGCAATTTGCTAAATTAATACTGAGAATTTCAAATTTAAAAATGAGAGTCGTATCATTGACAAAAAACTGCAGGTTGGGAAATTCATACAGTTGGTAGCTACATTCTTGGGAGGCTTTGTGATAGCCTTTAGTAAGGGCTGGGTTCTTGCCCTCGTCTTAATGTCTTCAATACCTCCTATCATCATTTCTGGTGGTGTCATGGCTATTTTTGTGACAAAGCTAATGTCCCGTGGACAAGCATCTTATTCAGAAGCAGCAATCCTAGTTGAACAGACAATTGGTTCAATTAGAACAGTAAGTACCAAGTGGGAAGGATATAGATCTCTACTTTTTTTTTTGCTAAGTGGAGATAGGTCTCTACTCTTTAGTCTTTTCACTAATTTTTGAATGCGTGTGCTCATGAACAACATCTCCCGGATTCAGGTTGCATCATTTACAGGAGAGACGCAAGCTATTGCTAAATTTGATAAGTCTCTTGACAAAGCTTACATAGCTGGTGTGCAAGAGGGCTTGGCTGTTGGGTTGGGTTCTGGCATATTTATGTTGGTCTTATACAGCAGTTATGCTTTGGCTGTGTGGTTTGGAGGGAGAATGATTTTAGACAAAGATTATACCGGAGGAGAGGTTATAAATGTAATCATTGCTGTGTTAACCGGCTCTTTGTGAGTTTTTATCTCCCCCCCCCCCCCCCCCCCCCCCCTCAATTCTCTATTCTCAGTGATATCTCAATGATTCAAATTTTCAATAACATGCATATATGATGTTTCTAATGTATATTACTTTTGTGTTTGCCATGGCTGGGGAAACAATACAATATTTGCTACGTATTTGAACTTTCCTAGTTCATTAGGACAGACTTCTCCATGCTTGACTGCTTTTACTGCGGGACAAATTGCTGCTTTTAAACTGTTTCAAGTCATCAGTAGAAAACCTGAAATAGATTCTTATGATACCAAGGGACAGAAGTTGGATGACATTCATGGTGGCATTGAACTAAGAGATGTTTACTTTAGTTATCCATCAAGACCAGATGAGCGAATATTTAATGGATTCTCACTCTCAATAGCAAGTGGAACAACCACCGCTTTGGTAGGACACAGTGGAAGTGGGAAATCAACAGTGATCAACCTGATACAAAGGTTTTATGATCCACAAGCAGGTGAAGTTCTTATAGACAATACCAATCTCAAAGAGTTTCAGCTCAGTTGGATCAGAGGCAAGATTGGTCTTGTTAGCCAGGAACCTGTACTGTTTGCTTCGAGCATTAAAGACAATATTGCATACGGAAAGGATGGTGTAACCCTTGAAGAAATTAAAGCTGCTGCTGAGCTTTCCAACGCTGCCAAGTTTATAGAAAAACTTCCTCAGGTCGAATCTTGAATATGATTTCAATATTTCCTGTTTTACCTTCAATGTTAATATCTAACAAAACTATCAATGAATGAATTGGTGAATACAACTAGTCCCTTTTCATACCGGAAGGTTTTGCCATGCTCCCAGCTACCCCTACCCTTGGCTGGAAATTGTGGAGGATCTTTCTGTTAGCTTTTTATAATACTACTTTTCACTAAGATTCTGTCGTTGAATTCATGCTAAAAGGTAGGGACTAGCAATACGGCTTCAAGTTGGATTAGCTTTTTCCAAAAGTAGTATTATTTCTTCCTCTTCATATTCGTTTTCTGATTAAATTAAGTTAACCGCTTTGACCACTCCAGCTTCTCATTAGTATACGTATTCAGGGACTAGATACGATGGTTGGTGTGCATGGAACTCAGTTGTCTGGGGGCCAAAAGCAAAGAATTGCTATAGCTAGAGCAATTGTGAGAGACCCCAGAATTCTACTTTTGGACGAAGCTACAAGTGCTCTTGACATAGAATCTGAGAGGACGGTGCAAGAGGCATTGGATAGGGTCATGGTCAACAGAACCACTGTTATTGTAGCCCATCGCTTGAGTACAGTAAAGAGTGCTGATATTATTGCCGTTGTTTATGGAGGACAGATTGTTGAAAAAGGTTCATGTTTTGAAAATATTACCTGAATTAGCTTCATTTCCTAAATGTTGCTGGATCCTTGTATATTCATGAGAACCAGTTGACGATGCCATCACTAGAGTTGTTTCATATTTGCTATAATGAATGCTTCTAAAACTCATTCGCCTTTCATCTAATCAGGTTCTCCATCTGAGCTGCTACAAGATCCTGAAGGAACATACTTCCAGCTTGTAAGGCTGCAGGAAATTAGCAACGAGTCTAAACAGGTCATGACTTATCAGGACAGATCAGACGTCAATCTGGATTCCGTTGGACATTCAAATCATCAGATTTCCATCTTGCGATCCATAAGTCGGGGATCATCAGGAACCGGAAACAGTAGCTGTCGCTCGTTTTCAGCTTCATTCGGTGTACCCACTGCAACCAGTGTCCTGGAGAAAGCTGTTGCAGAAGCACACTCAAAAGTAGTGGAAAAAGTCTCCCTTAGCCGCTTGGCCAATTTGAACAAGCCAGAAATTCCAGTGCTACTACTAGGTTTCGTAGCTGCAGTGGCAAATGGTTTAATATTTCCAATTTTTGGATTACTTCTCTCCAAAAGTATCAAAACTTTCTATGAGTCAGATCATAAGCTTCAGAAGGATTCAGAGTTCTGGGCGTTAATGTTTGTTGTTCTTGGCATGGGGAGTTTTCTGACAATGCCATTAAGAATGTACTTTTTTGGTGTAGCAGGCTGTAAGTTGATCAGAAGAATCCGATTGATGTGCTTTGAGAAAGTGGTTCATATGGAGATAAGTTGGTTTGACAAAACAGAGAACTCGAGTGGTGCAATAGGTGCTAGGCTTTCTGCTGATGCATCATCCGTCCGAGGTCTGGTTGGGGACGCATTAGGTTTGCTGGTTCAGAACACTGCAACTGCTATTGCTGGTTTAGTTATTGGTTTCGAAGCAAGTTGGCAATTGGCTCTTGTAATTCTTATCATGCTACCTCTACTAGGACTAAATGGGTATTTTCAAGTAAAATCCACAAGTGGATTTACTGCTAATACAAAGGTTAGCTTCAACTGGTTGATGGAGAAGAACAAAATTGATAAATTACAACTTAAAATAGATGCATGAATGGCTTTCTTCCTTTTCTTCTCTGGAAAGAGGTTTCTGAAAATTCAAATATATTTGAGTTTTCTGGATCAACATGGAGCTATAGGGTACCATCATTTCCTAACTTCTTGTGTCTAATGTTGCTAATTAACTTCATTAATATGGAAATGCTTACAGAAATTGTACGAGGATGCAAGTCAAGTTGCCAGCGATGCAGTTGGGAGTATTAGAACAGTTGCTGCTTTTTGTGCTGAAGAGAAGATAATGCAACTATACCAAAAGAAATCTGAAGGGCCTCTGAGAGCAGGAATAAGACAAGGGTTTGTCAGCGGAACTGGTTTTGGGATGTCCATGTTCTTCCTATTTTCAGTCTACGCTACCTGTTTTTATGCTGGAGCTCGACTTGTTGAGGCAGGCAAGACAACAGTCCCTGAAGTTTTTCAGGTAGGCTTTCAATAATCATATGTATTCAGTTTATCTCTTTTTATTTTAGATTTTCTTTCCTTTTTTGGTTTTTGTAGTTGAATAATTTTCATCTGATCCATGAAATATTTCTTGATCTTTTTATATTCATTATGCTATCTTATTCGCTTATCCTGGTTTTGCAGGTTTTCTTCGGTCTCACTATGACAGCCGCTGGGATTTCTCAATCAGGTGCCCTTGCTCCTGATACTGGCAAAGCCAAGAGTGCTGCCGCTTCAATATTTGAACTTTTAGAGCAGAAGTCGAACATAGAATCTGCAGATGACTCTGGAACCACAGTTGAAAGTATGATGGGAGATATCGAGTTTCGGCATGTCAGTTTTAAGTATCCCACAAGACCCGATGTTCAAGTTTTTAGAGATCTCTGCTTAGTCATTCCCAGTGGCAAGGTACAAAACTTTTTTGATGGGAATGTATATGGTCCGTGCCACACATTTCATGTCGTTATGTCTTCTGATTAAAATGCAACTCTGTCATCAATCATGTTTGTTATATTCCCACCAATCAGGATGTTCTCAACATTCTTCAAAATGATTTTCTCTGTGCATTGTTGTGTTTAGCATGATGCATGGAAACCTTGCAGAAGGTTTTGGATCTTGCAAATCTAAGAAATGCATCGCAAACTCTAACTACTTTTATACTATATGAATCTTATGAGTCAGACTGTAGCGCTGGTTGGAGAGAGTGGGAGCGGGAAATCCACAGTGATCTCGTTGTTGCAAAGATTTTATGAACCTGACTCAGGTCATATCAAAATAGATGGAGTCGAAATAAAACAATTAAAGTTAAAATGGTTAAGGCAGCAGATGGGTCTAGTGAGCCAGGAGCCCATCTTGTTTAACGACTCAATCCGAGCCAACATTTCATATGGAAAGGAAGGAAATGCAACTGAGACTGAAATTTTAGTTGCAGCAGAGTTGGCAAATGCTCACGAGTTTATCAGTGGCTTACAACAGGTTCTAAACTCTACTTCTGCTACTTGGTTTTTGCTGATAAGGTCAGTTAACTTGTAACAATAAGCTTAATAGTTAATCAATGCTGATTAACTGCAGGGATATAATACAACAGTAGGTGAGAGAGGAATCCAATTGTCTGGGGGGCAGAAGCAACGGGTGGCGATTGCAAGAGCTGTAGTGAAGGATCCGAAGATATTACTACTAGACGAGGCCACCAGTGCCCTGGATGCTGAGTCTGAGAAAGTGGTTCAGGATGCACTGGATAAAGTTATGGTGGACAGAACCACTGTGGTGGTGGCTCATAGGCTATCCACAATTAAGGGTGCTGATTTGATTGCAGTGGTTAAAAATTGTGTCATTGCAGAGAAAGGGAAGCATGAAGATTTGATCAATATTGAGGGTGGTATATATGCCTCTCTGGTAGCTCTACACACCAGTGCCACTTCTTAGATATATCTTCCTGAATTCTTCCTTTCCATTTTCGGAAGCATCAGATGGGCTTTTCCCCCTGCTCTTCATGTTTGTGTCATGCTTTTATCTCTTTCCGTAAGCTTTTCCTTTCAATATTTCTTGTTGGATAAATGGAATATTATGTCAAATAAAAAGAATTTCTTTTGAAGGGTTGGTCAGAAATGAGACGTTTGATATGATAGAAGAGAAATGAACTTGTGGAAAAATATCATAGCCATTAATTGTCCAGAATTGAAGAAAGAATTCAGAATGCATGGTAAAAAAAAATATTATATTTAAATATACATATTTGCACTAAAACATTAGTTACTCCCTCCATCCCTTAATTATTTGTCTTTTTAAAATTGGATACACATATTAAGAAAAATAATTAATACTATATTTTTTAGTTAAAAATAATTTTAAATGTCAATATTGTCCTTGCATTGGAATAAAAGAGTGTTATTTATTGAATAAAAAATAGTGAGAGAATCAAAATTATATTTAATACTAAGAGAAATATATTGAAAATTAAGTAATTAATGTTTATTTGAAATTTTTAAACAATAAATATTAAGAGATAAAAATATATTTTTAAAACGACAATTAAAAAGAAGGAAAGGAGTATTTAAAAGGAATCTCTTTTACTTGAGATACAAGAAGCAGGGTCCATATAACAAGGGGAAGTAATCAGGCACATGGAATCCTTGGCGATATATTTAGTTATACTGGACCGAGTCATAACCAATAATAAGTTAACAACCGGTCAACCACACACGAATGCAATATTATTATAATATACAGAAGTTCTTATTATTATTTTAAATAGTATTAAGTTAAATGTCTATTTATCTTAAATAATATATTTTTTATAATCATTTGCCTATAATATTCTTAGTATTAATTATTATATTTCTATTCTCTATGCATATTTATAGAGTATCAATAGTAATGTGCAGAAAATTATGTAATTAAATGAGATTTAAATATTAACAATTTTATCATTTTTTTTTTTTAATATAAGTAAAAAGTCAACCAGACGAACTTCTTTTTCCAGGAATTTTTGTTTTTCTAGGAGCTGGTTGTTGACATAAAAAGCAGACTTGGAGCATTGTATTTTTACTCTTTTCTTACATACTTTTAGAGCATACTAAATGAAAAGGATCAAGATATTATCGAGTAATAGTTGAAAAGCTTACTTAGCAACCTTAATCCAAGTAAGAGTACTTTGTTTTGCCATTTCATGTTCAATTTCAATGGGTGCCCAAATTACTCTTTTCCCTCCAACTTCAGTTCATGGATGCTTATTGAACTCGACATGTTTGCTGTTAAAGATTTATTTATACCCAGTTCTCCGAGGTAGTGTTAATTGATAGTTTAGAAAATAAACACTAGAGCTGACAAATGGCCGAGGAGAGCGGTCTGGTTGATGGAGGCATAAGTGAGGAGCAGACCACATCAGTAACGAACCTTTTACCACTGGTGGAGACACTGAACAAAGAGGAGTACATCAGCCAACAAAATTCACTTAAAACCAAAGATGAGGAAGGCATAAATAACGTTCCATGTTACAGGCTGTTCTCCTTCGCAGACTCCACAGACCATGTATTAATGCTTGTTGGCACAATTTGCGTGCCTGTTATGGCTATATTATTTGGGGAGTTATCTAATTCTTTTGGAGAGACGGCGAATACCACAAAAGTTGTTCCAGTAGTTTCCAAGTTGTGATATATATTAGACTGTCTATACAAGACATTTCCCTGCTCAACTTTTTGGAACAGTGTTTTCCTGATAAGTGAAAGTACAAAGATCAAGCTTCTAAAATTCTAATTCAAACTGTGTCGGTCATTATTTTGTTTTGAAATAGTAACAAATAGCCAAATAGGTAAAAGTACCAAGAAGTGCATTTGTTTTCTTGCTAATACTTTCATATGTCATTGATCAGGTATGTCTCAAGTATCTGTACTTGGCTTACTCAGCTGGTGTGCAAGAGGGCCACAAGCAGATGAGCTAATATTTAGTGGATTCAATCTTGCAATTCCAAGAGTGGAACAAGTGTGGCTTTGGTTGGGACGGAGTGGAAGTGGAAAATCAACAATGATCAGCCTGATAGAGAGGTTTTATGATCCACAAGCAGGCTAAGTACTTACTGATGGTATTAATCTCAAAGAACCTGTATTGTTCACATTAAGCATTAAAGAAAATATTGCCTATGGTAAGGATGGTGCAACCATCGAAGAAATTAAAGCTGCTACTGATCTGGCCAATGCTTCTAAGTTCATCGATAAACTCCCTCAGGTCTGATTTTAAATATGTTACGAGTAATCAGTTTTAATTCCCAAATACTTTTTGAAGGACTTTGTTAATAAAACTTGCTAAGGACTACTATAAAGAACCTACCATGATAGCCTTAATCCCTTCTCCTTTGCTAAACAATTTGTTGCAGAGAGCCAGTTATTCCTTCCTTTTCATTAATTACATTTTTTTTTTCATCTTCACCTTTCTAGCTACTTTATTTAATGTACTCAGGGACTTGACACAATGGTTGGTGCACATGGGATTCAGCTATCTGGAGGCCAAAAGCAGAGAATTGCTATAGCTAGAGCAATTTACTTTTGGATGAAGCTACAAGCGCCCTTGATGTAGAATCTGAAAGGATTGTTCAAGAGGCCTTGGACAAAGTCATGGTTAACCGAACTACTGCTATTGTTGCTCACCGCCTGTGTACAATAAAGAAGGCTGATACAATTGCTGTTATTCATCAAGGAATGATTGTTGAAAAAGATTTATTATACGATGTTATCTGCAAATTTTATTCCACGTGATGAAGTCACATATGTTGCATAATCCGTGAATTATTGATAAACAAGTTTTATTGACTATGGCTTATTAATCTAATATCTTTCCAGAGTTAAACATTGATAAACCTTGTCCCTTTCAAACAATTAGGTTCACACTCCGAGCTACTTCGACATTCGGACTGAGCATTTTGTCAGCTCATATGGTCGCAAGAAGTAATCAAAGAAACAGAAAAGCTTCCATTAGCGAACAGGGCAGACCAGAGATTACTATGGATTCTGGAAGACGTTTGAGTCAACGATTTTCCGACCTGAGGTCCATAAGTCGAGGTATATCTAATATAGGAAACAGTAGTCGCCACTCATTCTCAGTTTCATTTGGTGTACCACTGCAATAACTGTCCTGGAGACAGCTGTTGAAGAACACAGATGTCCACCTTCAGAACCATCACAGACTAAGCAAAAATTCTCGCTTCTCCATTTGGCCTATTTGAACAAGCAAGAAATCCCAGTGCTACTAAGAGGTTCTGCAGCTGCAGCTGCCAGTGGTTTAGTCTTACCAATTATGGGAGTGGATCTTTCTGCAGTAATTGCTTCGAACTATAAGCCACCTCATGAGCTTCGGAAGGATTCAGAATTTTGGGGATTAATGTATCTAGTTCTTGGTGTGGAGACTTTAGCTGTAACGCCATTACGAACATACTTTTTTGCTGTGGTGGGGTGTAAGCTAATACAAAGAGTTCGATTAATGTGCTTTGAGAAAGTGGTTCATATGGAAATAAGTTGGTTTGACAAGATAGAAAACTCAAGTGGTGCAATTTGTGCTAGGCTTTCTGCAGATGCATCATCCATCCGAGGTTTTGTTGGGGAAGCGCTTGCTTTGGTTGTTCAGAACATATCAAATTGTTGGTTTAGTTATTGGTTTTAGAGCGAGCTGGCAATTGACCCTTATAATTCTTTTCATGCTACCTCTGATAGGGATAGATGGATATCTTCAAATGAATTTTTTTAGCGGTTTTTCAGCTGATACAAAGGTGAGATCCAAACTACCAATGAAGAGAGAGAATGAATGGGGTCAATCGTCTAAAGAGGGAGAATGGGGTCAATCCTCTAAAGAGGGAGAATGGGGTCAACCATCTCAAGAGGGAGAATGGAGTCAACGTCAACCCTCTGAAGAGGTTAAATGCAGTCAAGTGACATTTCAGCCAGATGAATCAACCGAATGGTCAGATGGTTGAAAGTGAAATGCTCATGAAGAAAAAGTTAAGGTAAACTGTAGGGCTATTGTAAAGGATCCAAAGATATTACTGCTAGACGAGTCCACAAATGCTGTTGATGCTGAGTCTGAGAAAATTGTTCAAGATGCACTGGAGAGTGTCATGGTGGACCGGACCACTGTGGTAGTGGCTCATAGGCCAGCCACAGTTAAAGGTGCAGAATTGATTGCAGTGGTTAAAAATGGAGTCATTGCAGAGAAAGGAAATCATGCAACCTTAATCAATATGGAAAATGGTCTTTATGCTTCCCTTGTAGCACTTCATACTAGTGCTGCTTACTTCTCAGAATGAGCTTTCCTTTTTTTGCAATGTATAGAATGAGCTTGCTTGTAAAATTGGCATTTTTGCCAAGGAGTAATAAGTTGGAATATTAAACTTGAGCAGGCTTTTGTCAACTCTTGCAAACCATAATTTTCAGACGGAAAAAAGATTAGTAGTTCTAATTTTTTTCCGAAAATATTAGGAAAGTATATTGAACACCTTGTTTTCTTAAATGGGGTTCAATAATTTAAAATAGAATTTTATCCATTTAATTATTTTTGAATGGAGGAAGTATTATGCGACATTATTAATATTAATGGATAATACATAGTTTCCACGACATTATCAATCTAGTGTTTGCGGCATAGAAAAGCTACTATGACAATAACGTGGGGCATATTTATATTTCACACGCATAAAAGAGCATCTGGATAATATTCTTCTACTCGATGGCCATGAAGCAGCATGCGATGACAGCAAATTCAACAGAAAATGACGCAGTGGATATGAGGGAATATATAAATATTTCTTCTGTTTTTTGGGCCATGCAGATATGATCATGAATTCAACCAACTTGCCTTCACTTTTTCGCTTTCTAACTGGACTTATATACCCCTCTGTTTAACTTCATAAGCTTATCATGTGTTGTGTGAAAGTTTAGATAAATCAGACCAGAGATTGTAGTATATTTTAACAATTATTTACCACAAACTAGGGTGAGGTGGCTGAGGGATTATTTCTTCTCGTGTAAATTCAGAAACGAATAAAAAAAAGATAAAATAATGAAAGACTATTTATATGTTCATTCTTACCGGAGTGTTTGTAATTAATTTAATCTAATTTAACATTGAAAACTCATAAAACATTAATTTTGATGATGTTAACCATTATCATATGCAAGGTAAGTCCTTGATTTATTTTCCATCTTTCTTTTCTAACCTCTTTCTTTTTTCATTTAATACTCCTTTTGTCACAAAATTTGTACTTTGTAATTTAATTCGACTATAATTGTAGTAAATTATCTTATTTGGCTAAATAATAGATGAAAACCCCTTGTGAAACACATTATGCATCCATTAAATAAGTTATTGGAAATATAGCATAGAGCATACGATAATTAAGAATTCCCTAATAAGAAAATTTGATAATTTTACGTTATAAATTCTACTCTATGCATATATAATTGAAATATAACTAATATATTTGTGCTACATTCGAGGAATAATCTATTTTCTTAGTAGACTTGAGTTTGATAAATTTTACTTTCTTTTCACTATATATAAACTAGTGGTGCACAAATGGCCTGTGGTCTCGTCTTGGTCTGGTCTGAGCCCTGCCTGGTCAAAGTCTGGCCTAATTCGGCCTGGCTTGAAGGTCACGAATATGCCATATTTTTTTGGCTCAGATTCGGCATGACCTGCTCTGTCAATAAGCTCGGTCTGGGTTGGAGCCTGACCTGGTTCACCCAAAGCTCGGCCCGCCCTATTAATTTTCTTTATTCGCTATTTGAATTCTTCCACTGCAAACAAAAATTTCATCTTTGTAACAACTCATTCAATAAACAAAATAAAATTGACGTCTTTTACTACGTTCATTCATGCATGTTTGTTTATATACGAATAAAGAAATTCATGAAAACACATTGAATAGTTTAATATATAAGGATTTTTCTTACCTAACTAGCAATCTACACTCTTACAGATCTTTTATTGCATCTTTATTTTAATAAATACTTAACGTAACAATTAGAAAGTCATTTGCAAAATAATAATAATAATAATAATAATATTTTTAATTATTGTAATTTGAAAGCTGTAATTTGTAACTTGTAATACATTATTTTTAATTAATACATCAATTAAGTTTAAAATTTTAATTGGTGTTTTAATAATATTTAAAATTACTAAAAAAATTATTTGAATAAGCCTGACCTGCAGGCCTCAACAGACTCCCTTTTTGAGCGTCAGTCCGATCTGGTTTGATCTACAGGTCAAAAGTCAAAAATCCGACCTGACTTAAACAACGACCAAAACCTGACAAATTTAAACTGAGCCAGACCAAATCGACCTACTATGGATGCCTAATATATACCATGAAGCCCCATTTGCATATCCAACAACAAAAGCTAGGTCGAGGTCAAATCTTCCATGGGTGAGTTAGCATGGTCAATATAGAATATGACCCCGATTTTAAAAACACGTGGTCAACAATGGAACGCTCTATTTATTTACCCGCCCATCTTGACCCTCCGCACGCCGTGGAGGGGTATTATTGTATTAACAATCACCAAAGCAGCAAAAGCGAAAAGAAAAATGCCTACATGGCGTTTACGTGGCACCAACATGGCATGATTTCTAGCCGTTAAAACCCACACCGATCCATCTAACGGTTGAAATTAATTCTATACGTATGTCATGAAGCAGAAAGAGCGTGGCCAACTGAAAACGGTCACGAGCGCGCGAGTGCTAAGCTAGATCAGACACCGCGTCAGATAAAATGCCTAGAGAACATATCTCAGCCGTCCACGTGGAAATCAGTTTATATGAAGCATCTTTTTGCCTTCAATCGTGTACGAAACCTTTTGGGAGACTGATAGCTTCAACATTGCGAATCCTATATGAAGGTGGGTTTGGGTGAGTGAATGTCAGCGTGAAATCAATAATTGAATATAAATAATATAATCAGTTATATATAGAGAGAGTAAAATGGAGGTCTCCGGCGTAGTTTTCCGGCCGCTCCCTAGGCTCTCTGGCGCTGGAATCGATGCCCATTCTCACCCCTCTGTTTTTAAACCCTCTTTTCTTGGTGATTCAATTGACGTCGGAGCTCGTCTTCGTCTTCGAGATTTGAGAGTGTCTGCAAAACCCACAATTTTTTCTGGGTTTTGCGATGATGGGCATTTGCAGTATTACTCGTCGGCGATCACGTGTGGTGGCGGTGCTCTTAAGGAGAAAGAGAAGGTATTGTCTTCTAAGGAGAAGAAAATGAAGAAGAGGTTGAAATTGTTGAAGGATATGTCGAAGGACATATCTATGTTTTCTGATATGCGTTTTGGCTTGGATCCTGATCAAGGTTTGGCTGATCAAGTTAAAGGAAAGATGATATCGGTAAGAGTCTTGACTGTTTACCTATTTATTTAATTTGAATTTTTGAATTTGGGTTAGTTATTAGTTTGGAAAATCTTATTTTATTTGATGGTTATTTCAAGTTATCAATGCATTTGGGTGAGAATTAGTTAGTAACTCGTTGATCAATGTGGCAAAAGTGGTAGGACTAATGAGACAGAGTCTTGTGCTTCAGTTGCCGAATGAACATCAGTAAATGATAAGTTCATAACATAGATTTTGTTTATTCAGTTATTGTGGTATCAAAGTACAAGCTATGTATATTTTTTAGACAGTTTATAACACTTATCATTATATTGATTAAAATTAAAAGAATTTATATTGATTTTGAGTTTAAATAGTCAACAACCATCAAATAATATGGAATGGAGGGAGTATTACTTTGACTGTCTATTATTAGCAGATCTTTAAGAAAAAATCAAATGGGATTTCATTTATACTATGTTTTCATTAAGTAGTTAGTTGCTGGAAATTATGGGCGGATTTCTTTGCATTACGACTTGTTTTGAGAGATTGGGTATGAATTTCAAGAGTCGATGCATTTCTCAGAACAGAATATTGGGAGTATGAACATTGTGACTATTTGATTGATTTCCTTGGTTACCTTCATTGGTAATTCATATTTATTATTTTTTCATGATTATGTGGTGATGTTTGAGAGAATTATACATCTTAGTTGCTTGCGAGAATTTTATCTAACCTGGTTTTAATTACATCATGTCTAGGAAGCTGCAGACTTGTTACTTGGACAACTGCAACAGCTAAAAGCTGAGAAAAAGGATATGAAGAGGCAGAGGAAAGAAGAAAAGGCCAAATTAAAAGCTGTGCGGGTGCAAAACAGGCTTGAATGTAAAGGAAATTCAAGCTCTTCTTCAGAATCAAGTGACAATGAATGTGGAGAGGTAGTAGACATGAGCCGCCTGAAAAGTGAATCCCTATCGCGATCATTGCCAAATGAATCACAACCTGTCATTGCAAGCATGCCGGCACAGGCAGGAACAATAGTCGAGTCATTGCAATTAAACACTCTAGTTCAAGTGGGGAACATGGCCAAGGAAAGGGGTTTAGAGGTTCGCTGTTCACAAATTTCAGGTCAAAAATGCAGCAGCACCGGAAATTGTACAAGTGTTAGCAAGGTAGATAATCTTGGTTTTAATGAAGGAAATAGTTTAGTTACAGGGGAATCAACTAGGAAAATTGAGGTCTGCATGGGTGGGAAATGCAAGAAATCAGGTGCTGCGTTATTGTTGGAAGAGTTTCAGAAGACAGTAGGTGCTGAAGGTTCCGTTGTTGGCTGCAAGTGTATGGGAAAATGCCGTAGTGCCCCTAATGTGAAAGTGTTGAATTCCATTGATGGCATTCAAGCTGAAGTACTCGATGATTCTGTTAGGACTCCGGCTAATCCGTTGTGCATAGGAGTTGGTTTGGAGGATGTTGGCACTATTGTTGCCAACTTCTTTGGAGGCAATCAGAAAGATTTGGAGTTGGCTGCTGCATCTTAGTACATTTTATTGTTCCTTCACTTTGATATCAGATCTTGTGCTAGTGGGCACCTGTGACTTGTAGGTTTGTTTTGGTATAAGAATGGTTAAAGAAAACCATTCTTCTGTTTGTTTATGCCTTTTATGTAAATACTTTAAATTTATATTACTATTCAAATAATTTTTGTTCTTGTAATGCTGTCAAAAACATGGCAGATCAGTTGACATTGTTTTTTTCTATGCCTGTGGATGGAATAAAAATGAAAACTCATTCCCCCCGGACATAGGCTGCTATTTTTTCTTGACCAATATGAAGCATAAAATGATTATATTATGAAAAAGATTCCTAATTTGATACAGTAGAAAAAGAAGGCTTTATTTAGTGTAATAAAGTCTGGAGACCCATCTACAAATATAACTTTAAATAAATAAATAAAATACAATGATGAGACATGACTGTGCGACACTTGAGATTTTAACTTAAAATTACGAAAATTTAAAATTTAAAATTGATACGAATTTATTTACTTTAAGTTAATATATTTGTTGTAAGAGAATTGATATTTTTGTAAGATTAAACGAGACTTACTTCAAAAAATATAAATTCCCTTGTCGTAAATAAAAATATAATGTTAAAGCATTAAAAAAGACCAAAACAATACCCGATTATCTTTTCCAAGCAGATGGAGTACAAAATTTGCTTACTAAAAATAATAATAAAATAAATAAGGATTACAACTGTATAAATATTGCTGGTGCATGTTGAAGGCCAAACATACTTTCCCCTTTACTTGAAGCTACAATTTGCATCAACTAGCTTAACACTAGAGTTGAAGATGCAGCAGACATAGAGATGTGTAAGTGAGTGCGAGTGATTTTTTCTTAAATGCCAAACTAGAATCATCACGTTTTTAAGAATGATATTCGAGTCTTATCAACTACGATATGGCATTGCTTTTTGTTTTCCTTTCTGCAAGCTATAATTGAATATATTCTCTCCGTTTTAGATTATAAGACTAATATTGACTTTTAAAAATTAATTCAAATAATTTCAAGATCAAAATTAATATGAAGTTATTTAGTTTATGTCAATTTAATTATAAATATCATAAATTATCTAAAAAGTACTACTAGTTATAGATTTATTATTTTTAAAACTTAAATGAATTATGTTAATTTTAAATTTAAAAATATCTTAAATTGACTTTTAAAAAGTCAGTATTAATCTTATAATTTAGAATATATGGAGTAAATTTTTTGTTAATAAAGAAAAAATAATAAACAAAAATATAATAATAGAAATGGTTGTATTGAGAAACAATTGTTTAAAACATGTTAAATTTGATTATTGAATAATGTATAAAAAATATTTATGTCCAAGTACAAGTATATTCTACATAAATTATAAAATTAAATAAATAACTTAAATTAAAATTAGCTTTCTTAGTTTGAGACATTTTAGAAGAAAAAAGGAGCCCAATTAGGATAAAAACGAATATATATATTTTAATAATAAAAATAAGAGATTAGGGATAATTTCTTAATCCAAAAACAATCAATAACTATTTTTTAACGTTTGCCCTAACAGCTTCCCGTGGCATGGTAAAAAAATAAATAACAAAACGAATATATATATTTTAGTAAGAGTATAGACAGAGGTGTGATTTCCCGGTTTTGGCCTTTCATTAGGTATATTATTGACTAGTCGACTGAATTCCAAGGGCTTTAAGGCCTCCACCCCTGCGAAGAGTTGACTCTCGGCGGCGCTAATCATCTTCGCAGGGAAGAGAAGGTATTACTAGTAACCATTTCGTCTTTTTGCATTAGGAATCAAGTATTGATTGCTTTCATTCTACGCTTAATTATCAAATCTTTAATGCATATCGAATCGCATTTTAATTATCAAATATTTGATTCATATCGAATCGCATTATTGCTTTCACGTTTTATCTTTTCATGATTAATTTACGTTAATGGGAATTCGATTAGTATTATTCTCGACCTACCTGTTGCGTATTTACTTATGAGTCTTCAGGTTTAATGGACTATTGGAAGTTGTATATGTGAATTGTTGTCAATATCTGTAAGAACTTTCTCATTATTATCTGTTTGAGTATATTTGGTTTCATATTATTTCCTAGGATTTCTCTTTTTTGGATTTTTCATAGTAATTCGCTTTCTGGGTTGTAAGCTGTTCAATTTTTGTTTTCTATTTTGGTGGATCTCAGAGTCTTATGCTTCAAGAGTTGTGTTGATGTCGCACATAATAGATGTACATTTGTGTATGGGAAATCATTGTTGTTATGAAAACTTTCCGTATGTTTATTCATGTTAAAGTTATGTTTTTGATGAGTAATTCACGGTCAAGAATTTATATAGTGGATAATTTTGTGTTCAGGAATTGTAACTGAATTTGAAGGGTATGGCTTCCAAGGAGGCTAAGAAGAAACCAAATTCCAAGAGTGGTTAGTTTGCATTTTGAACTTCTGACATTCTCCGTTCTAAATAATTTGATTTTGTTTCTTACACAGTTCAGGCCTTCAGTCTTTTGTTTCACTTACCTGATTTGAAATGTTTCAGGGGGTAAAAAGGAGGTGAAAAAAGAGACTGGACTTGGTCTTTCCTACAAGAAGGATGAAAATTTTGGAGAGTGGTACTCCGAGGTACTTCTTACATGTGTCTTTAGAAATCTCTTTTTACGGTATTTGTAAACATTATAAATTCTTAGTTGACATAGGTATCATCTGGTTGGGGTTTGGGAATTACTTTATATATAGCACAAATGAAGAGTAGAAGAGGTTTGAAAACACAGCCAACCATCATCCTGATATCCGTTTTTGTTATGGATGCAAATGTTGAGCATCATATTTATATTGGGACCATTAATAATGTGCCCTATTGGCTTTTCTCAATTTATTCGTAAAAAATGATAGCTTTGTTCATATTATAAAAAATTCATGTCTGATACGAGTGAGAGAGAAAGCAGAGTGAGGATGTTTATTAGATAGTAAGTGTAATTTAATCTCTTTCTTTAGTTGAGTGTATTACTGTAATGCTTAAAATTGGTGGCCTCGGTACATATTTTCTTATGGATTCTAAGTTTATAACAAAAATGTACTTTCCACGCCAAATCTGCAGTAGATAATAGAAGATCCTGTTGATCATGTTGTTGCATATCCTAGCATTAATGAAGATTATATAAGTTCTACATTATACATCTCCAACTTGTCAGCTAATTCATTATTTTGATTTAAACTTTCTTTCTTGTTTCTCATAATAGCACTTCTAGAGTTAGTTGCCAATATTTTCTTCTACTGTTGCTTTTAAATTGCGACTCTGATGGTGTCCACTATCATTAATCTATATTTTTTGATCAAAGGTCTATGATTATGTCCTGGTGTAGAAGTTATGTGTTCTTACTTCTTGTTGTTTTGACCTTTTAGGTGGTTGTTAGTGGGGAAATGATTGAGTACTACGACATATCTGGTTGCTACATTTTAAGGCCATGGACAATGTCAATTTGGGAAACCATGCAAGTAAGTTTATTTACTAAGAGTTGTTTGTCATGTTTTCCTTCGGGGAAAATGCTTATTGTCATGACGTTCATATTGTTTTAGATCAGCTATGTTCAGATGGGCTTTTTATAATAATGTAATCCTGCAGAAATTTGGGCTGAGTTTGTCCCACGAACGTGGTAAAATGTATATGTGTCCTATCTATAAGCTTTTAACTTCCAAAATTCATGTTCTTCACTTATCTACTTAAACTATCATACACTGATGCTATTTCTTCTAGTTTTTAAAATTCTTGATCTCTGAATCATAGCTATTACTCTTTTCACAAATATGCATAAGTGATGCAAGGTTGGATTATGCTATATAAATATGGATTTAGATTGCTGACATATTGAGTCCTACTTATTTCTCGTGTTCAGTTCAAGATAATGTCTGTGTTGTAAATCCTTATTCTTTTTCTCTACCCGAACCTAATGTCTTTCATGATGGTCTTCTTTGATTCTGATGATGTCAATTATGCAGGATTTTTTTGATAAAGAAATAAAAAAGATGAAGATCAAGAACTGTTATTTCCCACTTTTCGTATCTCCTGGTGTATTGCAACGAGAAAAGGATCACATTGAGGGGTTTGCACCAGAGGTTAGTAAGTGAATTTGATTAGGATGATTTTTGCATCCAAAAAGCATATTACATTACACACTATGGAAGGGTTTAGCTAAACTGAAATCATATTTTTTTGTGTGTGTGTTTTAAAATTATCTTACTGTTGTGGCAAAGTTATCATGTGATTAATATTCATTTTCCAAAAAGTGATTGTATGTGTTACTTTGTGAATTGGATAAAAGGCATTCTTGAATTGAGGACATTTTTACTCAAAAATGTTATCCTTTCCTATTAATTAGTTCTGGACTAATGTTTTCCCAGTTAATTCTTTGTGCTTTTGGTCATTTATCAGCATTTATTACTTTCACATATTATGTGGGGACAAATTTCTATAAAATATACTCCTAACCTTACTTTTCATGTTAGGTTGCATGGGTTACAAAATCTGGAGAATCCGACTTAGAGGTTCCTATTGCAATCCGTCCTACAAGTGAGACTGTTATGTATCCTTATTACTCAAAGTGGATAAGAGGACACCGTGACTTACCTTTAAAGCTGAACCAGTGGTGTAATGTTGTTCGATGGGAGTTCAGCCATCCTACTCCATTCATTAGGTAGTTTGTCTTTTGTGGATAAGAGGACGTCGTGACTTCTTATATGTTTTTTCAATGACATGGGTCAAAAAAAGGAAGAACTTAGAAAAGAAAAATCATTCTCTTAAATTTTTATTTTTCATTCGAAAAACTTTGTAAGAGAATAAAGCAGACCCTAGAAGAGATATTGAACATGAGCTAAATGTCATATGCTAAATGTCTTCACTCTATAACAGTGTACATAAGTTATTGTCTCTTCGTTAAACCAGAAATAGAGCAGACCCTAGAAGAGATATTGAACATGAGCAATGCTTCTCTCCTTGCTGTCAAAACACCTACCATCAAGCCAGGTCTCAGTAATGTTAAATGCTTATTAGTATCTTTGTGTTTTTCCCCCATTGCTGATTGTAGGAGCCGAGAGTTCCTTTGGCAAGAAGGGCACACGGCATTTGCAACCAAGGACGAGGCAGATGCAGAGGTATCGAGTTTTTCAGATTGACATGTGTATAACTTTTTGCATTTCACGCCTTTTTGTTGTTTATGCTTAAAAACGCCTAGGCGCTAGGCACCCCTCCACCTTCTAGGTTGGCCTAGCGATTTTTAAAACACGAGCTTAAAGTTGTACACAATATATATATATTATTTGTTCAGAGAGATTTTGTGGAGTTCAATGATTGCTTAAAGCACTTTCAATAGTTATTTTAATAAGCAGCCTCTGCTTCAGTTCTCTAGCCATCAGCCTTCTTTTTCTAATTTTAATGCATTATGAAAGTTATTTCCTTTATTACCTGTTTTGCTGATATGTGATTTCCATTTTACTTTAGGTTCTTGATATATTGGAATTATATAGAAGAATATATGAAGAGTACCTGGCAATACCAGTTGTGAAGGGTAAAAAGAGTGAGATGGAGAAGTTTGCTGGTGGCCTTTACACAACAAGTGTTGAGGTAGATATTGCTTTTGTTGCATTAAGTTTATCATCGTAGCATCTTATAAGCTATATTGAGCTTTTGTAAGATTCTTGATATAGTCGGTACATCCTCTTATTAACTTCTACATGACAGGCCTTTATTCCCAACACTGGTCGAGGTATACAAGGAGCTACATCACATTGTTTGGGTCAAAATTTTGCAAAAATGTTTGATATAAATTTTGAGGATGAGAAGGGAGAGAAAGGCATGGTTTGGCAAAATTCCTGGGCATACTCTACTCGAACGGTATTTTTTTTTCTACGTCTCTCTGTACATGAAGATATTTTTCTAATTGGGAAATGTGCAACAATTTCCGTTGGGTACATAACGTTTAATAATTTGGGATATTCTTCATGACAACCTGCGTTTCTACATAATAAGAAGGAATTTTGATTTTTGGTATCAAGAAACAATGATGTGGTTTTGATTTGTCAATACTCTACTATTTCCCGTTGTTGTCTCTGAAATAAAAGCATTATTCAAATTCATACAACAGGAGTAAATAAGGAGAAGTGTAGAATGTCACGTATGTGACAAAAATAATGATTATATAATGTGTGCATTTACTTTTTCCCTCTTCTGTTTCTCTTGAATATTGCATTGATCTAGGAGGAGTGAATAAAGTGATGCATGACTTTTGATTTGTGTTTTTTTTAGTGTTTTGCTGGAAACTGATAAATTGGAGTATGGTTTAGTGCATAGTATCTGTTTATTCCAGTTCAAATGTGTTTCCTCAGCCATCTTATTCATACTAGCAGTAACTTATGCAGCATGGTGATGAGCTTACAGTACTTTTGACTTATGTATTCTATGTTGAAAATTTCCATCACGTAGCTGTTTAGAAGGTGTAAAGATTATATGTAATGATTTTGATAATTTCATGACATTTCGTGGAGGTACTGAAACTAGTTCATGCATGGTTTTTACCTTTCATTATGTAAAATCAGCTCCATATTTGTAATTTTATTTTAAAGTTATTGAATCCATATCTTATCCAAGCAAAAAAGTTTTTGAATATCTTATTTCTAAATCTAGAGAACTCCTTGTGGCCAAGTAAAATGAACAGATATAAGCTCTTCTACTAATACTGGATACATGTATGGGTATGATACTGATGGTTACCTTTATCTCAATGTTAAATTTTTACCTGTTTCAGGTTGTTGTATGTTTTTTTTTTTTCCCTCTTGCATTCATTTGCCTAATGGTTATTTAATTTTAGATTGGGGTGATGGTGATGGTTCATGGGGATGACAAAGGATTAGTGCTGCCGCCTAAAGTTGCATCAGTCCAAGTCATTGTGATTCCAGTGCCTTACAAAGATGCAGACACAAAAGCCATTTTAGATGCCTGTACTAATACTGTGAATACGTTGAGTGAAGCTGGTTTACGTGTTGAGGCTGATCTTAGAGAAAACTATTCACCTGGTTGGAAGTACTCACATTGGGAAATGAAAGGTGTTCCTTTAAGGATTGAAATTGGGCCAAAAGACTTGGCTAATAATCAGGTAGACTGGTTCTTTTTTATTTCATAATGAATGAACCTCATTTTTTCTTCTGATTATTCCAACCAAAGTGTCAAAATAGTATGGTTTGTTGCATATATATATATATATATGATTTATTAACCGGCACCAAACTGCTTTTACTATTCTAAATGAATATAAACCAGTATGCTGTTACTTTTTTTTTTATCAATAGCTTGTTTGCTTCAAATTAGCCAACTTTCTGACCAGTGGTGATGTTGTAGCTTTTGTTTGCAGCTTACTTGTCTCCACTGACAGTCTTCTTGTAATTCCAGATAATAGTTTGAGGTCTGGGTCGTGGGATGGTTCAATATTCAAGTTGGGTTCCAGAAATTACCTACTACAAAGTAGAACTGTCACAATTCTCAATGTCAAGAAAAATCTAAACTGGTTGAAATTAGAGCATCTCAGTGCAATAGTTTTCCTTAATATATATTATTATTAATGATGAATTGTTATGTTCCATGAATTAAACTTTTTTATTGGTTAACAATATTTAAGGGAGGGGTGGTGGTTGTATAGTTATTACTATTAAATAGATGACCTCTGTTGGATTATGGAAATTCCCTACACTTTTTGAACATAGTTTCATAAAATTCACAATCTCCGCCCTATAAGTACGAAAATCCCAAACAAAAATTTGAAATTGTACTCCCAATAAGTAAAAACTTTGCAAGCTAGTTTCCACCATGATGCAAGATTTTCTCTTCAGAAGTTATTTTGTTGGGCTACTTGTTACTGTTTTGTAGTATTTTGATTTACCTCTAAATGCTTGAAAATCACCATAACATACAACACTAACCTAGTTTATTAATAGGTACGTGCTGTTCGCCGCGACAATTTCAAGAAGGTGGATATTCCCATGGTCAAGTTGGTTGAGCAAGTAAATGATATGTTGGATGATATTCAACGAAATCTATTCGATTTGGCCAAGGAAAAACGAGATGCTTGTATTGAGAAGGTGAAGACATGGGATGAATTTGTTGAAGCACTTAGCAAAAAGAAGATGATCTTAGCTCCTTGGTGTGATGAAGAGGTACGTACTTGTAGAAAGAAAGTTATGGTTCTACTGCTGGAGACTTTGTTCTCTTATTTCCTTGACATGGCACTTGTCTATTAGCTATGAGGTACTGTAAGTAAACGTCTATGGGTCTAGGTTCACGCTTACTTTGTCTAGTGCTTATGCATCATTTGTCTAACTAATTTTGTATCTGAATTTGGCACTTATATTCATTAACGTGATCTCTAATGTGAAATCCTATCTTTATATTGTCTCTTTCGTGCAGGAGGTGGAGAAGGACGTTAAAACAAGAACAAAGGGTGAGATGGGAGCAGCCAAGACATTATGCTCTCCATTTGATCAGCTGGACCTCCCTTCAGGTATCATTTTGTTGTTTTGAGCAATATTACCTAGATTGTGGTTCGGCGTGGTACACGAAATTAAATCGGGAATGAAAAATGTCACTTTTGGTGGTACGGAGCACGGTAATGGTAGGTTAGTAGAATTTGGTGCAAAATACATTATCCGGAATGGTGAATGGTGTACGCTGGGAAGAACTTTATAAAAAGATACAGTTGGAACTAGTTGAGATCAATGTTACATGGACTCGGGTATGGGTATCGGGTGCTGGTAGTTTCTAGGTGTCAAACTTGTCTATTCTTTAAAAAATAGGATACTGGAAGATTGTACTGCCTTTAGAATCAATCTTATACTAGGACAAAAACTGGTAGTAGTTTCGAAGAGTCCGGACACTTTGCTCTTCTATTTTTTTTTTTTTTTGGTGGGTAAATGGTGGTGACTTGATGCATTAATGCAATTCTTTTGCAGGGACTCTTTGCTTTGCATCAGGTAAGCCAGCCAAGAAATGGACCTACTGGGGAAGGAGCTATTAATGACCGGATGGCTACATCATTGCAGTCCTATGGTTTTATGTTTTGCTGCTTGGAAATTTTGGCTAAAGAAACTCCTGTGCCAGTAAACCTACTGGCCATGATTTTTATATACCCCGGATTTTGTCAAATCAAATGAAATGCTGTAACATTATACTTAGAAATTGTTTATGGAGTGAAATCATTTTGTATTTTGGGATAACATTTAACTTCAAATACAGTTTGTCGAGTAGACCTGAAAATTCATTGCCAACTTTGTCAAGTTTTTACTACCAGTTACTTGGTATATTTATAAGTTATATTCCAGTAATTTTCTTTTAATGTGTTTCCGTAAACTATTATAGTTGTAACTTTGTATTTGGTCCACAGATGATCCAAAGTTGTGTAGAACAAATGGTCAGACCGTTCGTTTTTAACACAATCAAATCAAAATTGTAAACAATAACTTTATTCATTTAAAAGTTTAACTCGAATTCTAGCTCGCATAAATTTTCAAGTGACTGAAACTTAAAAATTCTTATACTCATACTCCACTTGTAGTTTGTGTATTTATTATATACATATGAGATGATCCATAGTAAAATGATGATTATAAAGTTTAACTGGCCGTCAAGCTCATCGTGTAGGATTTAACTGGCCACCGAATTTTGCTCGTCCATAAGATCTGGTGGCCCACCATTTTAAAAATAAAATACAACTCTCCCCAACACAGTGATGCGGGGCATTTGCCGGATATTTTTCTTTGACACAAACATGCCCGGGGAGGCGGGAAGAAATTACGCGGCGCTTTCCTCACTTTTAACATTATATGATACTATGGATCAGCAAATATATATGTATATATATATATATACACACACACAAGTAGCTCACTTTCTTGTGTGAGGGACTTGTGCTTCACAGGTATGAGCTACTAATTTCATCCTCCATTATTAATTTTATTGTAGCATTTTCATGATTATCATCACATACCCATTTCAATATTATAACTGAACTGTGATCATACTCATGTTTCTTTAGACTTCATAATCTTACTCTGATTGCTTCAACACCTGCTTACTTTCCAATGCAATTTTGATCAGCTCTGTTGTGTATCAGCCAAGAACGAACTTGTGTACATTTTCTTGGTCTTTAAAGATCTGCGTTATCGACAATTCGATTAATCAGTTTTTTCACTTTGACACATGGAATATGAAAACGAAAAGAAAATCAGTTGTGAAAGATATTAACTTCATTTACTATTTTCCACAGCTTCTGAAAAGCTTTTTCAAGATTTCTTTGTGGTTAATATATGCAGTGCTTATTTTATGTGAGACCCACAGAAGTACTTATTGAGATCATGCGGATAAAGCTTCTTCTACTCTTAATCTGTTTATGGAACTCTTTGTGCATTTTTTCTTTCAATGGTTCATGTGATGATGGGTTGGTGAGAATTGGTCTTAAGAAGCGGGGCTTGGACCTTAACAGCTTATATGGAGCAAGGATCAGAAGAAGAGAGGTTATGTATGCCAAAGAACCGAGGGATGTTGAAAGTAGTTTGGATGATCCAGAAGAAGATGCCGCATATCTAAAGAACTATCTAGACACCCAGTATTATGGAGAAATCGGTATTGGTTCCCCTCCGCAGCCCTTTTCTGTTGTCTTTGATACTGGAACTTCCGACCTTTGGGTTCCATCTTCAAAATGCTATTTTTCTGTAAGCTATACTGCGAATGCCAAGTGTCTAAACATTTAAGTAGTATTTTTTAATTGAAATTATGTTGCAAAGTATACAATTCCTTGCAGATTGCTTGCTACATGCATTCCAAGTACAGATCAAGGCTATCGACCACATATACCAAGATTGGTAATTCGCACAACTGCGAACTTTTTAATATTTTGGTCAGCAATATGTAGCTCTACATGTACATCATATATACTTTATACATAGCTATGTCGAATAAATTTATAATCAGATTACAATGTGGGTTCTAATTTAGGCAAACATTGCAAAATCCATTATGATTCTGGATCAATATATGGCTTCTTCAGCCAAGATAATACAAAAGCTGGGAATATCATTATCAAGGATCAAGTGCGTTGCTTATTCACATTCAGTTTATGTTTTATATATATATATTGTGTTTAGGAAGCAGTGAATGATGAAGGTTTCTATTTAATATCGTAGGTGTTTGTTGAGGCTACAAGGGAAGGATTTCCAGCATTCTTGCTTGCAAAGTTTGACGGGATACTTGGACTTGCTTTTCAAGATATTTCTGTCGGGAAAGTTGCACCATTGTGGTATAGTTTTATCATCTGGCTTAAAATGATTCCTTAAACATAAATTGATTTGGACTTTATTGGCCTAGGTTGACGATTGTTTTCATTAGCTCTTTAATGAGTGCAGGTACAATATGGTACTCCAAGGTCTTCTGTGCGAGCAAATATTCTCTCTTTGGCTAAATCAAGATCCAAAGTCAACAGTAGTAGGTGAGATTATCTTCGGAGGTGTAGATTGGACACATTTCAGGGGTGATCACACTTACGTTCCAATCACTCCAACTGGTTACTGGCAGGTTCATAGGACTTCAAAGTTTAATTTCTCAATCATCTAGCTATTTATATTTTGATTTTACCAAGCAGCTAAAATTCATCATTCTTACAGATTGAGGTGGGAGACATTTTCATCGCTAACAATTCAACAGGTAATGCCTTGTTACATCTTAGACCATCTATCCTAATCTCTTATATTTTTCTTCCCAGTAAAAATTGTACTGATATATAGAGTTTAGTACATGGATATCTAAAATTGGACAAAAATTATAGAACGGAGAAGGAAGTCATGACACTCGCTCTCACACTATAAACTACTTAAGGCAATCCCTTCTGGGTAGGGAAGCACCAGAGCCTTTCTATGAAGGCAAATGGTTGAAGGACAGGAATTTATGTCTGTTGGTCAATTTCTTTTGTAGCTTGCCCTCCTCATCAGCATTTGCTTCACCTTGTATCAGAGCAAATAATGTCTGTAATTTGAAATATCAGTAGTATCTTATTATTAATGTATAATGCCTAAGCATTCCTCGTTTTTCTTTTTTAATTTATTTACGAAAATGGCATACATTCGCATACTTTGTAATTCTCAGGTCTGTGTGAGGGTGGATGTGCTGCAATTGTGGATTCAGGGACATCCTTTCTTGCTGGGCCAACAGTATGTGTTTCCTTAGATGTATTTTTGATCTGTTATCTTTCTTACAAATTTGATGATTCTTCTAATACATGTACCAGCTTTATTTCAGGCTATTGTGGCTCAAATCAACCATGCCATTGGAGCAGATGGCATTGTGAGATTTGAATGTAAAAAAGTTATCTTGGACCATGGGGATTCAATATGGGAATCCTTGATGTCAGGGGTTAGCCTTTTATTCTTATTTATAGCTCTCTTACTAACATATCCTATTAAAGGACTGAATGAATACATCTTACATATTGCTTCCTTCCCCACAGACACAACCTGAAAAAATATGTGTCGACATCGGGCTCTGCTTGTATAATGGATCTCAATATTCCAGGTGATATTTTCATCATTTTTCGTTTTTTTCCTTTCAGTGGGAGGATGTTGAGTACCTTCTTGTTTATTCTCATCTGTGCAGTCCTGGCACTGAAACAGTGATTGATGGTCAAAACATGGGGAAGTTACTAACTGAAGAGAATGATGTATGTACTACCTGTGAAACTATTGTTTTCTGGATCCACACGGAGATTGGACAGCAGAAAACAAAGGAAACAGTGTTCAAATATGCTAACATGGTGAATTTTCTGTTCCCTAGAATATCACATGAACAAAAAACATGTAAATTCTGTCTCTGAAATTTCCATCCATTATGTGTTAAAGCTGTGTGATAAGCTGCCAAATCCCAAGGGAAAATCATTTGTCAAATGTGATAGCATTGCTACCATGCCACATATTTCATTCATGATCGGGGGTAAATCCTTCCCCCTCTATCCAAAACAGGTGCGCTTTTTGCTGTAGCATGTTCCTTGAGCTAGTATAGTTTCAGTTAATAACATGTACTACCGCTACTGAGAAAAAAGAGTACCATTTTCTTTGTAAATTACAAAAAGAAAATGATACTCTATTTTCTGCAGAAATGGAGTATTTTGCACAGATAAACCAATCAAGTTCCAAAGTCGATGAAAATGGATTCAAAATTCTTGCACACTTCAAATGCTCACACCAATTTTCTACCTATGGTTGCAAAATACGATTATAGAGACAGAGGGCTCTATATTTCTGTTGAAACTGGTTAGTCTGGTACATATGAAACAATTGCTATTCTCTCAATAAAAATTTGCTTGTTTATGTCTGTGGAATATTGTTCAGTACATCATAAAAGTTGAAGAAAACTATACAACATTCTGTCTTAGCGGGTTTGTTGGTTTGGATGTTCCTCCCCCACAAGCTCCTCTCTGGTATGCCTTCGAAACTTATTGCCATGACTTTTTTCCTGCCTATACAGCTTTTGGCATATGACCATCTCTAATTCTCATATAATCGTCTATGCCAATATTTTTTGTTATTTGTATATATATATATATGTGTGTGTGTGTGTGTGTGTGTGTGTTCATTTTGTGACTTGTAGTTTGAAGATGTTACCAGTGCAAGTGTTTTGCATGCAGGGTTCTGGGAAATATATTCTTGGGAGCATACCACACAATATTCGACTTTGGTAATCTTCAAGTAGGATTTGCTGAAAGTGCTTAGTATATATGCCTTCCTTTTCTACCTTTCTGTCCAACCAAGTTTATGTAGGGAATATTAGATTAGATGCACGGAATATATTTGTAATTTTTATTTTACTCTGATGCATGGATTATCAGTGCTTATGTAAGATAAATAAATTTCTATCTACTAATAAAAGTTGAAGATAATTATTATTTGCCAGTTTGTTCCTTCTTGGTTCTCAAGTTTTGGCCTTCGCGTTTAACAACAAAACTGCGGCCTTTAGACTAAAAGGATGTCGTTTCGTATTTTTAAATCTTTCCTAATTCCCAATTCAGTGGAATTTGGTTCCAAACAACGTATTCTCTGGAGCAACACACTGCAAAGCCATGTTGCAACGCTGTTCTCCGCTCCTCCACAGCCGAGTCGTAGTCTTTTCTGAGAGCCCAAATCGTTTTCCGGTGTTTATCGTGCGACGGCCGAAGAAAAAAGTGGCCTCATCATCATCAGTCATATTACCCAGCCGCGATGAAGTTTCCGAGCCGCAGAAAATTACAGAATCATCAAAATTCATGATGGGGTATTCATCAGTTCCACTCATTGAATCGGTCAGGCAGCTTAGGATCCGACCCACTCCTGAGTTGGGTCTTCTTTCCCTCTTGTTCGCTCTATCCATGGTAAACCCACTCCTCTTTTCCCGGCAATAGTTGTAGCATTCTAACTCCTTCATTAACCTGGGTAATTGATACAAACGCCTAGAAAGGGACCATCATTTTGGGAGGAAGGGAGTAGTTCATATGCGTTTTTATATATAATTTTTTAGTATGTGCGTTTAGTCTCATGTATACTGCTCTGGGTTTCAGGCTGTTGGATCAATTATCTGTTTGGCTATAATTTCCATTCCAACTATGATTGTAAGCGTTACCCTTTTCAGTATTTACTTCTTTTTCATTTCACCCAGAATTTGTTATGTACGTGTGATGATGGTCTGTGATTTGCAGGCCAGTAGAAGATTAATAGCTTCCATGGATTTACTGTCCAAAGTAATTTCGAAAGAGATACCCGGAACCTTGTCTTCACTCAGGCTTTCCAGCCTTGAGATTAAAGACTTGACCCAAAAACTTGGCAATCTCAGGTTGGTATTGTCACGTAGCTTTCTTAATCAAATCCATTTTAATGTGCTTCTCTTTCACATATCCATTTGCAAATAATACTACACATAGCTAGCAATGATTGATACTATTGTTTGTTTCTGGCTTGTGAAGGCAATTGATATCAGGAATAAATTTATCTGGGGAAAAAGAAACGAAGAAATAAGCTTGATTGCTCTAGAAGTTGGAAGGAATTACTCGTAATGCTGGGTCATTGATCATGATCACAAACTAGCTTTTACTTGTCAATGGTGACTTAGTACCATGTGCACAATGAGTCCATTGTTAAGTAACTCAAGTTCTATATACTAAACTTTTGTGTGTTTATATACTTCAGTTGCTTTGAGTTGCCTTTCAGTACATCTCAAAATTACATGTTTTGACATAGACTTCATTACACTAAGTCCTCACTAGGGAATCTAGTATTTTATCATTTTTGGCAGTGATGGTACAGTTTCTAGGTGAAGAAAGGTGTGTGCTTGTAATTAATAATGATATTATGAAGCTGCCCTTCATAAAACCCCGAGCATGTATCTGTAGTTGTTGCCGGTTATATCTTAAGATTAATCGGCTGAACGCTGGAGTCTGGACCAAGGCTCAATCCACTGTCCAAAAAGCACGAGTCAACTTGGTCCGCATCAACGCCATCTAAAGGCATGACAAAGTATTGTTACTTTTACAAGTAAAGTTAAGACTTTATATACAAATCAATCCAACCCACATGTTCATATTGTGGAACTGGGGTATTACACTGTTGCTCCTGTTGGTTTACAAAACATATAGATTTAGTTTGGATTTTCTTGTAGTTACAACCATTAGTTCTTTGTAAACTATGTGAACAGTAATTTGTCATTAAGATAAGTGAAGGATTTCCTTGTACAGAAGAAATTTGAAAGCTAAGATTTTTATCACCATGATAGTGACACAGGAGGCTTCCGACATGATGTCCATTTGAATGATTAATCTCATTTCAGAAGCTCTAACAAGATGGATATTCTTTAGACTAGTCCTTTTTATGCCTCTCAGCTCTTTTCCAACTTTTTGTCTTATATCATTCTACCCATCAAACTATCTTCTTTGATGATAAAATATGTACTACACACTTTATTAGGTGAGGTGAACCTCAACCATTGTGGGAAATTTGTTTCTATCCATTAAAGATTCTTCTTGTGATGATTGAATACATGTAAATTTATCCACATTATACTGTATGATGCAACTGGATTTGCTGTTAGAAACAATATAGATTGGCTCATAATTTTGCATACTTCTTTATGCTTTTAGCAGCATCTTTGGCATGGTTTGGCACAGGCATGTTGGATAGAAGAGTAACCCTTGATAAGGATACCAAAGATCTGCTCTCTGAGTTTGAAGGATCAGTCTTCCAAAGTCTCACCTCCCATACCTGCTCAATGATGCCAAGCCAAGATCTCGTAAATGATCCTTGATAAAATGTAAGTATCCTCGGAACTTTATGAAATAAAATCACAATAATATATAGCACAGCTATTCAAGAAACTCGCATAATCTAATTTTTCAGAGGAAATAAGAGAATGTGTTAAGAAGTGAAATACTAAAGATGTGAGGTGTAAGCTAATCTTCAAACAAAGTGAAGCCAGTATAAAATTTGTATTATGAAAGTTACAGGTAGTTACATAGCTAATAGAACCAAATGTAAGCAGTGCACTATTATACTTTCAGTTAATTTGAAATGAAGCTCCTTAAGGGTGAGGATTGATATGCAATGGAGAAACATACGTAATCTTAGTGAGGAAGATAAAAGCCATCTAATACTAAACGCTAAAATGAGCTACAGCTTACAGGTGCTACTTAAAGTGTACATTTAAAGACACACCTAAAGTAAAATAGTAGTAATAAAAGAGGAGAGAGAAAATATTATTCAAAGAGGATAGATAAATATTTTACAACTATTTTTAGACTCGTAAAAGTGGTTCAAGCTCACGGGTCAATTCATCCCACCCATAAAAAAATGGGTTTTGAGTTTATAGTTTTAAGTCCAATAAAATTGGGGTTAATTTGGCTCAGTCCAACTAGCCTAACCTACAGGTGGCCCAGTTCGGTTCAACCCATTCATTAATAACAATTCAAAACTAATTATTTACAAATTCTTTCTACTATAAAACTAATTATTTCACCAACTCTATCTACTATAATCCTATAACTGTTGGGTTTTTTTGTTAGATTTTCCCCATGTAACCTAAGATGGACTAAACCTGAATAGGTTAGGATGCCAAAGTCTTCCTCTTCCACAAATATTTCAGTTGATAATGTGAGTTCTTCAACCGGAAAGTGGTGGGGGAGGCCTCAGACAAGGGACCGAGAGCAAGTCAATATTGATGAAGAGTAAGATGGCCGGTAGTGCTATACAATCCATTCAGTCTCAGGTGGTGTTTGATAAAATTCTCTATTAAGATCTGAATAATTTAGACATCTGAATAATACAGAGCATCTGAATAGAATTGTATCTGAATGAAAAAATGTTGTTTGATAATCAATTTTTTCAGATGTCTGAATAACAGTATTTTACCATTTTAACCCTATGAACAGTTAAACATTATAATAATAATAATAATAATAATAATAATAATAATATAATTATTATAATAAAAATTATGATAATAATAATAATTATAATTATAATTATAATAATCATAATTATAATAAAAATAATAATAATAATAATTCTAATTATAATAGTAATAAAAATAATAATTACTATAATAATAATTATACTAATAATAATTATAATTATAATTAATAATATTAATTATAATAATAATTATTATAAAAATAATAATAATTATTATAATAATAATTATTATTATATTAATAATAGTAATAATAATAATAATAATAATAATAATAATAATAATTAAAATTAATAATAATAATTATAGTAATAATAATATTAATTATAATTATAATTAATAATAATAATTATACTAATAATAATTATAATTAATAATAATAATAATAATTATAATAATAATAATTATTATATTAATAATAGTACTAATAATAATAATAATAATAATAATAATTAAAATTAATAATAATAATTATAGTACTAATAATATTAATTATAATTATAATTAATAATAATAATAATAATTATACTAATAATAATTATAATTAATAATAATAATTATAGTAATAATAATATTAATTATAATAATAATTATTATTATATTAATAATAGTACTAATAATAATAATAATAATAATAATAATAATAATAATAATAAAAATAAAAATAATAATTATTATAATTATAATAATAATAATAATAATAATAATAATAATAATAATAATAATAATAATAATAATAATAATAATAAAAATAATAATAATTATAATTATAATATTATTATTAATAATAATAATAATAATAATAAGGGTTTGAGTGTTGGATATAAAAGGAATTTGTTAATATTGAAGAGGATATTTTTGTCCAAGTTCATTAAGATGTCCCTCTTAATAGTTTAGACTTGATTTTGTATCTCAACCATTTAGAGGCATTCAGATGTAACAAAAAAAAAAACAAACAACTTTGTTCCTCTTAGCGATTAAGAGGTTGTCCATTAAGAGCCATTAAGACGTAAACAAACAGCACCTCAGTTATGTATGATGGGGGAGCTCTTTTAGGAATTTAGAGGTAAACAAACTTTTAATTCTATTTTTCTCGACCTCTATTCTTACCTTCTCTATCTCCCACTTGTCTTATTCAAGTCGACTATTTCTAGTCTTTCAATTCATAATGTCTTTATCGTAACGTTATTTTTATAATACAAATGTCTTAATTATATATTTATTACTTGTGAAATAAATAATTATATTTTATTATTGATATCTAATGTTGTAACTCTTGTAATTGAATTATTTATGAACAATGGTGTAGTCATTCAGTACTATTTTGTTAAAAAAACAAAATAAGGTATGAATAATATTTGAATTGTGTACAAACAAATATTTGCAACCTAAAAAACAATTAAAAAAAAGAGTAAAAAACAAGTGAGTTAGACAAATTGATCTATGACGATGTTACGTTAATCAATTGAAATTGCTTGCTTGTTTATTTTGCTCTACACCATTTTTTCCCTAGATGATTATTACTCTATTTTAATAAAAAATCAATAGCATTTTAATGTCCTTATTTTTTAAATTCAAAAAAATAAAAATACAAAAAATTATAAAAGACTATGGGTCAGCTCAGCCGCACATTGTGACTTGGGTCATGGACTTCACTTTTAGAGCTCAATAAAAATTGGGCCTTATTGACCTAGCTCAATTATGGCCCATCACATTTAGCCTCGCCCAGCCCATTTACCAATTTTAATTATTTTACCTTTAGTGTGTCTTTATATGGACATTTTAGGTGTGTACATAAATATATTATGTTTAGAATGAGATTATTTATGGGATAACTTAAAATAATTTTATATTATATTTATTTTTATAGAGGATTAGATAAAAAATATTATTTAAATTATTATACCTTTATTAGTAATTACAAAGAGATTATATTATTAATCGTGAGTATAAATGAATGTAATATAGAATACGTTGGTCATTTTAAAAAAAATAAATTAAAGGTTAATTTTGTCCACAGTTTTTTAATTTCAAATAGTAGAAATTATAATTTTTAATTGGATATGATATTAAATAGACTTTCATTTTAAGTTATCTTGTTATTTTTAGACTAATAGTCCAAAATTTAATTTTTAATACATAAAAAATTAAAATTAATAGTCATCAAGTCTTATTCTAGGAAACAAACATGACTAAGTGTTTTGAACGGAAATGGAAAGAAAGAAATCAGACCTGAATGGTCTTGCCAACGGAGACGGGGGTGGCCTGAGCAAAGACAAGATCGCCGAGGTCGGCACGCCTGAGATGGTTGATGCTGAGATGAATTCCGGCCACCCTTTGTAGCCCTGATGCCATATGTGCACCCATACTTGCCAGTGATTCCGATATCAAAGCCGACACTCCTCCGTGTAACACCTTAAATGGCTGCTTCCTCCCAATTATTAACCCATCACCAATAAGTAATTCAATCTTACTTTGTTCTAAATTATATACTCAACCAAGAAAAGAAATGTTTTTTCTAATATCAGGAAAAAGAAAAGGGAGGAACAGAACCTGGCAACATTTCTCGGTGACATGAAGGCGGCCGGTGACCTTCTCCGGCGATAGTTCTTCAATCTCAAACCCAACTGCATGAAGTGGGGCATCCAATTCCTCCGTCTTGTTTGGTGCTGTTGGTGGCTGCTCCATCTCTTTCTCTCAGCTCGTCGAGTTTCGTGCCCACAATTATTGGGTCTGTATGATTAAATATACTCCATCAGTCTTTTTCATATAGAAAAGTACAATTTCTTTTGTTTTAAAAAATATAAGTTAAAATATATAAAGTTAAAAATAAATATATTATTTAATATGATCTATTAATATAAAAAAAACTATTATTTTATATAATTATATGAGGTCATTAAAAATTAAAATATATTTACTCCACATTTTTTCGAGGACGGAGAAAGTTTATGAATTGAATTATAAATATTATTTAAAACTCCACATTTTTTCATACCTCAAATTCTAAAAAAGCATACATTATTATTAAGTGTGGATTTCGTGGAGGGTAGTTGGGGTTAGGGGGTTGGTGGTTATTACGTTAGGTATGTTCAAGTTGATCATATACAATACGACAATGTTATGTTTATTTCTAAAAATTATGTATAATATAAAATTATTTTTATTAATATAATGCGTTTTAGGATTATTTAGTCTATATTATTTAATTATTTTTTATTTATAAAGTCATTTATATTGAAAATGAGATATTATATAATTTTATTTTAAAGTATTAAATAACCTTAAAATTTTAACAAATATTTTATGGGATTAAATCTTACTAATAATAAGATAAAATAATTCTTAGAAATATTAAGCCAGCAAATGGTAATATTTTGTGCATCATTTTCACTGTTTCATTATTTCTCCATAACCAAACGGGCCATGTACAAGGAATTGGGGTTGGGTGGAATGAAATTCATTTTATTAATTTATTTGTTTCCAGCCTCCATTTCTTATCCTCAGCAACAATCTTATTAGATTGGTACATCTTGCAAGTCACCTCCAGCTAGACTCGAGAGTGGTTGAATGAACTAAGCTGGAATAATTAAACAACTCAACTTCGATCATCAAACTTTGATTAAATTAAATTTGTTTTGATTCAATGAATATATATATATATTTGCCTTCATAATATATTTATGGCTAAAAAAGATATGAATGCTATTTCACGCTCTTGTGCTCTTGCATACGGTAAATTCTTAAAATAATGTTGTTTTACATAATTAAATATACTTTCTCCCATATTATATACAAAAAAGAGATTTTTTTCATTTCTCAAAATATTATTATTATAAAGAGATATTTCATGTAAGAGTATGAGATAACCCTGACCTCATGTGTCTATATTTATTATATCTCTGTTATTGGACTAAAAAAGTAATGTTTTATATAGGAGTAAACATAATATAGATACATCCAGACCTTAATATTTATAAAATAAGTATATAAGTACACAATATTTAAATATTACATTTATTTTAAGTAGGACATGATATTGATTTACGTGTCATGGCTCATTTTTTAATAATTAAAATAAATATAATAGTTAATTTTAATATTTAAATATTGTGTATATAAATTTATCCATGTTTATATTCCAAAATTATTTCCAACAAATTGGCTTCCTAAGGTTTATCTTATCTTATCTATGTTCGCTGGTCTGAATGATCTCCGCTTCCTAATTGGTTAACGGTTTCATTACAATAAGTCGACCCATAGCCCACAGGTAAGACTAACAATTCAATCTGTAAATGCTCAGAGCCATTTATGTGGATATCTGGCCGTGACAGGTTGCTTAAACTTTACTCCCTCAATCTTGTCACGAGTATTTTATTTATTTATTTGTTTACATATTTTCCGAATATTATGATTTGCATATAACACGTGCATAATTTCTTCCAATTACCTTATTTTGAGAATGTAAATTAGCTTCGCGTTCATTGTGTTTATTTTCGAATGATTTTAATCTCTCGATTTCTAACAAAAGTTGAAGAACATATGAAATGAGGACAGATATTAAGGTACGTAATAAGATTTTAAAATTAATTAACAAGTATGATGAAAGACAAGTCTACATACACAATATTTAAATATAAAATTAAACACTATATTTATTTTAACTATTAAAAAAATAGACATGACACGGATTTTATTGTCATGTCTCATTTTTTAATGATTAAGATAAATTAAATGTTTGAATATTAATACTTATTGATATTGTACACTTATACTTATTCCAAAAACGTCAGATGAAATGAATACTTAAATTTTTTTACTCAACTAACTCATATAAGGCATTTGGGAGAATAAATAGTTGTTTGGCATATTTTTGTTGTAGTAGTTCTTTGATCTTATTCATAAATTTCCATATCTTGACTGAAAAGCTTTAATTCTTTATTATTTTCTTTACACCATTGCTTACTAATCTGTGTGAAATAATTAAAGCTTTCTTAAGAATCGATTCGCAGAGAAAATGTATTCAACATGTGAGCTTATAAGTAATGGAGAAGTGCCTAATTAACCTATGCTGTTCGTGGCTTATTTATGTTGAGAAGATACGTGTTCAACAGATTGGACCTACTATATTAATTTCCCTTTGCTGCTTTTTTCTTGATATGCCTAACAGAATTTGACCCTTTTTCTGATATTTATTCTCTAGCAAAATATATATATATTATAATCAGCATGAATGTACGATTAGGAAAAAGAAGCTTGCATAAATGATTAGTTAAAATATTCTCAAGGCAAAAGAAGAAATATATACATCCCCCTTCTTTAAAGTACAAGACGTGCTTGCAGAGGAAAATTCTTGGCTCCAATGGGTGAGATTTCTTGCCATTTTTTTTTTCTGTATATACTAGAGATGTCCAAAAGGGAAACAGCTTGCATGCACTGCTAGCGGAGAAGGGCTAAAAGTTCAAATCAAACTGATCAAAAGAGAACACTGGCTAACTAAACTAAACAAAAGCCTTCCCATAATACAGCTTGCTAGCTTTATCCTCAAAAGGGTTAGTTGATGTGCTAGCTAGCTAGTACCTCACTAACTTAATTTATCTTCGAACTTATTCGATGTGCATGATTAGTAGAGTAATGCGTGTATCTATTATTATTATTCAGTGTATATGATTTGTGTAGTTTTGCATGTATTTAGTAATTTACCTAGTGCACACCCGAAAGAAAGTGCATCAAGTTTCCACAACTTGCTTAATTTTGAAGTTTTTTTTTCGGCAATATACGGAGAGTGGGAGAGGAAATTAAACCGCCAACAGTTTCATTATAAAATTTAAATTATACTTTTTTGGGTAGTATTTTAAGGAGTAGGGAACTTTAATGAAGGGCAAGTGATTTGAAATAAGGAAAAAAGGCTTCTTTAGCGAACCTTCTAAGAAGACTGTTCGAGTCCAGACCAAAAGTAGAGGACAAAAATAGTTGTGCTTTGTTTGTCTATGTTTTACCACCATTACAACTTTAATACTATGTGACATGTCATTTCAGCCAACATTGACCATTTACTTATAACCTAAGATACAAGGTCTACTAAAACCTTAATTCACTGCAATATTATAAGGGTAACTAACTCCTCCCATTTAGTATATAAATGCACTTGGCTAGCCTGATATTTCATGCCACTGAAAACCTAACTCATCTATAGACTTCCATTCCATTCATTTCCCTTCTTCAAGAAGATAGTTGAAACAGATTTAGAAAAGAAGAGGAAAGTATAATGGGTAGTTACAGTAGGCCTCAGAGGAAATCATCTTCCATCTTCTCCATATTTAAGGCTTGCTGTTCTGGTGGAAATGACGATTATTGGGATGAAGCTGAGAACACCAGAAGAATATGCCCAAGTGATGAAGACAGTGGACGTTGGGTCGTTGAACCTGGCATTGATCGTAAAGCATCAGCCTTCATTACCAGATTCCATGAAACTCGAGTTTCAGACCCTGAGCAGCATGCTGTTTGATTCGTTGCACCCCTCCTCCTCCTCCAGCATTGGCCATAGCTTTCTGGCTTCAATTCCTAGTCTTTGTTTTTCTATTTCTATCGTAATTCACATGGTGTGGTAGATATTGTTCATGAATTACAATAAAGATGTAAAACGATCATTTTTCAATCAAAGCTAGCTCTCTTATTCTTTGTTATTCCTTTACTCTTCTATTCTATGTTAATACTATTAATCTGTTTTATGTAAATAGTGAAGCTCTTAACAAAAATTCAAGCAAATGTTTGGGTATATTTTCTATTTGCATGCTTGTGTTTTTCATGACTTAGAATTAATCACTACATTTTCAATAGATACTACAAGAACAATGGTAATTAACTAAAATTTCCGAGTGTTCTCTCATCTTGGAATATTTATTAGTCCAAAGTAAATTGTGCTACCATTCAAAAGCATTGCCATTGGACATGTTTTGTACTTGAACAACATTCTTTATTATTTCCTGATGATCATGTCCCTTGCGATCCCTTATGTTTATGCCTTTCGGTATTTTATTCTTTCTTTCAATGTTAATGCATCTCAAGTACATTGATATTTTTGGTCACTGGAATAACCAAAAAAAGAAACAAAGTTTAGGATTATCATAATTAACACATGATATTTCAAGATCGGATTTCAGTATTCGTCGATGTGGCAAGACCGCCATATATGCCAGAGCTAGCTGAAAGTAAAATAGTTGCTTCCATGGCCGCCAGCAAGATCTCCTTTGTTGTTTCAAAGCTGGTATTAGATTAAGGAAGAATTGAAGATGAGGGTTGTTACCTCCATTTAAGATAGCTTGGTAAAAATCTTGCTATTTTGGAGAGTTACAAAGGTAACCTTGTAGTTTGGCTCTTCTGATAAAATTTAAATTAATAATGTCATAAAATTATCCAAATTTAAATGATATGTTATCATTTGTAACAGATGCACTGGACAATTAATCTCTAGCTCACCAATGAAATGAAGACTATCTGTTTATGTTATTTCGTGTGATAGTTTGCTTGATCTTCTTGCTGAAGTTCAATGGCATTATATATTATTACTGCTTATGGTTACATTGTTGCTTACTTTACGATGCATATTGCATGCATGCACCTGGCAAATATATGTGTGTGTGTGTGTGTGTGTGTGTGTGTACACATATATATACACATATATTTAATTAACAACTACTCTTCTTTCACTTTGCAAACTATAACTCCCCTCTGTCCCAAAAGATGAGCCCCATTTTTTCCCTTCATAATCCTGGATTTTTAACAAAAATTATTTGCAACTCTTCATTTATATAACCTCCTAATTCAGTTTAATTATTATTGTTATCACTACTACTGTTAATTGAAAATTGTGTCTAACCAATTTATACTTGAGGAAAACTTGGAACATCATATCAATTTTTAGTCTATTTCTTCAAATGGAATCTTATAGTTCTTGGTTGGAAGTCAAATCCGGAAATTCTTTATTTAGATTCCTGCTGGTGTTGGTTGATTAAACCAATGGGGTAGCAAGATCAAATAATTCATTAACTTGTTCTGTGTTATTGGATTGGTATTAAAATTCAAGGTAGTTAGAATAATTAGGAAATAACAAATATTATGGTGCTCTTAACCTTTGGGCATTAGAATGGTAAAAAGGAACCTAACATAATAATAATGCTGGTGGCACTGGCATCTAATTCATGGCTACTTCCCATCAAAGACGACAAGACCTTCAAAGCAGCCCTATAATATAACCTTTTGAATGAAACAAAGACAGGTGGTGGTGAAGAATCAATATGCTTAAACATACCAGCTCATGCATGCATGCATACGCTTGAGTTTACTTTAACCGTTAATTTCAACAGGATTCTACCTATACTCTTCCGATGACCTCTTAATTTATCAATCTGAAATAGGTCAGAACAAACACATAGATGATATATAACATATATATATATATAGAGAGAGAGAGAGATGGTCCATCACGAAATATTGCATTTCCATTGCAAGATCTAGCTTAAAAAAGACGAGACCTTTAGAGGGGGAAAAAACTATTTTGAACTAATATAAAAGCAACTTCCCTAGCGGTAGTTAACTTGTTCTGTAACAAAGTGTTGCGGAGAGTTTTATTTTATTTTTAAAATGCTAACCGTCGGTTCTGGAAATCGGCAGTTCTAAGCCGTAAGCCATCCTTTGCTATTAATCGGCTCTCATATATATATATATATATATATATATATATATATATATATATATATATGTGTGTGTGTGTGTGTGTGCATGCTTGTGTGCATGCTAGATTAAAGTAAATATTACTGTACATTATTACTTAGGGGCCAATAAGTATATTTTCTGCGTAGCAGCTCTCCAGCTGCATGGAGGGAGAACCATCTAAATAAAATCTACTTTTCCTCTTTAGATCCCAAATGGAGTATACCACTTTTAATTATTTTTGTATTTCTTGGTTCTAGCAAGAAGCATATGTGCACTCCTTTAAGCTATTGATGGTTAATATTAAGCCCACTTGATTCCACCTTCCCCTTCCACTATAGAGAGTAGTGACGCAGAAATTAAACATTTGACAGATTCTTGAAATATCATCAGACCAATTTAATATGATGATACATAAATTTGGAAAAAAAAGAAAAACAAATAGAATTAGTAGTAGTAATTAAGCAACTGCGTGTTTTGGATTCTTTAATTTCCCTTTTTGTGCATAATTTCCATTAATTCCAGTCATTTAATTTGCATACATAGATACATACATAATGCGGTGAAAAGTGAACGTAGCTAGCTAATTTGCCTCATTTCTTTTATATAATCAGTAAATTAAAGTAATGAGCTAGTTCAGTTTGTAACTAATAGGCCTGCATTTTAAACTGAGCTGGTCCACTTTCAAATTGAATAATTCAAAATTTAAGCTCTTCTAGTGAAATGCATGCTTTATTATTGGAAAAGAATGCAACCAGCGGGCACTCTTGGGCATCCAAATTAAATTTGTTGGCTAACATTCTTCCAAAGCTAGGTCGACCAACAACTTGGAAAGTTAATTAGGCTTCAAATTAATAGGAGTATTTCAAATGCACGATTGAGAATTAAGAATAAAGATTTATAGATTGGCCACTAGTATATATATTAATTATATTTAGTGCTTTGCTCACCAAATTGAGTAGAAGAAGATATTTTTCCTTGGTTTTACTACTGTCCAAAATTAGTACTCCACTTTTGTACTTTCTAAAGTGGCACTTTTAGTCTTTTTGGAGAGAGATTTATTGACGATGTTGTAAAAATAAAATTATTTTTATAAAAGATCTTAGTCGTCCATCCGTCCCCCTATATATATATATAATTGAATTTATCAAAAATTTAAATACATTTATAATAATAATGGGTAATATGAAGACAACATATTTTCTTATATTTTTGACGTCTCAAAAAAGTGTCACATTTGACTTCTAAATTTTAGATATAATATTTCAATAGAACTTTTTAAATCAAATTTAGAAGAAAAACCATCGTGGAAAATGTGATTAATCCTACGGTGACAATATAATGCGAGAACTGGCAGCCCAATAATACAATGCATAAACTATGGAGAATGTTGGACTAATAAATGCAATTGCATACACAACATGGAACGAATATGACTAGCTAGTAATTTGGAGCTAAAACTAATGTATTGTGTTATGGCTCTCAAGTGAATTAAGAAACAAAAAATAAGAAGGCACACGACAGGTGCAGGAAATAAATATGCATTTATTTCATAGCTAGGAGGGGGACTTGTTACTATTTGTACTATAAAATAAAAGTGTTCAAATCTCAATTTATAGTAAAACTCTAATAAATTAAGAAAACATTTGTCATTTACATATTTCATCGAGTAATGCTAATTCACTTGGTAAAAAAAAAGAGAGATAAAACGCAGGGCAGGGTAGGGTAGGGAAGGACCGACACTAAATAAATAATGAATTTGGCGTGGGGTGGGGATGGTGCATTGCATGTGGATGAATGGTATTGGTGCCTAATATTTATAAATGTGTAGAATCAATTTTGGACCACTCCATATCTAACTTAAGACTTTAATTAAAGTCCATAGTCAAATTTTGTGGACAGGAAAAACTTCAAATTACTTCTACCTTGAATTATTTTGGAGTAGGGTAGTATAATATAGCTCCAAGAATTGGAATCCAATGATCAACCTTGTCCTATTTTCATTTGCACTTTGCAGTGCTACTCGATTCATTTCCGTATTCATCATTGGATCTACCTTACTTATGTCACATATATTTATTTTAATATATATTTGTATTTATAGCGAGTAGAATTAATAAGATCTTAACATAATAATTACGACATTTGTATCGCAAAAAGGAGAACAATTGATGGATTGTTGCTCGTCCTTAATTTGATACGGGCATTGGAAATTTCCTAGTGGGTCTTTAATTGCTTTGCCTAATTTAGTGTAAGCATGTTAGTGTGTATTATCTGGTTTCCGTGTTACTACTCACATGTTGATGTTTTTTCATGCAAGTAAAGACTAAAGAGAAGATCGAGAGGCGATTCTATTACCACACTTCTATTTAGCTGCTAGTAGTACAAGAGAAATGGGAATATGTCACTTCTCAAGCTTAACTAAGAATTTGAGTCGGTTATAACGACTGACTGATCGAAACAGTCAAACTTGAACATAATTTTCAACACAAATAGAAAATGAAATAAACTCAAGTACATGTGTTAAATGCCAAGTATACTTATATAGCTCGATTCAGTTAAACTCAAATACCTTAATTCGTTTTATAGTAGTATAATTTTTATAGATAAATATTACAACTAATTATAAAATCAAGTTCGAAAAAAATAAATCAGACCGATCGAGGACACACTATCATTCAAGAATTATCGAATAAAATAAGAAGATTTTTCTTATAACAAAAAAAAACTCGAAGAAGATTGAAACAGAAAGTGAGAAGAGCTAGGAGGATATTATTATATGGTTGATGAAAAGGGAGCAGTGAGAACCTTTTCAAGAAACATAAAGCAGGAGATAAGAACATCATGCATCTAGGCAACATCAGTTCCCAAAACATTATATATATATATATATATATATATATATATATATATATATATATATATATATATATTGTTGACGTTTAATTCTGTCCGATTGTCCTGCTATCTGTCCGGAATCAATACATGCACAAAAATACTAACGGCTTGGGTCATCGGTGGATTTCTCCGGTGTGAGTGTTAGTAAATGTTTCAAGATAAGTCAACAATGAAGGCCTAAGTATATAGCAGAGCAATAATAATCGTAATTCATACATTTATCATTGACTGAATATTTATAATAGTTACTTGACTCTTACCAGTCCTATTAGGAATGTCCATCGACGAGTTGTAATTAAATAAGAAGGTAACTATCCTAAACTATCTAGGACATATGACTCCTACTCTAATTAGGATTAGATATAGTAAATAGTCATCATCCGAATTGGTTTAGGAATCCACCCCAAACCTATCAAACTAAGGAGTCCTAAAAAATAACTGCCAAGCTGATGAACTATTGGGCCTAACCCAATATTAACTACCCGATCAGGCTTAGTGAAATATACATCTTAATATTGCCCCCTTACTCCTCTAGTATATAAATGTGCTGGGGGAGTAAACTAAAAAATTCCGAAAGTATATGTAAGTGGACAAATTCAGAAAGAAATGAACTATTCGGGACTCTAGAGGTATCAACAGGATATATCAAACCGAAGGCAGATCACCTTTGAACTTCATATAGGAATTCAGGAGCAACGTAACAAAGGAGAAAAACTCATTTGGGAGCCAAGAAGTATCAAACCGAAGGGAAAGCTCATTCGGGAACATAGAGGTATTTGATCAAAGGGAAAAATCTTTCGGGGACCCGGAGGTCTCAGATCGAAGAGGAAGCTCATTCGGGAACTCGGAGGTATTAGACCGAAGATGAAGCTTATTCGGGAACCCCGGAGGTATCAGACCGAAGAAGAAGTTCAATTGGGAGACCGAAGGTATCAGACAGAAGGGAAAGCTCCATCGGGAGCCTGGAGACATCAGACCGAAGGGAAAAGTCCATCCAGAGCCCGAAGGCATCAGACCGATGGGAAAAGCCGAAGAAATACTACTTTCGTAAATTCGAAGAAAGTCTGCTTTCGGGATGAAAGAATCTTTTCGGGATTCCAAGACAACTACCCCAAAGATAGAGGCCTTCGGGGTTTTGGGGACGTCAAACCGAAGGGGAAGCTGAGGTGAAAGCCAAGTAAGACTGCAATTATTGAACCCAGCGCTGCTGCATTTTCTCCTGCTCTTGAAACAATTCCTGCACCAGCTCTTGCCCCAACTCGCCACTCATTTTTGTCCTCAAGTACACTTTTCTTCTGCTGACTCCCGATCCTTCTAATATCGGCCATAAAAAGCCCCTGCAATTGCTACCCACTTCTGAGGCGATGACTTCGGCTGCATAAAGGGTCAGAGGCATAACAGGGGCGTTCTTCTGAAGGGTTTGAGATTTGTTCTTGCTGATCCTCCCGAAGACTGACGTCAATTTTTCCTTGTAGTCTTGTGTGTAACTCTTTGTGTAACTTCTCATGATGAGTTTTGTGTATTGTATCTGTTTGCTAGCTTAACACTTATATTCCCTTGCTCCCTAGCCTTATTTGATAGGCTGAAGTTAAGGTTTAAAGAACAAAAACTAAGCGATGCATTTAAACAGAAAACAATAATGTGATAAAATAGAACAATCACATTTGTTGATATCGAATAAGCAATCTAGTGGGTTAAAATAACCTCCAAAAAATATTCAGTACATATATGATTGCTGATAATATCGCCGAACCGTATACCATATAGGCTTTATGTCTGTGGTTTGAAGCTCTTTAACAATCATGTGGAGATCTTCTTAGGTGGGTACAGGCACAACAGGCTTCGGGAATCCGAGGACTGTTCTTTGGTCTCTTCAGCTAGCATATCTATTGGTTTAGAATCTCTTTCGGTGAAGTTATCATCCTCTTGTCATCGATCATCCCTAGAGTCTCTTCTGTCATCATCTCTTTTATCGGCAATATTGCCCCTAGGTTCTCTTCTCTGATGATAATTATCATTGAATCTCGAAAAATCCCGAAGGTTGGTGAGGGCATTTTCCAGCTCTATAAACTTATCGGCCTTTTCATAGGCCTCTGCTAGAGTTTGAGGAGTTTTAGAGATGATTTCTTCAATCAAGCGATTAGACTTGTCTACGTTCAAACGCATAGTTAGAAATTGAATCATTTGGGCTGAATCTATAGTGAGGATCTCAGATACTACATCTCTTAACCTTTTCATGTACTGTCGAAGAGTTTCGTTGGGTTTTTGTTTCACCTGTAGGAGAGACATCATCATTTTGGATCGTCTTTTGTTGCTGCCGAAGCGAGTGTGAAATTGGTCCTGCAACTCTCCCCACGATTTAATTAATCTGGATGGAAGGGAGATAACCCATTCCCTTGTAGTTTTCTTAAAGGTGGATAAGAATAGGTGGCACATCGTCACTGCATTATGATCGTGAAAATACATGGCCTGTTCGAATGAATAGGTGTGATCATGGGGGTCTCATGTTCCATCGTACATTTTTAAGGTGGGTACCTTGCGATTTCGGTCAATCTTTGCTTCTTCTAGTTCTTTTGAGAATGGGGAGAACCGAGCCTTCTTGTTTCTATAGTACTTATCCAAAGCCTTCTTAGGTGAGAATTCTTCAGTATAACTTGCATGGCTACGTATGTCGTCCCAGTCTTTCCTAGAAGGTAATCTGACTCGCTTTCGCAAGTCCGTCGTCCAAATTGATTTAGAATGAACCGGTTCCCTGTCTCAATCTCGGGCTCCACCCCCATGTCGTTCCAGGTGTCCATCGTCGCGGCAGTCATAATGGTCTGAGCGGGAGGCCGAGCCTCTCTGGCTCAAAAGGTCATGTCCTGCTTCGTTCAATTCCTCGTATTTCTTATCAATCTCTTTCTACTAGATTTCTAGAGCTTTCTTCTTATCGAGGATTGCCTAGAGGCGACATTCTTTATCTGCTATCGTCTCCCGACAAGACTGAGAGGGAGGTGGTCATCGTGAATTACTTTGACTCCGTTGCGGTTATGAAGTTTCCATGTTAATTCTTTTTTATGGAAAATATACTCAGTACTAAATATTAGAGCCCTCCTTCTAGCGCCAATGTTGACATCTGATTCTGTCCGGCTGTCCTGTTGTCCGTCCGAAATCAATACCTACACAAAAGTCTTAACGACTTGGGCCGCCTGTGGACTTCTCCGGTGTGAGTGTTAGTGAAGGTTTCAAGATATGTCAAAAATAGATATCTAAGTATCTAGCAGAGCAATAATAATCATAATTCGTACCTCCATCATTGACCGGGTATTTATAATACTTACTTGACTCTTACCAGTTCTATTAGGAATGTCCATCGACGAGTTGTAATTGAATAAGAAGGTAACTATTCTAAACCATCTAGGAAATATGACTCCTACTCTAATTAGGATTAGATATAGTAAATAGTCATCATCTGGATTGGTTTGGGAATCCACCACAAGCCTATCGGACCAAAGAGTCCTCATAAATAACTGCCAAGCTAATGGACAATTAGGCCTAACCTAATATTAACTACCCGATCAGGCTTAGCGAAATATGCATCCTAACATATATATATAGAGAGAGAGAGAGAGAAAGAGAGAGATGACGGTTCAAAAGTATATCTATTAAATAGCATACCTCCTTAAGTAATATACTTTTATCAAAACAACATCGTTTTGAAAATTCTTTGATAGCATTTTCGTAAATAAAAAGAAAACAAGTGGGCCGCAGAATGTCGCATTATGTCACATCTTCTTTTAATATTTTTTTTTTTTAAAAAATTCAAAACGACATCGTTTTGATAAATGTATGTTATTTAAGAGATGTATGTTATTTAAAAGATATGATTTAGATATGTTCTCTATATATATATAGCTAAATTAGTAGCAAGTTGGTGTTGAGTATTGTTGGGGTGAAAATATCTGGGTGATGACTCGCATTTAAATATCTAATGAAATTTAGTTAGTGGAAGAAATATCTATAACACCTTTATTCCACTGTCTGTAACTAAGACCCTTGTTATATATTATCAGGAGGGCAAAGAAGGAGGATAGTGATTATTACAAACAATACATAGAATATTCAAACCCAGATAAATAGTTCAACCAAAACCCACCATCTTGATAGACGTCGTCACACATTAATATATATAGAGTTATATTAATATACAATGTTGGGCAACATCAACATCTATACATATCGGTAAATATTGAATGGTAGTGATATAAACCATGTGTATTGAGAAATATTATTATTTTTCGTTACAAGTCAGTATATATCGACATGTATCGATATACGTCAATATATATCGAGATGGTGACCATACTCCGGCTCGGAAAGAGCTTAGTTTATATCTAAGTAAACGCCTCATTTATATTCTTCATATTATAGTAGATTTCTATGATATCTCTCGTGGTTTTTTTCGATTGTATTTCCACATAAAATTCTTGTGTTTTTAGCATATATTTGACTTACTATTTTAGTGATTCATCAGGCGTACCAAAATTTAACGTTAACATTGACGTTAGAAGAAGGGTCCGACGGTCGCAATAGTTTCAAATAACCAAATTCTTTTTGAACAATTTGTATGACGATTCAATTACCCGGCTGAAGGAGGAGATTACATTTAAAATTAAGTTGTTTTCTTTTATTAAATATTATAATATTATTTTAATATTTATGAGCATGTTTATTACATATATGCCTATTAGTCCAAATAAAAAATTCAATGTTCCACTAACAAAAGCTTTTCTTTGAAAAAGGAGGTACTAGTGGTCCCGTGCCCATGGGATGATTTGGATATTTTGATACTACAAGGGGAAACAAGAGAGAAACAAGAAGTTATATCAAAATTTCAGAGTCTCTTGGAGTGCACGAGCCATCAATGATTTTATTTGTAACCGACATATTTCAAGAAAGTGTTGCTGCAAAGGCAGAAGGTTTGGAGGTGATAATATCTGTTCGACCAAGGTTATGGGACTGAGAGTTTTCGAATTCAACGGCGGCTTGGGTTGGTGGTGGGTGGAGTTCGGCGGCTCGGTGTGCTCAGCGGCGGGTTGGGGTGGAATTCGGCGGTTGGGTTGGTACTTCGTATGCTCGGCGGTTGGGGAGGAGCTCGGCAGTTAAGGGAGGAGCTCGACGGCTTGGGTTGGTGCTTGGTGGTTGGTATGGAGCTCAGCGGCTAGGTTTGGTGGTTGGTGTGGAGCTCGGCAGCTTGGGTAGGTGGTTAGGTGGAGCTCGGCAACACCCTTGGCCGCTCGGTGTAGCTCGGCAGCTCGACAGCTCCACCTCGGCAACAAGCTCGGCAGTTTTGGCTTGGTTAATATCTGCAGTTTTGGAGCAATAATACTTATAAAATATGCAGAGGGAAAAAAAGGTCTGGGAAGGGGTACTTGAGATAAGAGAGAGTACGAGTTGTGATAAAAAAGAAAAAAGAAGCTTTGGAAGGAGAGAGAAAGTTAGTGGAGGAAGTGTGTAAAGAAGTAAATTCATAATAGTAGGTCGGGATGGCAGTTTCGTGTCAGCAGCATGACAGTAGAAATTTATAGTGAACTTTTGTGTTACTCTTTTATGTGAAAATATTTAAGTGATAATTTATATTTAAATATATAATAAAATTTAGTTAGTAGAAGAAATATTTATAACACTTTTATTCTGTCACTTGTAACTAAGATCCTTGCTATATATTATTAGGAGGGCAGAGAATTAGGATACTGATTATTACAAATAATATATAGAATATTTAAATTCAGATAAATAGTTTAAACAAAATTACCGTATTGATAGACGTCATTACACATCGATATATATAGAGTTGTATTGATATATAACGTTGGGTAATAAGTACCATCTATACACATCGATAAATATCGTGATATATACCATGTGTATTGAAAAATATTATTGTTCTTCATTACAAGTCAATATCTATCGACATGTATCCAGGGGACGGAGCCAGAAAATTAAGCCAGTGGAGGCAAAATTTCAAAAATGAACTAAATTCAAATCAAGCCAAAATAATCCAATTTTTTGGAGCTAAAAATATAAAGCTCTTAGACTTGGGCTTTAAATTTTTAAGTTCTTTTAACAGCAAGCCTTACTATTTCTTTTATAGACTTTTTTTCTCCCCTCACTTTCTTGAACATTCGATGTGGGACATTAAGTTTGAAAAATGACTTAACTGCAGTGAGTATAACTTGTTCTTAAATGGTTCTTGTTGGTTCTGATTTTTAATGAGAGGTTTAAATATTCATATTGCTCTATGAATATTGAATATGGAGTTAAAGTTATGTCCTTTACTACTGTATTGATAGTTTGAGGATTTATAATGAAATTATGGTGAAGTACGCAATAATTGAAAACCCCAAAGACAAATTATCATAGATTAAGCTCTACTTTACATCATTTGAGCCTTGTTCCCTCATCATTGGGGTGGGAGGCTCCTTGTTAAAGAAAGTGTCTTTGTCATATTCTGTGGTGATGCAGAGTCTCTGCAATTACTCCTTGGGACCGGCCATGAAAAAAATTCTCGTGTGTATTTAATTAAGTCGTAACTGAAAACCTGACCCTCCAAGTTCCACCTTTCTGCATTTTCATCTCAAAGTTAAAAAATTGCAATCATCTTCATCTGAAACTTTAAATTTTGTAATTTATTCCTTTTCTACTCTGCTGGTAAAATATTAGTCAAAGCATATGCAATTTTGTTCTAATTTAGCCAACGCATATTAATCAGAGCTAGCGATGGTGCTAAGAAAAAAAGTGAGTTACAGCATCTGGGTATTTTTATATGGAGCTGTTTTGACAAGAGAGTAGTAGTTTAAAAGTTGATTTAGTTTGCCTCTCTCTTGTTGAGATTTGGATCATCCGACAAATTTATTAGCTTTAAACATCAATTGATTTTCATCTATAATTTAGAAATTGTAATGTAACCCTCACAAATTTAGTTGACATCCTACTGATTCAAGTTATAATGACATGGATACGACCAGTTTCAAATTTTAGTTGTTGTTCTTTGTTCCTATTAACGTTTATCATCATTGCTGATTTAGGATCTTCCAAGCAGCTCAAATGAAGTTCTAGCAAGTATTTAATTAAGCCTATTGTCATTTATTCCTTTCCTCTTTTGTAAGCTTGCTTAGGAAAACTTATTTAGCAATCAAAACTTTCTTTTACATGAAACTAGCAGTCAGAACTTTCTTTTACATGATATGTAATCGCAAATAAGGTTGACTAATTTCTTAAAGTTTGTTCTGCACCTCTCTGGTTAGATGTTTCCAAAATAGGGTTAATGTATAAAGTCTATTCCTTAACGTGTGGATGGAAAGGGGATGGAATTTGTCCCACGTGGAAAGGTAAAGAAATTATAGGAGAAAATGAGTCTATAAAAGACAGAAAAAGGAAGGCATTGTCCTATGTTTATAAAAAAAAATTAGAGGAGAAAATGAATCTATGAAAGACATAAAGAGGAAGGCATAATTGCTACTGTGCAATAAAAATATAACAAAATCAGCAGAAACTATACAAAATAAAGAATCAAAGAATTCAAGACAAATATCAAAAACCAACCTACAGAAAAATGATCATCGAATTCCGAAATGTTCAATGAAGACTCATTTGGAAGAACCGTACTTTATCAGATGGATAAAACTCACACCATGCACTTGCTAGTATTTCTATACCTATAAAAAAATGTCAGGGGAGGCAGCTGCCTCCTCTGCCCTCCATGTATCGATATATGTCAGTATACATCGAGATGGTGACCATATTCTAGCTCGGAGGGAGCTCAGTTTGTATCTCAGCAAATGCTTCATTTATATTTTTCATATTATAATAGATTTTTAAGATATTTTCTGTAATTTTTTTCAATTGAGTTTTTACGTAAAATTTTTATATTATTATATTTTGTGAGTTTAATTTAATTATAGTATAATTTATATTTTCAATATATATTAATATATTTTTTGATCTGTTATTTTGGTGACTCATCAAAAATACCAAAATTGAACGTGAACAAGTATTATCTAAATGATCACTATATATCAGTTGGTTATATAATCATGGCTTTTCTCGAAGACTTAACCCCCATATCCAATTCAAAAAAAAATAAAAATAAAAACTAAAATAATAGTGAATCCTATCCTATGCTGGAATCAAGAATCTATACATATACTTGATAGTTTATGGAGTTAAAAAAAATGATTTCAGACCATATATATATATATCATTGAAATGTCATAAGATACAGTTTGCCCCTCATGGGGAAGTGAAATCCACCAATCAATCAATAATCATGTTTTTGTATATTATTTTCCACTCACACATTAGTCAGTCAGTCAATCATTCATAAGATTTTTAATATTTTAGACCGACAATCTTGGTAGATGGATTGTCAGTAGAAAGTTTACATTAACAGACGAGGCACTAACAGTTAATTAATTTACAATGCTCCACTAATTAAAGTAGGGGGATCGGAAGAAATATTTAATAAAATACTAATATTAATATTCAATGTAATATTTGTTCTAATTAATTAATTAATTATGTAAATGGAATATGCTTTCAACCATAAAGTGGATGGTCATATTTGTCTGCCAACTATACTAATTTTACCACAATTTTTTTCTTTTTTAATGTCCGCATTCATCAATTTTTTATATATAATAATAAGTAAATAAATAAATAAAAAATGAAGCACCACCGTTGCCTCATCCATGCTGCTAATAAATTAAAGAGAAATTAATCGATTTGTATCGCTTGAATAACAGAATCCCGGCCTTACTGCATCGAAATGCTAAGAACTGTGCCAATTACTTCACTCCGGCCAACATGATAAATTAAACTTAAGATAGATTAATAAATAATTGAATAATCGTAATAAATTAAAAACTCAACTTGTAAACATGATGTTATGCAAACTAACTAATCCATGCCCAGACTATTTCATTAATTGTCTACTGATTTTGAGTCAAATATTCGTTTATATATATATATATAGAGAGAGAGAGAGAGAGAATATACTCTCTTAAAAGACATACCTAGCATACCTCTTTTAGCAATGAATCTAGTGACGGTTTGATCCGTCGCTATAGATTCGTCCGATACTATATGTTTATCCGTCGCGATATGTTATCCGTCGTTAAAAGTTTTAACGACGGACCAAATTGTTGTTGGATCCATTGTTAAAGAAAGTATGCTTGTTATACTCTTTAAGGGAGATATCCTTAAACCAAGTCATATATATATATATATATATATATATATATATATATATATATATATATATATACACACACACACACTCGTCATCTAATATAAAATAATTTTTTTATGTACTTAGTTTGAATCAGGCTATGTCACACAGTGAGCGTGCGTATTTAGAGTATAATGTTTAACTATATTATAATTAAGATATATAGATTTTATGAAATTGGACGAAAATAGGGGATAATGTTTTAAGTTTAATGGAAAACCTCGCTATTAATAGTGCCTGATGGACGGTGGTGACAAAAAATTTGAATGTGGGAAATCCACATGCCATGCGCATATCGAAAGTCAGATCTTTCTATCCAGTCACTCAACCCCATTCATCTCTCCCATGCTCAAAACCTTTCCTTGGACCCTCTCAAAATCTTCAAATAATTCATGTTAAAGGATATAAAAGTCTTTTGCCAACTTTAAAAATTTACATGACGTCACCATGATTCTAATATTGACTATATTACAGAATAATTATATAAAATTGATACATAATATAATACCTTTTCTACCCTATATATTTAAGGAGGGAAAAATAAAGGAATAGATTTTTTTATTGGTACAAACGATTCATCATATTGAAGTCTTTTGTCAATGTAACATTCTCACGGGTATGGTAATATATAAAAAAAGAGAATTGATATTTTTATAAAAAAAATTAATATTTTTATAAAACCTCACTCATATAAATAGTAAATAGAGTCTATTTTTATGTCAAGAAAATTTTATAAAAATATCAATTAAATTCTCTTGTAGAAATATCAATTCTCTAAGAAAAACGATATTTAAGTTCATGCATTAGTATGTAATATGGATACAAAATAAACGCAATATATATGGATATAAAATCAATAACAAGTGCATTAAATTTAGAAAACTGGTATTTTAAAACTATTTTTTGATATTTTCATACGGTGAATCTCATAAAAAATATCGTTATAAATATATAACGACGGTTAATCATCACTATAGGTTATATATATGGGGTCTATCGTGTGAAAATATTAATGAACAGTGTGAAAAATATCAATTTTCTAAATTTATACTAAATGTGAAGATACAGTAAATAATAAGTATGATAAATGTGGGAAAATACTATGATATCATTTAGGAAAGTATGGAACACAGGTGAAGAAATTTAGAGTACTGTAAATATCCTTTCTTATCTTTTAATTTACTTGGTATTACAAAATCATATACATATATAACTCCGGCAAGCCCATATAGTAAAAAACTCTTTAAACAAATAAAATAAATCAATTAATTAATAGTCGATAAATCGAACTAAACCCTAGCATTACTGAAAAGTAAGTTAGGAAGTGTGTACTTCATGAGAACATTAAAGGTGTGTGGCACGTTAAAAAATTTGAGTAATCATGCATGATTAAGTCGACGAGAAAAACTAATATATCAACTGTAAATCAGCTTCAAGCTGGGGGACTTGGGGAAATAAATACATATTCAAAATATTATAAATGATAAGTTCCCATACCAAACAAATTTGAAACGTCATTAATTATAACTTGATCAAATCTGTTGTTTTAGACCATACATTGATTCAAGAATATATCACTGTACATCCAGTTTCATATTCAAAGACAAACACAATTAAAATTTTACTAGTTAAAAGAGGAGACAAACAAATTTGAAACGTCATTAATTATAACTTGATCAAATCTGTTAGTTAGAGCATACATTGATTCAAGACTATATCAGTGTATATCCAACGTCATAGTCAAAGACAAACACAATTAAAATTATGGCACACTCTATTCATATTCATGATTCGAACTCATAGTTATGACTCCGATACCGCTTGAAATGAAAGACAAAGGCAAGAGTGATCTCTACACTACACTATTATACATGTGTAAATTAGTCCAATAAGCATATTGGATAACCTCTTTATTTAAAAAAGTTAACATATTAAGTTGAGATTCTACTATATTTATTAATCCGTCTATACTTTTGAATTTATTCGATATGAAATTCATGTAAAATATCCCAACACATAAATATACTCGCGATTCAATGGTCTATTTTCTTTAAGTACATACTAATGGACCAACGATTTATATTATCAACAAAAATAATATTAGGAGAAAATTATTTAAGTCACTTTTTAATATATTTAAATGTGTTCTCACTGTGGGATGTTAAGTAATTAGCCCCTATATTTTAAAATGTTATCAACCCATTAGCCAAGCACCAAGCGAGAAAGAACGGACCGAATGACAAACGAGGGCAGGAAAAGGAAATGACCAAGAAAGGCCTATTTTGTTGTGTATTTTTTTCGTTCGGTTTATTTGTAGTCAAAATAATGTATATGTATATATTATTTTCATAATTTTGAAAAATAAAAACGAATTAAAGGGTTGGGAATTCAGATCTCAGGTTTTAGCCCTATAAAATGATCTATAAATAATTAAAAGGTTAACTTTCAACAATAATACATAAAATAAGACTAGAAATTTAAATTTAGAGACAACAATGCATGAAATAAGACGGTAAAAATTAAGAACAAAATATTATATTTATTTATATTATTAAAAAATAAAATATAACATACATATTAATATTATATATTAATTTTTAATAATATAATTAAATATATTATTTAATATAATATTTAATTATTATGTGTTATACAATTTATATAGATTTGGGAAATGGGGGAGTGTTATATATGTAGACCTCCCCACGCCACGTAGAAAGAAAGTAAAATTAGTTCACGTGTTAAGTAAGGTCTGTGCCCCATGTGCAACGAGGCAGTCTAGTCGGTAGCAACTTAGCATACAAGGATGGAAAGAAATTAAAATCTTGCCTTTTCTTTAAGTTTCTTTAAGGGATTGTACGATTCATCCCAAATTAATTTATTATAAATGTAGTATACACAGTTCTCGCCTTTTCTTCGACCTTAGCGGAATTATATAATTCATCTTGAAATTAATTTATCATCAATATAATACATATTTATATATATTAATTTAATATATTAAATTACATATTTATTTAAAAGGTTAAATCTATTATATTGAGACTCTAAACTCATTAACTTATTTATACTTTTAAATTATTTCATATAGAATTTATGTGAAGAATAAATATAAGTGTATAATATTCAAATATAATATCAAATACTACATTTATTTTAACAATTAAAAAGTGAGACAAGACATTAAAATTCGTGTCATATTTTATTTTTTAATAATTAAAATAAATATTATATTTGAATATTGTATATGTATACTATATTTATTTTAATAATTAAAAAATGAGATATAATATTAAAATTAGTGACATATTTTATTTTTTAATAATTAAAATAAATGATATGTTTAAATATTGTATATATATACTTGTTTTTATGTAAAATATCTTAACATGACCCACACACATGCCGCCCCTTTTTTTCTCTCTCCTTTTTGTACAATATAAATAACACTAGTTGTTACCTTTAGAGATAGATCAGTTGAGTGTACCCTCTGAGAGCTATAATCAACCTAGCTAGAAATTGAGGAGGATCAATTGAAGAGCCACAAAGGTACCTACATCTACAATGACTACTAATTCTTCTTGGGTAAAAAGAACGATCACATCTCCATTCAGAAAAGCAGCTCGCACTTTTTTCAATCATCAGAACCACCACAACACCACCACTACCACTAGAGATCACAAGTCCCACCACCACCAAGGTACATCATATACATAGCTATACAAACATATAATCATATATATGTATGCGGACATGATGCATAGCCAGCGCTGGCTGTGAGCCAACTTTCCCAAGAATTCTTGCGGCTCAAAGCAAGCATTGACTATGGATCTACATGATATACATATATATATATGTATGGTTTAGCTAGTCAATTGAGTAATGGAACAAGTGGTGACTTTTGCAGGGCGTGATGATGATAAGAGGATGATGGATCTTCAACTTCAAGGAGAAGTGATGGCATGCGCATATGAGGATGTTCAAGTCATGTGGTCTATTTTGGACAAATCCAAGCCTAGAAACTGCAATGTCAATTCTTGATATTTGACATTAACAACTCCAGTATACCTAGCTACTCTATAAATCAAATTAGATAGGTGCTTGCATTGTCCAAAATCAAGCCTCTGCCCCATCAGTAGTATTAGCAAACTAGTTAGTTTAAATTCATACTTGTGTGACTTCGGAGTATGTTTCGATCTTCATTTCGCAGAAATCTTGTTCAAGTGGTGAAGCACAGAAAGATGAAGATCACTTACCTGCCCAAACGAGAGAAATTAAACAAGACGACGACGAAGACAAACCAGGGAGAAATATATATAGAGGCAGAGAAATCCAATCCATATATATCAAAATAAAGGTGGCTATCAAAGCAAATCTTCTTCCTCCATATTGCCTATGATGATCATGGCAGTTGAAGATTATGCTTCGTAAATTGTTTTTTCTTGATAATTACCATGTTGTTCCTCCCCTCTCCTCTCCGAAGAGAATCCCCATGATAAATAAGAATCATGGTGAGATTTTTATTTTATTATTGAATCCTGTCTGTTCCTTTTTCTTTTTTGATATTCTGAATCTTTTATTATCACCTTCTTTAGTTGATTTTGTAAGAGTTACAATCCTATTAACTCCAACACCAAAGGCTTTCCTACAAAATAAATATTCCCCACCTAATCTGTGTAATGCATAATAATAATTCAAAGTCAAAATTATGCCAACTTTGCTCATTTAGTGTTTGGTAGGAGCTTGGTGTTGTGTCCTCCACGTTTGCATTAACTACATAGAATAATGAAGCCGTTGAAACCGGCCAGGATATTATTCAATAGTTGTTCAACACCGACAAGACAAAACTCCAAATCTGACCCAACAGTGGCGCAAAATATTTAAGAGCAAATATTTAAATAAGAAATATAAATAAAATTATATGTACTAGATTTAAGAGCAAATATTTATAAGAAATATAAATAAAATTGTGTGTAATTTATTTTGATTGTACAACATCATAGAGTGACAAGATATTTTCATATATAAATTGCATAAAACCCACGACAAAATAATTTTTATTTTTATGCCTTAAAAAATGTAAGAAGTGCTAAATCTATAATTGTACATAAAAACTTATTCAACCATAGTTTCACTCGTATACGTTGTATTACAACAAAATATATAAATGAAAAGCTCTTATTTGTGATTTCTAATAGATATTGTAGAATAATAATTAATTTCATATATTTTCATAAGAGAGATGATAACAAAAATATCAACACAAAAAGCTCGAAAACTAAAACAATAGTATACATATCAAATTTTTTAATTTTAAAGATAAATTATATAAAATTAGCAGTATGTTAATGGTGGGAAATGATTACGTAGCGGAGAGAATGGGTAACAGATGAAATTTGAAGAAAATATATAATCAAGAACTAACACCTAAAATATGTTTGAGAAAGAAAAACAAACTTAAAACTAAAAAAATGTTTGAAAATTAAGAATTTTTTTTTTACTACATACTAGTTAAAAAAAAAAAAATTAAATTCTTGTGGGGCCATGGAGATAACATTTATAGGTGGTGCTATTGTTAGGTAATGAATGATGTTTCGGGTGAAAGGAATGGAGAATTTGAATAGAAAATGAAATTCATTTTAGGTCCCTCAAAAGGACATGAATTTCTTTTGAGAGAGTTTTCCAATGGACAAGGTCCCATCTTTTCCTCCTCTAGTGAAATAATAGTTCAGTTGCCAAATAATTTTCGAATAAGTCTAAGGGCACAAACTCTATTTAAACTATTCGATAATAAAATTTAATACAAAAATTCGTGTCAAGTCCTATTTTTTAATTATATAGATAAAATTTGTGTAAAAAATTTGTATTTGTAGACTTATTATTAATTTCCAGAATACAAGTACTATCATTTTGTTAATATGAAAAGGAACAAAAAGGAACAAAAATCACCAGTTATCCTTCCATGAAGGGAGGGAGAAGTAACCTCCAGAGTAAAACAAAGTAGTAGTATTTCATGTAATGGTGACATTTCAGACCGGATGAATAACTATTCTACGTGTCTACCTATATAAGAAAAAACAACTACTTTTCAATTCAAATGAGATTTGGACTGTATATTTTTTTTGTTTCCCTTCTTTTCTTTTCCTTCAAATAAATAGGAGATATGCTTCCCAAACACTTGTATAGGAAAAATATGCAAATTAATATAAAAAGTGTAATCAATACAGCTTCCTTTCATATAAAAAAGACTTCTGCTCATTCCAAATCAACCAGGAGTGGAGCTCAATCAGAATTCTGAACATTAGTAGTTTAGTATATCTATGATACAACTGTGTCACCTCATCGACCGACCATTCCTCTCTTCTCTTGCTTCAAGTGCATCCACTTCCTCATTTGATAGAATATCAACAATGGGTTCATATACGTCCCACTCCTTTCTTTTCCTGAACAAGATTTGAAGGGATGAACCGGATTTCAGAGTTCAAATTATGTCAGGACAACATGAACAGATGTAATATCATCCACACTATTAAAATGGTAAATTACAAAAACATCTTCACTAGCTGCTGAAGCATGACCAAGATAAAACTTTTGTGCTTTATAAATTGTCCGGACTCCCCCCCCTTAGGTTACTCCTCACTATCAGACTAGTTGAGTGTTCAGTCTAATACAAAAACAAATCTATAGTTTCTTGTTATTTTTAGAATTTAAAGAGCTCTTCTAAGGTTGCAGTGAAGGAGTCAATAGACTGTTATCCGGCAAGATCCTATGAATAAAGTCCATTTGACATATTGATAACAAGATAAGCAGGCATACCGAATTACACTTGATCTGAAACCATATAACTTCATCAAATCCAATCCAGTGCCACCTGCCTTACTGTGAGAGAGAGAGAGAGGGACCAAACATAAAAATGTTAATTGACTAGGCTTTGTGCATTGGAAAATAAAACAAGCAACAACAGAAATTCAAAAAAAAAAAAAAATTCAAACTTGGGTAGAAAATGTTCAGTTCCTCTGCGACCCTTCTTGCTTATTCTGCTTTCTCTTGCTGAAGTTACACTCTGAATTGCAATCTAAAAGAGAGACTACTAAAGCTAGTAAACTGAAAAAACTCGTTCTCATGATGTCCAGAGAAGCATATAAGACAAGTATGCTTAAAATGCGCAAGAAAATTCTAACCTCATAGAGTTGCTCCCTAATTGCAAAAGCCATTGCAGGCTGCAAAGACAAAATTTGGTAAATTTTCAATAAATCAGACATTCTATAATTCAAGATGGAGAGATGACAGTATCTATAAAGCAAGCGGGAGAAGGGCAAGGGTCAGAGTGAGAGAGAGAGAAACCGCAAGAATGCCAAACTGATATACATGTATGCATGCACACAAATACACACACGCGCACACAAAGACAGAGAGTAAGAGAACAGAAGAAAATCGTGCAGGCAGACACACAGAAACACACAGTTGATGATCAAGAAGGGATAGGCATTTTGTATCAACTGGTAAAGGGGATCCCCCAAATAATTTAAGGTTATATTGAATACTAACTGTGTCCATAAGAATTCTCAAATTGCTCAAAAAGCTTTTCTTTTTTTAAAAAAAAATATTTAAATAAAAAACTTTTTTTAGCTTAAACACTTGGATAAATGGGATAGGCATTTTGCATTTTGAAGGGATAGGCATTTTGCATCAATTGGTAAAGAGGATCCCCAAATCATTTGACGTTATATTGAATACTAACTGTGTCCTTAAGAATTCTCAAGTTGTTCAAAAAGCTTATATTTTTTTTATAAAAAAAAATTAAATAAAAAACTTTTTTTTAGCTTAAACACTTGGGTAAATGGGAATGCAGTTTAACGTCAAACAAAGTTCTATAACAGATTTTTTTGTGGCTGTTAAATTTCTTCATAACCATCTTCCCTATATTTAAATACGTTATTAATATATAGACATTGACAAAAACAACTCCTGAATCACAGAGATTGAAACTACTCACAATAAAGTTTAAAATCCCCATAGAATTCTAAGCTAATTCTGAATGACAGAAAAAGTTTTTTTATAACTATTTTAAGCTTTTCCCCTCGTGACACATTATATATAATACTCAAATCCACTATAAAAAATAACATTAATACAACATAAGAAGATCAAATCTAATTTGACAGTAAATATGCCCCAAAATGCAGGGAAAATTTAAGCTGCTAAGCTTACTCCAACTTCTGGGTCTTCAATACACAGATCTTTGCAAAAGGTTCTTGCAAATTCTTCAGGATCACTCTCAAAGTTGTTCAAATCCTGAAATCCATAGAATTTAAATTTTGTTGCACTAAATAGATGCAAAACATAAAATCAAAAGCATACAATAGTCATTATTAATACAGTGTATCAAATTTCGGATATAATACAATTATGCAACACACATCCAAAAATTAAACTTACCCATAAGAACTGATCCTTTATTAGGGTATGATTCACTCGAAGATCAAGCTGCATGAATTAGATGGAGAAGACGAAAAGTGACACCATTTATTACATGTTAATAACCAAAAGTCAGAAAGAAAAAAAAAGGGACATTATTTCATAACCAAGGCAAACCTTGATTGGAACAATTTTCTCGCCGGTGTACATATCTTGCCCTTCAAATGATCGAAACTCTGTCAGCTGCGACTGCAATAATTTAAATTTCAGAAAGTAACACAATAAGATCAAGATAATTATCAAAGTAATTAATTGAGGATGTAGCTCACAAGGTATATTTCTAAAATAAATAAATAGAACTTAAAAAGTCACAAATTCGTTTCTTGCCATTGCGTATGTGTCGGTGTCTGTCTGGTTGCGTGAAAAAGCGTAGCTGGATTTACATGAAAGTACAAAAAATATATCTATAATAGGAAAATGTGCGTACGCGTGTGGGTATAAATAGTGGGTGATTCATGATCATTTGAAAAAAAAATTCTATAATTACAGCTAAATGCAATGAAGGTTTGTTGAAATAAGAAAAGTACGGGTTTGTTGTAGGTTGAGTTTTGGGATTGGAAAAAAGAGTTTCGAGGTCCGTTCTAGAGCTACTGAAGTGATGTTAACAGTAACCTAGTCCTTCGCGATTCAGGATTGAATGGTTAATTATTAAATAATGGGAATAATTTGACAGGTTACAAGGCGTTGTTGAGTTGAGTTGAAATTTGACAGATTAAGAACATTAAGCAGACGAGTGTTTAACAAGGTTTGGTGGAACTGTGGAAGCTATCGAAGATAAAATTAAAAATAAAGAAGAGGAGGTGAAGTGAGATGAGCAGCTAAGGTAATCTCTTTTGTTTTCAATAAGTAGAACTTTATTACAAAAAGAGTTACCAAAAAGGGGTGATGCGCATGTACAGACAGGCGTAAACAACGAGGAAAAAAAGAAGTAAAATAGCTTCCCAAGCAGAAAAAACTCACGGCCCCCACAGAAAGGAGGAGCTTACTTGAATGGATTGAGCAATCTGTGTAACAAATGCAGGAGGAAGCTTTAAGTCTTTTACTGTTCTTTTTGCAAACACCACCACCTCTGAATCAGGATCTATAACATTGAAAGACATGCATTTGGGTCATAAGATGCAAAAGTAAACGTCATACATAACCAAGGACAAAGCAATCATATCGTGAGCCTGTAATGTACTTTAATCGTAGTGTGTATAAACAATAATCGTAGATCATTGCTGTATTTTTACGAAATCAGAGGATCGTCCTCTTGAAAAACGGAAATAGTTTTTACTGATAAGCACACAAGATTTATAGACAATGTAACATGTATAAACTAGAACTTTCTAAATTTGTTCCTTTCCAGCTGTCAAAAACGTATACTTTCCAAGTTAAAGCCCAATTCTCTCCCATCCTTTCTAGATTCTACAAGCTTATCAGCCATAAAGTTCATCTTGTGTCCCGTATAAATGCAAGATTACAACCCTGGTGGTCAGCATAACAATAATGACATTTGTGGATATGCCACCAGTTATTTACTAAGATCATCATAGATTATTAATGCGGCATTCCATTATCACGGCACAACCAACACAATCTTTTCATTTTTCATAGATTCATCCTTTCTTGACTTTTATAATTTCGGACAACAAAAGGTTTAGACTAAGAAATAAGGTACCAATATTATGCATACATTAACCTCATGAAATATGAATATTTATTTATGAACACATTAATTCACTTTCTGGAGTTAAGGAAGCTGGCTTTTGCTGCAACAAATTTCTCAATCCAACTTTTTATCTAAGCATTTACCATCCAAATATCTTATAAAGCAGCAAATTTGAAAGGATGAAACTGAGGAAGAGGATAAATAGCAAAGATGAAAGAAGGTGTTACCAGAAGGATTCCAAGTAAAAGCATCTCTGAACCTCTGACCGTCGATTTCAATATCAAGACGAATTGGAACTAAATTATCAGCAGTTGGACTGAAATTAAATACACCATAATTTCTTAACAAAAGAGTTTCCATCTCATTAAACTTATAAGAAAATTGAAAACAAAAGCTACCCCATTAAAGAAAGAAAGATGAGACTTACATCCTGAACTTGACTGGGTTCTTCGAAGAACTCCATGCTGCGTGCGATTTCATGCTTATATTTTCACAGGGACTGCGATTTCAATAGTCTCTGATGGAAGGTTGCGTTTAGCAAGAAGACAGGATGCAAAGGCTCTTCGGTCCGGTCGGGCTTGGGTCGGCCCGTCTGGAATAAGTATTTATCTTGGACCCCAACTCGGGCTTCTACCGGGCTGAACAGTGGGTTTTTATTTATGGACAATTACGTATTCTAGTACTTTTTATGAAAAAATTATAATAAAAGTATAATAATCACATATTTACAAAAAGAGTGCATTTTTAAATTTTTATTACATAATTAATGCAGTTAGTTTTTAGTTTAAATTAATTGGAGTGCTGATGTGGTCATGATCCCTTTAATTTAGATCTTCCTTCTTCTTCTTCCCTCACCTCCCTCCCTTCCCGTCGCCCCCTCCAACCTGCCTCCCTCTCCCCTGCCCCTCCCTCCTCCACCACAGATCCTGCCACCCCCCTCCCCCCTCCCCCCTCCCCCCGCCCCTCCCTCATCCACCACAGATCCCCCCACCCCCTCCGCCTCCCCCCGCCTCCACCTCTCGACGCCATCATCCCCCCGCCCCTCCCTTCCCGTCACCCCCTCCAACCTGCCTCCCTCCCCTCGCCTGCACCTCCCGGCACTCCCACCTCCCCAACACCCCGGCTCCCCCCACTTCCTCCATTCCCGACGCCATGCTCCCCCCGCCTTCCCCTCCCCCACCCTAGATCCGACCTTCCACTCCTCGGCGCTTTCCCCTCCCCCACTGCCCGGCGCTTTCCCCCCCCCCCCCCTCCGTCCGGCTCCCCCTACCTTACCCACCCCCCGGCTCCCCCCTCCCCCCGCCTCCCCCTACCCGGTGCTCCCCCTTCCCCGACCATACATTAACGATAGTGGTTGTGGACTGGTGGTGGTGGTGGTGGACTGGTGGTCGTCCGTCCTCCATATAATCCATTACCGCCGTTGCCATCCATTACCACCGACGTCCTCCATTCCCTTCGTCGCCATGAAACCTATTGAGAGAGATTTACACGTCATCCATTCCCTTCGTCGCCATGAAACCCATTGAGAGAGATTTACAAAGAATATGGAGGTAACCAATTACTGAATGTAGGTAAACAACACTAGTTTGTACGTAACCAATACTAGTTTGGAGGTAACCAAATACTAGTATAGAGGTAACCAAATCCTGAAGGTGTAGTAACTACTTTTTGGTTACCGTTGTATTAAAGGTTGGTTACATCTGTATTAAGGTTTGGTTACCTTTTGTATTAAGGGTTGATTACCTTTATATTAAAGTTTGGTTACCTTTGTATTAAAGATTGGTTACCATTGTATTAAGGTTTGGTTACCTTTATATTAAAGGTTGATTTCCTTTGTTTTAAGGTTGGATACCTTTTGTATTAGGGGTTTGGTTACCTGTGTATTAAGAGTTGGTTACTTGTGTATTTAAGGTTTGGTTACCTCTGTATTAAGGTTTGGTTACCTTTGTATTAAGGTTGGTTACCTTTGTTGTAAGATTTGGTTACTTTTGTATTATGGGTTGGTTACCCTCCTTCTCAAATCTTTTTCCATCACGACGACACAGCCGCCGCCGTCCACCGTTTCCCAACCCTCCTTAAAACCACCAGTGAGCTTCTCATCGGCTTCATCGAGGAAAATCACCGCTTCTTTCTGTCTCAATCACTGTCCGACTTCCGCCGCCCCATCTACGCCTCTTCCCGTCCATGCCCACCACTGGAACGCCAACTGTCGTTCACGGTCACTACGAGAGGTTACTGGTGAAGATTCGGTCAGCCATTAATGGCGATGAGGAGAGAGAAGAGAATGAGGAACGAGGAGAGAGAGAGAGAGAGAAGGTAGGGGGTGAGTGGGAAGATCCGATCGGCCATTAATGGCCCTGAGGAGAGAGAAGGGAAGGAGGAAGGAGAAGATAGAGAGAGGAGGCAGGGGGTTGGATATTATTATAGATATAATATGGTGGTTATAGTTTCCTTGATTTAAGGGATAATTATTTAATGAATTTATTCTTGTTGCACTCTTGTAATTATTTTTATTAGTGCACAATTCTTGTAATTATTTTTTAAAAATTGTATACTTATGTAAAGAACCCTTTTATTTACTCTTTGTTACACCATCTTAGTCATAATTCTTTTATACTTGGTACTAAATTTGGCTTGTAAAAATAATTTTCGTTCAAATATAAATGGATTAATTAATTTATATATGTTCTTTTGATTATCTCTATATATTAATTTAGTATTTTCTTAAAATTGGTATAATGGTATTGAAATTAAGAGGAAATAACAAAAACATTAATTTAGTATTTTCTTAAAATTGGTATAATGGTATTGAAATTAAGAGGAAATAACAAAAACTATGTATATGAGTTTGCATGGAATAGAAAATAACATAATTTATAATAGAAAAACAAAAGAATATAACTTAATTTATAATAGAAAGGAAAAGAATAAAAAAAAATGTATAATTTTTTCATGTAGTTATTGAGTTTATAAAGAAAAGGAAAGAGGGCTTAAATTTTACATTTAGATTACTAATTTACACTTATATATATATTAGTTTGATTGTGTTTATAATATAAAGGATATGACAGAAATTATAAAATAATTGTTTATGTTATTTATTTTTCTTCCAACTCCGTCCATTTGTAGACATAGATTTTTAATAAGAAAGTTTATATTTTTTTCTATTTTATCTATTTTAAAACTCAATGACAAAGTGTAAGAATAAAATTGAATTCCTTTTTACCTAAAGAAGAAACCAATTGGGGATCGATTAAAGGATTATTTGTTTTGGTGTAAAAAATTGGAAGTTAAGCTAGTTATCTCAAATAATTGAAAAAAATCTACTATAAAATTATCATTAATTATCCGATATAAATGAGAATCGAATCCAACTTCTAAACGAGATAAACAACATTAGACTAGCATTAGGACCAGCATATGGTTGACATTAGACTCACATTAGACCAGCATATGGTTGGTGTCCATCACGTAGGGTTAAAGTAGAAGAAAAAATGAGCCCGGGACTGACGGCTATACGGGCATCAACGTGTCAATTCATGAGCCAAGATATTGAAAGGCAAACGAAGCGTATACATAGCCCCAGTTGGAGATTTTGCGGTCCGCATGCAACACTACACCCACTCACCCAACCACATTACTATCTGTAGCAGCACCATATACTAATATATATATATACACGTAATACATACGTATATAGTCTCTCTCTTCTACCTATATACATATCTTCTCTCTTCATTCCGTCACACTCTTCAACTAATTAAAGTCTCTTCGTTTTTCCCTAGATCTCCCTATGTCAAATAATACTCAGCCGGCGGCGGCGGCATCATCGTCGACATCCGCTGCATCGAGGGCAAATTACGATAATCAAGGTGGTGGTACTGGTGGCTCTTCAAACTCTGCTTCTTCTTCATGGAGGATGAATAGCAGCACTTCTCATACTTTCTCCCATGATAACAAGGGCAAACTTGGTAATTACATCAATCTATATGTTATATGTAGTTCCATGCATGCATGAATACATTATTTGTGGTTTATGTACGGTACGTACATACAAGCTACTGTACAACTTTCATTTGATTTATTATTATTATGCATATTTATTTATTTATTCTTTTTCTAATGATTTAGTAATTACAATGAAATGATGGATTATCTTTAACTGTTTTTAATTAGCTAAACTGATTAATGGTTATTTTATTTTGTGTGATGATTATATTATAGAGGAAAGTGATGAAGATATGTTTACAGTTCCTGACGTGGAAGCTCCACAACTACCCGCACGGTTGGGAGACATGACAGACTCAAATATAATTACCAAAAACAATAATAATACTACCACTTCTACCAATAATAATAAAGATGAGCAGACTAATGGGAAGCGCCGCAGGGGTCGGAATCCTGTCGATAGGGAGCATAGAAGACTCAAGAGGTGCACCATCATCTTCTATAATTCTGTATAGATGTGTGTGTGTGTGTGTGTGTGTGTATATATATATATATATATATATATATATATATATATATAGTTAATTTAAGGTAGATTTTTACAGATTTATATATGGAGTTCAACCCGAAGAGTAGAACGACTCAGATGGTTGAAAATTCAAATAGTTATGAGCTGTAAGATTTTGTTAAAAATATCCAGTTCATATATACTTATCACTCCCTTTAATATCTCTTGTTTGATAGCCTCTGTTAAGCTCATCAAACCCAAGCCCATAACCGTGGCTCAATATCTCTTGTTAACCCAAGCTCATAATCATAGCCTAAGCTTCTGATCAAGTCCATCAAACCCAAGTTCATAATCATAATCATGACTCTGATATTAGTTGTTGAAAATAGTTGATCCATATATACCCCTGCATCTAAAATCACTTATTGACCAAAAAGGTTAACCTACTAGATCTATAGTATGTCCTCAATTTTCTTCTTATATTTCGATTTGAGACTTTACTATCACGAGATAACTTAACAAATTTTTCAAGTTTTTTTAAGTAACTAAAATGTAGTACTGAGCCTTTTAATTTGTGGCGCTATGATATGATATCTTCATTTTTCATAATTTTAAAATCCCACCCTGCTAAAAAAGTTTAGTTGTCCAAACTGCAAAAACCTAAATTTGCATTTTAGTCCACACAAAATATACTAGTTTGATTTTTTGTCAAAGGATTATGTGGACTAGGAATCTAGGGTGCATGTTTCTCCTTACTATTATCAAGAAATCCTTAATTTCCTTCATCATTTGTTTGTTCACTCTAGCTATGCATCAAACAAAATCGCATAAAGTCGTGGTTAACTACTGGAATGACATCTAAATTAATAAAGACATGATATGGATCAAGAGTTTTACTCCCTCCGTCCGACCGAATTAGCCAGAGAAAAATGTCCCAAAAAGATGGGAACATTTTTATTCAATCACTGATTGTAATAATTGAAGCTGTCATGACAGGTTGTTGAGGAACAGAGTCTCTGCTCAACAGGCCCGGGAACGGAAGAAAGTGTACGTTAGTGATTTGGAATCTAGAGCCACAGAGTTACAGGACAGAAACTCTAAACTAGAAGAGAAGATCTCAACCCTGATGAATGAAAATACCATGCTCCGAAAGGTGAGATCAATAATTCCCACCACATTACTGTTTATAAATTGATTGGATCAATATATTCATATTACAAAATTTCAAATCTATTAATATATATGTCAATTAATCTCTAACAGGTCCTCCTCAATACTCGGCCTAAAGCTGATGAAAGTAATGAGCCAAATTCATGATACCGCAGCACAGGAAGCTAATATTAAGTAGGTGTATGTTTTGGCCTTTTTCTCGAATAAATAAATACTCAAGACATGTTACCAATTAGCTACAACTACTTCCAAGGAGCAATTAGATTTGGGGTAGGTTCAGTAGGCAGTCTTTGTTACCATCTGCTTGTACTATTATTTTGTTACTATATATAATACAGCAGCAACACTTTTATAATTGTTTTAGCTACTGCCAACATTATTTTACTCGAGCAATATCAACCGTCTTAATAAATTACTAAATACATATGAGAAATTAACTGGTGGAATTGCATAATAGTACATTTAGATTTGACACAAACATTGCTAACTATTAAGCTATTTTGTTACCATTATACATGAACCAAGATTTGAAGAAACTCATATATGCAGATAATTTCTTTCTTGACTAGAGCCCTCCTTGTGTTGTTTAGATGCAAAGCTTAAGCTCATACTTGTGAAAGATTGATCTGTACTGGGGTCTCCGATAAGCTTTTGTTGGTCAATTGGAATGTCTTTCTTGTACCTGTACCAATTAGCCCAAAACACATAATTGCCAAAGTTAAGCACACTGAGAATTGCCAAGAACCAGTAGAAGAACTCGACATGGTTTTTGTTCATATCGAGTCCTGCAAGCCACCCTTCGTTGCTTGCAGTGAACTTAGCTGTTATGCTATTAATGAGCTCAACCAAAACTGAGCTCAAGTAGTAGCCTATAGATAAGGAAAGAAAGGAAAAAGAAGTCGAGAGAGATCTCATGCCAACAGGAGCCTCACTGTAAAAGAATTCCATTAGCCCAACGAGTGTGAACATGTCTGCTATCCCAAAGATTGCAAAATGATAAGAGAGCCAGAATAGGCTGATTCGCTTGTTGTGATGGACAAATTCGTTCCTCCTTTTTAGTTCTATGATCCCGGCCATTCCCATAGAAATGGCCGAAAGAATTAGGCCAACCCCAACTCGCTGGAGGTGGGTAATGCCATTCGGGTGACCTGTGATTTTTCTCAATATTGGGATGAAGAGAAGTTCATATAGAGGTATGAGAACAGACATGAATATAAGAGGGATAATGGGAATTGAGGAGGGTGGGACATCAAAGTTGCCGATTTTAGTGTCCATTAGGGCGCCCTGTTGGATGGAGAAAGTTTGCAACTGAGCCAAGCATGTGTTCATGAGGGTGGTGCTTAGAAGGATTGGCATCATTCTTGTTAGAATTTTTACTTCTTCGACCTGAGTCACAGTACAAACTCTCCATTTCAGAGGCTTGGTGCCTTCAGGTAGCACAGCAGCTTTATCTAGTATCCTGCCCCAGTTAATTATGTCAGAACAAGAAAAAAACAGATAAAAATCAATTGACTAGGCCTTCAACACATACAAGATGACCAAAAAGGTCGAAAAACAGAACTGCTGCTGATCCTTCATCCATAACAAGTTGTTGCTACTAGGAAGGATATTTAAATTTTTTTTGCATTAGTTCTAGCGCGTCAAACCCAAAGTACTAAAAGGGGTGTGTTTTTCTTCCTGGAATAGGTAAGCTTGGCACCAATTATGGGGATTGGAACCAGTAGAAACCAAAAGCTTCTTGGTTTTTAGTGTTTGGATAAATAGATAATTAGCTGATACTTTTCAGCTATAATAAAATTAATGGCATCGCTCTAGCATTCAGGATCCATGATACGGGCTAGGTAGTTAGAAAATCTACCTGAATTGGTAGCTGTGACGGATGTGTTCTATCCGTGAAGGAGACACAGGATTATGTATCTCATATAACTCTCGCCAATTCTGTGGCAGCTGTACTTTCAGATTCCTTACAGTCACCACCAAAACCTGCAGGTTTCCAATATCTCAAAAAATTAGTAGGAAAAAATATTGATCCCTATATATGTGAGAGGCCTAGTAGAGAGAACCTGCAAGACCCTCAATAAGACACTTTCTCCAGGCACTCGAACGCAATACAAAGGCTTTCCCAGAGCAACAAAACAAAGACCAATGAATGAACATATCATGGAAATGATGAAGCCCTTGTCCCATCCCTCGTTTGTGCTTACCCACACTACAACTGTAACCCCAATAGAAGCTGAAACAGTTATACTAAACAAAAACCAATTGAAGAAGCTGGCTATGTGCTTGCTTTGTTTTGGATCATTCTGGTCAAATTGATCAGCACCTAAAGCAGGCAGTGAGCCTCTGATCCCACCTCCTCCCAGCGCCACAAAACTAAGAGAAGCATAAAACAGGAGAGCTTTAGTACCATCCACACAGCTATAATTCCCACACGATTCAGGCTGCAGCTTATGATAATGAGACTGAACAATGAGCAACAAATATCCCTGAAAAAAGCAAAAGGTGTCAAATACCCATTAACAAAGAGACTAGTTGAAGGTTAAAAAATTTAGTTACCAGTAACTCGATTCCACCAAACAGTAGGCATGTGTTGAGGCGATTCATGTAGGAGTCGGAGATGAGGCCTCCAACGATTGTAAGCAAGAAAGCTGTACCCAAATAGTTGGTGGTGGTATTTGCAGAGCCGGAAAGATCGAAGTGCATGACATTTAAGAAATACAGAACAAGGCTTACCATGTTTGCGGCAAAGCCTATGTTATTCATCCCCATCATTACTGTAAGATGCATATGAAATTAGCAATATGGCTGTGCTCATTTCCCAAATGAGATGCAATACTAATACCAAACTAAATACGTTGTTCTTACTAAAATTCGATTTGAGAGTTTTAAGTATATAGTGGTGTCATTTGAGTACTTACAAAAAATGAAAAGCGTGGCTTTATGTCCAGCTCTAGGATTCTTCATGGACTGGTAAACACAATTTTCAGCATCTCTTTCATCAGTTGGTCCCTGAACATGAAGAATGCAAGACATACGGTTAGCAAATTGTGCTGGAAATTTATAATATCTCGTTCTTCAACAAACAGAAACAAGATGGAAACTGAATTGAAAGAAGATTACCATAGTTGAGGAGCTCTTGGTTAGCAACTCCACGCACGTCCGGGCACTAACACACAGATAGAGATAGAGAGATGTAATGGGGTGGCTGGATGGGCATATCAGTATATATGAAAATAAGAACATTTTGGTAGACTGAGAATGTTGGCTGCATTGTCTGCCGCCCTGTAAAAATCATACAGTGGTAATAAAATATAACAATAATAAAGTGCAATTAATAAAAACAGCTTGGAGAAAATTACGGTATATAAGTTGATTGACCGGCCATACAAAAATCTACCATCAGAGAAATCTAACAACTAAGGACAAATGTGAGATTATGGAAGTTCTGTTGTAAAAATTTGATGCCAAGATTAGTTATGCGTTTGTAAGTTTGGGGGGATGGAATGAAAATGGAAAGTATAGGAGGGGAAGAGATTATAGTTTTTTTTTTTTGTCATGTTTGTTAGTTTTAGGGAGAAAGCCATGGGAGTTTATTTGTGAATTCAGAAATAAAGAAGGGAAATTTTTTTTTTTTTTAAACTATATTATTATTATATTACCGTTACGTATATAAATATAAGAAATGATATAATTTAATAATATTTATCTATTAGAATTATGTTGCTTAATATTTTTCTTTTTTTACTTTGTTACACACACATATTAAATTGTACTTTATTTATTTTTGTTAAAAAAAACATATATACTTGTAATTTGAAGAATCACAAAAATCTATTTCAACAAGAAATTTAATGTTTGAATCTCATAAAGTTAGAAGGGTAATGTATTGTCAAATATGAGAAAACGACATTTTTTTTAATATATACTTAAACTTTTTTGTGTCAAAATAGGTTTTGTATTAAAAAAAAATTCAAAATATAATAGTTAACAAATAATATTTTATTTCAATAAAATGAAAGCAGAAGCAAGAATTTAAAAGAATAAACATTTGATTATAGGTCTTAGCTTAGGAATATTACTAATTTGTCGAGAGCTTAAGATTGAGATTTGGAATTTTTGTGGAAGGTTCAGTTCACATTAATTGTGGGAATTAGTGGGATTTTATTTTTCTATTATTGTAGTGTTATTTTTTCATCCTTATTGTGAGGACATTGATATTAATTATGTAACTAATTGAGAGTTATACTAGTGAAAGGCTAAATTGTTATATTATTTATTTATAAGGTTATTTTTAATAATATAAAATATCTCACTTTCTTATCTCTCTAAATCCTTCTATTTTTTACGGACAATTCTACATACACAATATTCAAATATAAAATTAAACACTATATTTAGTTTAATCATTAAAAAATAGGACATTACACGGATTTTAATGTCATTTAAATGTGCACTTATACTTATTCAATTTTGAGGGAAAAATTTTGAATCAATTTTATCTCTAAATTTCTTTCTTTCCTTCCTAAAATCACTCACAAATATAAAATTTAAAAAAGAAACAATTATTTTCTTCTTCTCCCTTCCACTTCTCCAAAATAAAAACTTACAAATACAGTATCATACTCATGGGGGATTTATTTTCATCGACAACTCCATGAAATTATGTTATTGAAGTTTGTCTGCTTACAAACCATAGTTACATTCCAAAAGATTCCAATGCGTAATTATTTTTTATTATACTAAGAAGACCATAATTTTATTTTTTTTATTTTAATTTTGATTGATAGCGATAAGATTTGACTGCCAATCACACCACTGATTATGCGTTCTACCGAATTTTATTGGACAAAAATATATTCCAACTTCTAAGCACCAAATTACACTGGTGTAACTAGCATCTCCTGTACCCTCCAATCTTGCTCTTCTATTACAATTTGTATTTGTAGTTTGTGATCAAGTTTGATACTTATAGCTATCCCCGTTGAACTGAACTCGGATTTTTAATTCTATACTGAACTCAAAAAAATATTATTATACAACTCATTAAATAATAAAATATTTATAAATTGTTACAAAAGGGTCATTTTAAAATGTGTCCTAAGAGCACATGCTAAACACGGAAAATAAGAGATATAACCCACTAAATATTATTTGTTTATATATTTACACCGAATTCAATACATAGGGTCCACTAGTATATTATTTTTTTATATATTGAATTCAGTGTAAATATATAAATAAATAATATTTAATGAGTATCATCTCTTATTTTTCGCGCTTAACATATACTCTTAAGACATATATTAAAAAGGCCCTTTGTTTATATGGCCCGGCAGGCCTGCCGTTGCCAAGGTGGAATTTTTTAAAAAAGATTTTAATTTTTAAAATGTACTCTATCATATAAATTTAAACAATTAATCTATTTTCTCTCTCTACAATATCTTTTCTGTTCCAAAATAACTTATAAAATTAACAAAACAAAGTAAAATCAGGTCACCGCCATGGGCCATGTCCACCCACCATAGTCATCATCTCACGTTGCGGAAGTTAATGGTCGAAAATAGTAATGGCTAATGATAGAAGATGATGGCGACTCTGTGGTGGAGGGTTGGTGATAATAAGAATTTTTTGTTCAAGGAGGAGGAGATAAGAGAATTATGACGGGAGTGAGGATGCAAGGGATCGAGACTTTGGGATTTTTTAATCTCGGTGGTGGTCGGCGGTGGCAGTTAGTTCTAGAGACGAACTTCCGTTATTCTACGGTGTAAATCAATTAGAGGCACAACTCGAGAACACCATTAAATTGTTTTAGATCTCAAAATGGCAGGAATCATCTTATCAATTCAACTGCTCAAGGCACCAAATATACCAAGATAATTAAGAATGGAAAGTCAGATTCTAGCGCATTCTATATTTTATGGATTTTTTTTAATTATTTTTTAGAATGTTTTTAATTTAATAATTTTTTTATTTGAAGATCTTTAATTTTTAACTTAATTTTAAATGGGTTGTTGTTTAATTTAATTAAATTAAATTAATTTATCAAGCTCAGTGTAGAAGAATTCCATTAGTCCAACAAGTGTAAACATGTCTCCTATCCCAAAAATATTGCGTAATGGTATGAGAGCGAAAAGAGGCTGATGCGCTTGTTGTTGCGTAATGGTATGAGAGCCAAAAGAGGCTGATGCGCTTGTTGTGGTTCACAAGTTCGTTCCTCCTCTTTACTTCTATGATCCATTGAGATTGCAGAGAGAACTAGCCCAACCCCAACTCTTTGCAGGTGACTAATGCCGTTTCGATCACGAAGAAAATTTTGTATACAGGTATGAGAATGCACATGAACACTAGAGGGATAATGGGAATTAAGGCTGGTGGGACATCAAATCTGCCGACTTTTGTGTCCATGAGGGTACCCTGTTGGATGGAGAAAGTTTGCAACTGAGCTAAGCATGTGTTCATGCGTGTGGTGCTTAGAAGGATTGGCAACATTCTTGTTAGAATCTTTACTTCTTCAACTCTAGTCACTGTGCATACTTTCCATTTTTCAGGCTTAGCTCCCTCAGCAAGAACAGCAGCTTTAAGAAGACTCATTTCCATGTATCTCATATAACTCCCGCGAATTCTGTGGCAGCTGTACTTTCCAGTTCTTTGCTGCTACCATCAAGACCTGCATGTGTAACACCCCCTTCTCGAACTGGAAAGAGAGGTTACGCACAGAACATAACAGAACTAATAAATTGGAATCAAAAGCTTGAATATGAACCCGAATAGTCTAAATAGATAATTGTCAACTGGCTTAAACACGGTCTGAGTATTACAACAATACTAGAAACTAAAATATTAAGCCCTAAACAAAATATCTAAACTATTTACATAAAAGGAAGCTCTCTTCACACATGCCCTTGCTCCCCCTGATTACCTGTCGGAAGAAAAACACAGCATGAGTCAAAAGCTCAGTACGAATATAGAGTGCAAAAAAATAAGAACTAAAATGAATAACAAAACCAACTGAACTGAACAAATCTGAATACATAATAGGCTGAATCAAATGGCTGGGGTGATTTCATGCCGAGCTCAGAACAAAACAGAACAGAAATATACATCGGACTGCGCAATCCAAATGTATGCAAAATCGGAAGGCGTGTTTGGCACAAACAACACCAAACCGCAGAACAAAACAGAAAACTAGGGTCGACCTATACGCCTCCCACAACAAAACACCAATTGGCCAACTCCCATCGGAGCACACAAAATGGAGACGTCGTGTACTAATCACACTGTCACGGAAGTGTTATGCCTCGGTGCCAAGAGGACATGCCTGTGGTACCCCCACATGTGGTTATAGCTCAGGTATACCCTACGGTATATTCTAACAAAAATATTATGTCACAATATATGCGACACAATACAAACAAAATGGGTTCTAATACGCACATGCTAAACTGAAACGAATCGACACAAAGCCCTCAAAATATATTAGCATGTACGTTTCTACAAAATCAAAATAAATACTAGACATATTCTCTAAGTCCAAAGAGTACAAGTTATGAATTTTCGAATATCTAGAACCAAACAATTATATCATAAGCATTTGACTATGAATAATATATCGAAATAATATCTGAATTCTAATTGAGAGACAAAACAAACAAATTAAAATTAAAGAAGTATCGCTGAAAGAGTACGGAATCCGTACCTGGAATAAGCGATGTAATACCCACAATTATAATTGCAATTTGTTAGACTTGCCCAATTCAATCTATTCACAAAAATAACACATTTTTATTAAGTACTATAATTAATTAAGTTCTACATCTCTTTGACGAATCTGAAATCATTTCATTTTACCAAAAATATTTTGAGCATGGTAATACATAGTATAAAATATATTAATAATTAACATTTTTCTTGTTCCCTCCAAAATACATATAAGTGTATTTACAAAAATATTCATTCTATTTTTAATTCTACTATAAACAAATATATTATGTCAAAACTCTAACGTTACAAAAATAATAATTTATTATCCCAAAATGCTAATTACTAACAAAGATATACCAAAAATATATATACTAATAAACTAAATAACATACAAAAATTAAAGTTACAAATAACAAATAATAATAATAAAGCAAAACTAACAAACTAAATAATTAAAACTACAAAATAATACTACTAATGCAAAACTAAACAATTAAGGCTAAAAATAATAATAATGCAAAATTAACAAATTAACTAAATAATTAAAGCTACACATAAAAATAATAATGCAGAAAATAAATACCCAAGAAAAGAAAAAGAAACATACTCGAAATTACGAAGAGATCCACTGTCTCCAAAGAAAACCAAAATAAATTTGGGCTTATATCAATACCCAAAATTCAAACAAGGAAATAAAATATTTAACTAGGGAGATTCTTACTTAAAAGACCCTCACACAAAAAAGTCATTTCTCACAATGGGAGGTCTTTTTTGTTAGTGTATTAAAAGGAGATGGGTAAAGTCATATTTATACGCTAAGGAAGGGAAGGAACTTTTGAGAAAGGGCGATGTGGGACTATTGAAAGAAAGAAAGAAAAAGAAAGGTGGGTATTACAGCATGAGTGCATGCTTTCATTTTTTCAAAGGAATATTGCTAAAAATAACTATTGATCCAAATACATGTGAAAAAGCGTCGCGAAATAACTACCAGGTCGAATACTTTCTTGACCCAGTAATGTACTTAATTTGTTAACCTTGTAGCATGCATAAAGAGTACCTAGAGCTGGCAAAATTAATGGTTAACCCATCAACCTGTCCAACAACTCGATCATGATTTAATGGGTAAAGTTATCCATTTGTTTTAACAAATCTTAAGTTAAATGGATAATACAAAAGATAAAGAGGTTGGTGGGTAAAATCGTGGGTTATATGGGTAAATGACAAACATAGTCTAGCGAGTTATGCAGTGACTGTTTACTCCCCTCGCTTCTAACCATGCATCCAGTAGCCTCGCCATGGCTAGTTGATGGTATGGTCAAAGGTGACAAAAATAAAGAAAAGAAATTCCAGCTCCTCCAACCACGTCTCCTCCGATGTCGTCAGCGACACCAGTTATGTGGTCGGCGGCGAGCAACTCCTTTTGGGTTCCTATTATACATATCCATATAGATAGATATAGATGTAGACCGGATAGTATACAGAATGATTTTTGGTTCATATATAAAAAAGTAAAAAAACTGACTCGAGTTTTGTCCTCTTCTATTAAGTTTTTATTGCTTTACAGCTTTAAATTTATTAATGCCGACTCATTATATACATATTTATATACAATATTTAGAAAATCAGATCAGATCGACGGTCCGACAGCAGTTCGATCGAAATTGGTTGATTTTTCGGTCCAATCCGACCAAAAAATCGAAAAAATAGTGACCCGATCAAAAACCAGTTGACCACCGGTTCTACCGGTTGTCAAGTTTTTTTTTTTTTTTTACAAAAATATTTTTAATAAGATTATAACATTATTTTATTATATTTTAATTTATAAAAAATTAGATATTTTAAAATTTTATTAATTATTTATAATATATTTTTTTTATGTATTTATGAAGTCACTGGTTCAATAACGGTTCGACCACCGGTCAGAACAGTGACCCATCCACCCAATAACTTTTTTGATTCGATGACCGGTCCAATTTTCTAAACATTATTTATATACAAATGAATACTGCTACTTTTAGTTATCAAATATTCAAATAGCACAAACATATTATTTATTATGATTTATTTATATTTATTCATTTATTACTAAAAATTTATACTAATTTGTCTCAAAACGAGGTCACTGAGTGTATAGAAAAAATTTAAAACATAACTTTTAAATTTTATATGGGTTGATGAATTCAACTCAAATCTATTTAATTTTATCCACATTCAACCCATTTAAAATTATCCATGAATGACCTAACTCATTAATGACTCATTACCCTTTAAATTTTATCATTTACCCATTAAATCAATCCATTTGTCACCCCTAGGAGTACCTGTAAAACTCTCAATAAGGCACTCGAGCACGATAAAATGGTTTGCCCAGCGCAACAAAACAAAGACCGACGAATGAACAAACGATGGAGATAATGAAGCTCTTGTCCCATCCTTTATTTGTGCTTACCCACACTACAACTGTAACTCCAATACAAGCTCCAGCAGTTATACTAAACGCAAACCAGTTAAAAGAAGCTGGCTATGTGCTTGCTTTCCTTTGGGTCATTCTCGTCGAACTGATCTGCTCCTAAAGAAGGCACTGAGCCTCAGATTCCACCTCCTCCAAGCGCCAAAAAGGAGACAGAAGCATAAAACAGTATAGCTTTAGTACCCTTAACACAGCTATACTCCCCACATGCTTCAAGTTGTAGTTAAGGATAATGAGACTGTATAATCAGCAGCAAATATCCCTGAAAGGAATTTTTTTTTTTGTTTAAAAAAGGGTCATTTTTTTTTTGCCAAAAAAAGGATAATACAATAAAGATCCAAACTCTAAAGGGTCATTTTGACTGTATCAATTGTGACATTCTTTACAGGACGGAGGAAGTACGTGAACTTAATTGAAGGGTAAAAAGTTTAGTTACCAGTAACTCAATTCCGCCAAAGATTAGGCAAGTGTTAAGGCGATTGATGTATGTGTCAGAGACCAGCTCTCCAACGAGTGTAAGCAAGAAAGCAGTGCCCAAGTAGTTGGTGATGGTATTTGCAGAATCAGACAGATTGAATTGCATGCCAGTCAAAAAATACAGAACCAGGCTTACCATGTTTGCCACAAAGCCTGTGTTATCCAGAAACATAAGTACTGCAATAAATATATTAAACATGCCATAAGGTTATGCTCATTTGAGTCATTTCCCAAAAGTACTGTAGTACAATATTTTGTTCTTGCTAGACTTTATTTTGATGAATTGTTATATGATTAGTACTTACCAGAGATGAGAAGGGCGGGCTTATATCCACCTTTTCTAGCATTCTTCATGGTCTGGTAAACTAAATGTTCAACACCTACATCATTCGCTCCCTATACATGTCAATAAAAATGAGACTAATACAAGAAGTTAATGGACTCCAGATACTTTTTCCTTCTTAGTCCTTCTAAAAATTATTATAGATACATTTTTAATTTTTAATTTTATAATATGAAGTCTCTAACATGTCATTCCTTGTATTTAGTTATTTACTTGGATTGAATATTATCATGTCAACACTACTATATTTACAGTAAATGTTACGTAAATATTTGAAAGAATAATGTTTTTCTTAAAAGTAATCGATTTAAAAATGTGTATCTAATTTTAGAATAGAGTAGTTAACTAGCTAAAAAACGCGTGCTTTGGAAATTAAGATCCTTAAACGAACTGAAATTAAATGGAAACTAATGAAACAAGAAGATTACCATAGTTGAAGAGCTTTTAGCTAGCAAAATCACAGATTGATGGGATGGGATGGCTAGATTAGCTTTTAGTGACTTGCATAAATATTTGCTAGGCTGAAGAATGCTTGGTTGAGTGCATAGTTTGCTGCCGCCTTCAAAACCAAACAGGGGAAAAAGGACACGGCAAAAAACAGAACATGTGGTCTACCCCAATTAACTTAGTTTTAGGAAATTTTGGACAATTTCTCCGAGGCTTTTGATGCTTCAGCAGTCCTTCCCTCACTGTATCAGGCACATCCCAAATCCAATACATTGTCAAATAGTATGTGCCAGCTAAGTCCATACATTACATGGTCCGTCCATTATTTAAATTTCCGTTTATAAATAATATTTGCAGGATACGGATAAAATGGGTTCAACAAAGCATCAAACCAGATGGATAATGATCAGTTACAAAAGTGAAAAAACGTTACCATCAATCAAATATATATATATATATATATATATACACACACACACACACATTAACTAACTCATCACTACACATTTTTGTTTCTAATTGTTGTATCAGGGTGGCCTTCATTTTCATTTGCAACAAGTACTGTTAAATTTTATGATTAATGTTTGTCGGATTACACATTAAGGTTTTGCATTCATAAAAGATGCCATACATACATTGCATTGTACTTTATTTTACAGTAAATCCGGGCAGGATACTAGTTTGCACAACAAAAACAAGAAGATCACAAGTTTATTTGTTGGACTAATAACATTAAGATTTTTCTGTAATGCCCGCCTAACCTCTTTTTCTGTGGGCTATGCCAGCACTTAGCATTTGTACTAATACAGCATACGGGGGTAATGAACTTGGACGAAATATACCGTTGTATCTGGCATTTCAGGCAACTCGGAATCCTCCTCAACAAGAAGATGAGAGCTTGAGAAATGATCATACCGCTGAACCACTAGCGTCTAGCACCGAGGCGGTGGTGGGAGAAGTCAGAGGTAGCCATGTAGCTCCCAATCGGCCCGAGTTCTGGATAATCACTACTCTCAACCAACTTAAGAATAGCTGGTGGCAATCTTGCCACTAACACCAGATTGAACTTGCTCATTGATTTAAAACCTGCGATTATGTCCCCTTTACTCGCAACCATTCTCTCTCCATGCAATTTGGCCTCGTTCCTGCTTTTAGCCTCAGAGAGAAATTCCTCTTCACTCTTGATAGTATTGTCATGGTCAACTTTTGTAACCGAGTGCTTAGACCCTCTAGAATCTCCCGTGCCACATACTATTTTTATTGATTGTCCTGATGGGGCCACAAATTTTAAGATGGCGAGTGAAATCCGTGAATGCTCGGCCAATCTCGCGCCATACGGGAGAGCCTCACAGTCATCCTTTCCACCAAAATATGGAACACCAATTGTGAAGGACAAATCACTTGCTGTGACTTGAGAGTTGAGTGGTGCCACCTAGGCCTCTATCAACTAAAATACCAACTGAGCACGGAGCATGACGGATCACCCGTTGGTTCAGCAGTGTTTAAAGGTATTTTTATTTTTGTTATATATGTTTTCTAATATAGACATCTAATTAGGGTCATAACAAGGCTTATTCTTCAAGTTTGATCAGCGAGTTAATCTTAATAAGGTGTCTTAGTGAAAACAAAAATAGAGTCATGCTCAAATTTTATCACATTTAGCTCAAGAACAACTTGCTTAACTGCTCAAGTCCATTTTAATTCAATTCATTATATATTTAACTAATTAAATAAGTTTTCTTCGATAAATTTCAAGTTCGTTTAAAGTTGAATTTAGATGAAATTGTTTAACTTTTACTCGAGTTCAAGTTCGAAATCACACTTAATTAAATTAGCTAAAAGGAATATCCAAAACAAGTTAAGATTAATAAGAAATGGATCATAATTAAAGGAGAATATTTGTAATTTGCCAACAAGAAACTAGAAAATTAATTTATCAGTTCCACTGATCCACTCCTAGCATCAGACACCGGAAAATTCCCGGTTCTGGCTAAGATGTAAAACCCAGCCCGCAGCCGTACACTTTGAAACTAAAACCCTCCACTCCACATTTTCCAAAACGAGAAGAAAGAAAATGGCATCTAAGTTCTTCTCCAAGCTCCCGAAACGCCTAATCTTACAACAAACCACCACCCACTTCTTTTCCACCCTCTCTCCTCCATTCCCATCATTCCGTGCAGTCAAATCCACCATCAAGTCCGAATCCGACCCCGTCAAGCTCGCCCAGCTCTTCTCCTCTTCCCCCCCTTTCGCCACTTTCCGCCGCCACCGTTCCCTCTTCCACCTCTCCGTCCGCAAGCTGGCTCGTTTCAAACGTTTTGACCTCATCGATCAAATCCTCAGCACCATCCTCCGCAAGTCAACTCCCCAACAGCTCAATTCCGAGGGATTTTGGACCCGTATAATTATTTTGTACGGTGAAGCCGGTATGACTGATACTGCACTCCAAGTATTTGATAAAATGCTTGAACAAAAAGCATGCCCTTGTACTGAAAAGTCACTTTGTGCTATCCTTTCTGTTTATCTTACTAATAAAATTTACGACGATAGGTTTCACCAGGCCTTTGTTTCAGTTCCGGCAAAATTGGGTGTTTCTCCTGGTGTTAAGTCGTATAATTTAGCGTTGAAAGCGTTTTGTGAAGCAAAAGATATTGGTTCAGCTAGGGCATTGCTTGATAAGATGGAAAATGTGGCTCAAGTGGTACCCGATATTGTTTCGTATAATGTATTGTTGGGTGCTTATTTGGCAAAAGGGGGTAAGAGTGGATTTGATGAGGTGGTGAAGGAGATTTTGAAGAAGGGTTTGGAGGGAAACTTGACTACTTATAATCAGAGAATTTTGAGGTTGTGTAAGAGTAAGGAGGTAACTAGGGCCATTAAATTGTTGGATGAGATGGTATCCAAGGGTGTGAAGCCGAATTCTGCAACTTATAATGCTATTATTTTTTGTTTTTGTAAGGTTGGAAATTTGGAATCCGCTAAAAAGTTTTTGGAAAGAATGGTCAGTGATGGTTATGCTTCCCCGCCAACTTATTTTAATTTGATGCGGCAGATGGTTCAGGAGGGAGAGTTTGGTTTAGCATTGGAAATGTGTAAAGAAATCTTAAGGAGAAAATGGATTCCTCCATTTGAGGCCATGGAGGGTCTGGTTAATGGTTTAGTTAAAATGTCAAAAGTAGAGGAGGCAAAAGAGGTGGTTGAGGAGATGAAGTCGAGGCTTAGAGGAACTGCTGTAGATTCTTGGTGAAAGGTTGAATCTGCCCTTCCTCTGTGCAAGTCGTCAACTAGTTAACAAGAGTAGAGTATGACTTTTGGTTCATCAGCTCAAAGCATAGTATGCTTTAAATCTTATTGTTTTCCTTATTGTTGGTTATACATATATGTTTTGGGTAAACAGATTACTGGTTAAAAATGAAATCTTTGAAAAAATTCAAATAAATTTGAGTTTCTTATATACACCACATACATTTTTGTTTGCTTTAGTTTTTGGTGTTGCAACCTCGGTCAATGGCATAAAATCTCATACATATAGAGTTAAAATTGTACTTTCCTTTGCCTAGTTCTTTGAATTTCGTAGATATTGGTTTGGTCAATGAGCTTGAGCAGGTCTTGCCCCAAGAGATGGAGGAACTTTTAAAGGGAGATTTTTTGAATCTATGTTCACCTTTCTTTTCTTTCTTTCTTTCTTTTTTTGCTTACTTTGTTCTTGTCTGGACAAAGTACTATGTTATGTGTATTCTGTCTTGTTTGTTCATAAACTCTTTTGAGCCAATATTTTCTTGATAATTTTCTTGAGTTCGGCATCATTTTGGTGTTGTATGTACATGTTCATAACGCCCTTCATTTAATGTGCTGTGGATGACTAGAATTTTTGTTCAAGGCAATGCTGACAGTGTAAGCTGGTTATAGAGGAAATGTGAATACTAAATACAAACAGGGAGTTTGTATTCTGGTTTTACTGTTGCCAATATCTCAGTTCTTTCCAGTAGTATATAGCAAACTGACTGACTATAAGTTTTCAAGCCTAACAATTAAATCATGTCACTTGATTAGTATATGGTGTAAACAGTTGTCAACTTTAGGTTGGTGGAAAAGTGTCCTATCATGATTAGTATTAGTATATATAATTTATATGTAATGTATGATCTGAAAAATAGATAATTGTAAGCATAAAGTTTTAGTCATGGCTTTTGTCTTGTATGTGGAGCAATCTTGTTATTCATTGTGCTACTTCTACCTATTTAACAGCTTTATGATTGAATTGTTTTTAGTAATCCCCTTAGTTAAGAAAGGAGAGTACTAGTTAAGTTATTGACATTTCTATATTTAAACCAAAAAATATCTTATAATTTAAAAATCAAATTAAAAAATATTATGTATCCGAAATAAACCTAATTTTCGTAAAGAATATCATAAATCAAAATAGAAATGTGAGTTTAATTTCTGTCTTAAATTGTAAAAAAATAAAAAAAATAGGATTCTCATTAGTAGATTGAGGGAGTGCTACTTTATTAAACAATGGATTATTTTATGTAGCAAAGAATATAATACACATAAAAATTTATATCTCAAGTATAGAAGGATATAAACTATTTGATTTTGTTGTTGTAGCCGTATTTTGATTAACTGTTATCAATTTAAATATGACAACCATCGGGAATAAGCATTATGCTAAAATGAGGTGGCTTTTAAAAACAAAATTAAATTGTAGGCCTTTGCAAATGTCTTGGTCGGTTGGTCCCATAATACGCAATCGAGACCTTCTTTTTTTTTTTTGAAAAGTTCTAGGCAGGGGGTTAAAATATTTTTATTTTATTTTATGCATGGAAATAAATGAAATTATGGGGAGAAAATCAAAACAAAAGTTCCTTAAACAAAACACGCTTCAGATTTAGGGCTCGAACAGAGCTGCGAGATAGATAAAGTCACACAAAGCTTAGAGCATCTCCAGCAATGGTTTCCTAGACTATATTTAGTCTAGGATTTATTTTTCCGCTCCAGCAGATGGATTAAATATAGTCCATGACTATATGTGATATCCTCAAAAGACTATATCTATGAATGAGATAGTCCATGGACTATAAATTTACTAATATTTAAATAGAAAAGTAGAAAGATGATAGGAGTTTTGTTGAATTTATTAATTATTTTAATCTTTTTATATTATAGTCCATGGGATAGTCCATCTGCTGGAATGATGGAAGACTAAAGGACATTTGCTGATGTCATATGGACTAAATATAGTCCATAGGATAGTCCATCTGTTGAAGATGGCCTTAGAGAGAGCATAGAAGAGAAAAGGACGAAGAGAGAAGAAGTCGTTGCTTCTGGTTCGCCTCTGCAGCTCATAACATATGCTTTTGTAACTTTTGCATTTGGGTTGGATGTTGAACTATTTTTTTTTATGTTACTTCTTCTGGTGTGAAATTGACACTAATATACTGCTAAACCAGCTCCAATTTTTATTTATGAAATTGTTTTGATCTCTCTGCCTGTGAAATCAATGTATTATTCTTTACACAATCTTTCGTCCCGAGATGAGAGTGCGGCTTTCCTTTTTTGGACGTCCCAAATTCTGGGTCGCTTTCAATATGGTTGTATCGTATCTCATTGTATTTAATTATGCTTTGATCGGTTAATTGTTTCATTTTTGGATGGAGGTTGTATATCCAAAAAAGGTGTTATTGTTATGGTTTTGTTTTTGGCCATCTAAGATCATGAAAGAATAATTGCTTTGACTTATAATTTTAGCTACCTAATAATAGCCTTTTGTAGTGTTTTTCTCTGCTTGCGCTTCATGAAATTGGAGCAAAATGGCAAGCTATTCTGGAAAAGGAGCCCCTTCAAATGGGTCTGTATATGTTTGTAACTTGCCCCCAGGGACGGATGATAACATGGTAGCTGATTATTTTGGCACAATTGGGTTGATTAAGGTATGGAACCTTAAGTTTCTGTTTTCGTTACAGTTTTTTCAGTATTAATAGCTCTATGTTAGTTATAAATCTACCAGTTTGTGCAGCTTTATGTTTACCATTCTAATACTGTACAGAAAGACAAACGAACTGGTCGGCCAAAGATATGGTTGTACCGAGACAAGGTCACCAACAAGCCAAAGGGAGATGCTGCAGTGACATATGAAGATCCATATGCAGCATTAGCTGCTGTAGAATGGTTTAACAACAAGGAGTTTCATGGTGCCACCATTGGAGTTTTTATAGCCGAGTCAAAAAAAGATGACAACTCATATAATTCGGAAATCCCTGCTGAAGAGCCAAGTTTAGGTGGTGATCTTGGTGGGCTGGAGGATAGTGTCAATGATAGGAATGGAGGTGCTGGAAGAGGTAGAGGTCGAGGTGACGTTTCATCAGGAAGCAAGGCATGGCAACAAGACGGGGACTGGACGTGTCCGAATACAAGGTCTGTGATATGATATTGGTGAGCAGCTCTTTCTTGCTCTTTCTATCAGCACTTCGTTTATTCTCTTCAAGTTAATGTTTTGTCATCCAAATGGCTACTTCTGTACCTTATTTGTATCAGTTGTTCCAATGTAAATTTTGCATTTCGTGGAGTTTGCAATCGTTGTGGAAGCGCTCGGCCAACTGGTGCCTTTGGTGGTGCTGCAGGAGCTGGTGGTCGGGGGAGGGGCCGTGGCGCTGAGGCTGGAGGCCCTGGCCATGCAGTTGGAGCTCCTACAGGACTTTTTGGTCCAAATGATTGGCCTTGTCCCATGTAAGATTTATTTATTTTTAATATATGAAATAGACATATGATATTATATTATATTTTCATCATTTGTCCTTTAAATGATATAGAAAATGTCTTTAAATTTGACTAAAAAATATTTTATGTTATATATTGTTTCCGATTACTGAATTTGGTTGCATATAAATTTTTAGTCTTAAATATTGTCTCGTGTGTGTGTGTGTGTATATATATATATATATGGTATGTGCAGATACAACTTTTTCTTCACGGATATTATGTAATGTATATAAGTTACATGCATGCACCTAAACATATGTAAATATAAATCATGTACGTACACATTTATATAAATTAACTAATTAAGTATGAGATGCTTATATCAGTATATGCATATCTGAATGTTAGTTTATTTACCCTTTTCGTCGGGAAGATAGACAAGTGCATCTTGGTGTGTTGCTGACTTGCTGTTTTTTTAGCTTCTTCCTTATGCTTCGATGTTTTTGCTTCAGGTGTGGCAATATCAACTGGGCAAAGCGCAACAAATGCAACATCTGCAGTACCAACAAACCTGGTGTTAGTGAAGGTGGTGTGAGGTATTATACAACTACTACAATGATTTTGTATTATTTCCTTTGATTGTTTTGTTGACCTTGCAATTTTGTATACTTTTTGGTGAAATGTGTGTATGTTTTTGGTTTATTTAATTTTGGCTTCAATCTTGTTTCTTGTGTTTCTTTTAATTTTATTTGCTTTAAGCCGTGAGAGTTAGAACATTTATATAAAGAATAAAATTTCACATCTGAAGTCTTTAAACAGCTTTCCTGGCACATTTCCAAGTTAAACTTATCTTTTTGCCTTAGATTCTCAGCTAATTCTTTTGAATTGTTTATATCATTGACCTTTCCTTTTCAAAAATACGAGCGATTATAATCACTTGAACTATTAATATTTATCACATGCACTAAAACTTTTTGTCTTTGAACATATCGGTTGAAGAATTATTAACATTCACAGATATTGTTATTCCTTGGCTTATTATTCATTGTTGTACTTGTACATAGAGGAGGACGTGCTGGAGGTTACAAAGAGCTTGATGAAGAAGAAATAGAGGAAACTAGACGACGTGGGCAAGAGGCTGAAGAAGTAAGATCAGCTTGAACTAGCAGTAGACAGAGTTATACTCTTTATTCCTGATTTGACAGTATATCTGTATTTTAGGATGATGGTGAAATGTATGATGAGTTCGGCAATCTGAAGAAGAAGTTTCATGCCAAAATGCAGCAAGCTGAAGCTGGTCAGGTGCTCCCTGGTACTGGGCATGCAGGATGGGACGTTGAGTAACTAGGTAACCTATAATTTAATGATTTGTAATCCTTCTAGGTAGTTGAGCTCCGTTGTAGTTGTGTCTACTTGCATGATTTATTAGAAACATGAGCAAAGTGCCTCATTTTATATCTGCCATTGCCACCTTTATATATATCCTTTCTTCTCTCTTGACTGGTAACCAGGTTAGGGCTTAGGTTTATGGTTTAGAGTTGGGGTTAAGATTGGAGGATAAACTGAGAGAACAGAGAAGTGATAAACAAGCAATAATGCTTCAAAAATTGTTAAAATAAATTCAATGGAATTAGTACTTATGAGTTACATGATTTTATATAGTAAAGTAACAAAAAACTAATTCTTGGGGGCTAAGAAAACCTAACAAAATAAGGACACAAAATTGTAATAATAATATGCTAGAATAATCTTATTGTCGGACTACTTTGGCATGGATTTCCAAGCCTCTGGTATTGGTCCAACAAAGTTAGGTGGTTGTCGTGCATCATCTATCCTCTCTCCAAGCTAACTATATTCTCAGTTCTCCCTCTACCTTCATCTCTAAATGCAACACGACCACAATCTATCTCCACGGCCACAACGCAGTCCACTCTACCTTACAGAGCCCTAACCACTTTTTTTAAGGGTTCAATAAATAAGAGGCCTAACCACTGAAGCTCGAACCGAGAGCTACAATAACTAACTCCATTTTCCCAACCTCACTGCCACCAACATCAGTACTCAAACACCATGATACAAGTAAAATGGGTTGGAACAAGATGAAGATAAATATTGTACAATCTCTATATGTTATGAGATGTCTCTGCCCAAGCCCATTGATTTAGGTCCCTAAATATATGCATGGTGTGAAAATAATCTGATTTGAGGAGGGAGGAACCCAGTTTATGACATCCTTGTTCCCTTTGAACAGAGAGGCTTGACCGCGGTGCTTCATTTTGTGTTCAGGATCTTGTGCATGATGATATAGATATTGTATCTTGTTTCTTATTTTTTGAGCATCTAGTAGATATTTTTAAATACATTTGCACTACAATGGCATCTCAGTCGGTCAGTTGGTTCAGTTTACCTGTTTGCAAGTTCATTGAATAGGCAAATTTTGGATAAATTATGGCTCATAAAGCCATTCTGAAACTTGCTGTGGTTCAATAGTTTCAACATGGGTTAAGAATTGCTAAAACTTTGAAATGACAAAGAAAAGTGTCTAAATTTTGGCGATGGCATTGCTTAAAGTTTGTGATAGAATTAAAAGTCAAAAAAAATTCATTAACAAATTTTCTACTTTAAAAAAAATCGTATGTACTCTTCCCCTTTGCTTTTCTCATGTACTGCAGAAAGTTGTGCAAGATTTATTATTGGGTAAAGATTCTTTTTTGAAAAATTTTACACCTGAAGCCTTATTTAATGTGGGACACTGTTAAATTCTTTCACCATACTTTATTTTACTAAAGTTATCCTGCTTGTATATTTGAGTGATACTAACCTGCATAGTATTTAATGTTTGAAAGCAGTTATCTCAAATTTAGATTATCTCTGACATCTGACTATGTAACTGCTTAACCCATCGCACAGAACTTTAATGTATGTTGCATTCCATGTTTCTATTCCTGTTGAGGTAGTGGAACAGTGCCAATTCTGCTCCGGATTCAAGTGGTTCTGTTTCTGTTTTCTTAGGAGAATGGTTATGGCACTTTGTGTATTGATTTTGTGGTGTGAGATTGATTATTATTATTTTTTGTTTAAAAATGATATCATTGGCAGGCGTGAGTGACAGAGATAGAAGAGAAAGGAGCAGAGACAGAGGAAGGGAAAGAGAGATGAGAGTGAGTAGCAAAATAAGAGAACGAGAAGATAGGGATAGGCGCAGGAGCAGAAGTCGGGAGAGGGAGAGGGACAGGGGAAGAGACAGAGACCATGACCATGATTATGATTACAATAGAGACAGGGAATATGGGCGTGACCGGGATCATGAACGAGAAAGGGACAGATGCCGGCACTGAGGGTGATACTAAAGTCAGAACCTGGTTTTTCTAAATATTGAGTTTTCCAGAATGTATTCTTTTTCTGGTATTTTGGACCAGTATTTGCAGAAAGGATGACAATATTTGAACAGTTGGTAACTTGAAGTAATTGGTACTCTAGACTTCAGCACATCTTTCTCGTAGATTTTCATTTTTCACCGAGAAACCTTGATTATTATTTTGTCATCCATACTTGAAAATATGGGTGAACCAAGTGTGTTGCAGGCATATTCATGGAACCAAATATTTTCATCTCGAGACTTGCAGTTGGTATTCCAATGCCTTTAAACAAGTTTGAATCGAGTGCCACCTTTGTTATTCTTTAATTGCTATGTATTATCGTGTTCCTTGGTGATCTTATGCACAACTACATTCCAAAATTTACTATTTTAAGACTGTTAATAGAAAAAATGAAGGGCGTCAAGCTCATTGATTTATGGGTTTGCTCTAAATCCTGCAACTAACCTTGCTAAAAAAGGTAAAACAAAAGATCTGAACTTACCTTTTACTTGATCTATTAACAGTAAAGGAGTTATCGTGATTCATTTGAGAGGGGATTTACTGTTTTGATATGGATTTTACTTATATATAGTATGTTCAGAGTAAATCAATACGCACTTTTGAAATACTCAACTTCTTTCCAGATTTTTTTGAACATTGAATTTGTCAATGACTAAGAATATGTTTGGGATTGTTTAAAAAATGTGATTAATGTTTGTGTTTATAATAAAAGTAATTTGTGTTTCGCAAAAGAAAATATTTGGAATTACTTAAAAAATATGTGATTAATGATTTTGATTATTGTTTTTGCTTATAATCGGTTTTAAAAAAATAGTTTGCATTTGGTAAATAAAAAACACTTGAATTAATAAAAAGTGAAAATTGTTTGGTATAAAAAAAAATATTAATCGCTTATTTCAAGTGTAAATTATTAAAAAAAGAAGAATGTTTTGAGAAGTAAAAATAGGTAATTGATAAAATTACTAAAATAAATAAGGATAGATTAGTAATATATTTAGTCAAATCTGATTATTAGATTTGACAAATGATTAAAAGTTTCAAATTGGAGTTTCTAATTATTTTCATAAAGAAATATTATAAACAGTTTTAATATCAATTTATCAAACATTTTTTTATTATTTAAAACTGATTATATGTATATTTGACTGCTTATAAGCAATCTCGAACACCCTTTTAGACTAGTAAAAAGTAGAAAGTGTTGGATATATAAAATAAAATAAAATAATTGATTATCACTTATTTTAAGCATAAATTCTAAAAGAAATATTTGGAAAAGTAAAGATAGATAGTGCATGAAACTGCTAAAGTAAATAGGGATATATAAATAATAAACTTGGTTAAATTTAATTATTAAATTTAGAAAATAATCATAAGCTCTAAATTAGAACTTTTGATTATTTTTATAAAAGTGAATATAAATAATTTTATAATTAAATTATTAAATATATTTTATTTGATAAAATTAATTATAAACAAATTTGAGTGACTAAACAATCCCAGACAATCTCTAATCTAGTAATCCGTGCTAGATGTATACACTTATACATACAAACACTACTACTCCACTCGGACTTGATTTCATAAAAACTGTTTGGGTTTGACAAGGTTGTTTTGTGGTGGCAGGCTGGCAGCGGTAAGAGAGATTGTAGCCAAAAGGCCCAAAAATGCTTTTGGGCCACTAATTTAATTCTTGAACCGAAGAGCATGGGCCTAGCTCTATCGTTCTCTTTTAAACGATGGAAAAATATAGACGGCCCAAATTAAACTACAACCTATCTCCATCGCCCATCCATTGCTTTTAAACCCTAGTGTTCTCTATGAGCCATTAGAGTTCAGTTTTTTTTCACATACACACTCCTTGGCTTTCCCTCTCAGTCTAAGGTATACTGCATCTCTCTTCCATCCTCAATCTCAATCTCAATCTGTACAACATTTTTAGTGTTTATGAGAAAATGTAGACTCGTTAATAAAAGAAAATGAATAGCGCCTCAGAAATGAAGTAAAATGATATTTATTTTTTTAAAAAAATTCCTGTAAAACGAACATTTTCTATTTATTTTTTTATGAAAAATCATTAGCTTTTCTGGATTTCTTCATATAAAGTTGTTGGATTGTGGGTAATTAGTTTCTTTTATAGAGATTTAGTTTCACTTTTGGGGTAAATATCAGTGTTGAATTTTGCCATAAGAAATCAATTTTCTTCTGAAATTTGATTTTAAGTTTGTTGAAATTACTCGACTAAAAAAGTGTGAGGCATACAACATAAATTTATATGGTTACTTTTTGGATTAAATTGTCCTATTGGAAATTAATTTGTTTTTTATCAGACAGATAATTTTATGTTCACTTGATCAGAATGCTAGTGAAAGAATTGGTATTTGAATTTCTGTTCCTTGTTAAATTATTGAAGTTAGTTGTAGGAAATGATATTTGTTTGTTGTACCTTTACATGAAATGTAGGGTTATTCTTTGTAACGTTTGGAACTGTTTTTCATCTTGTTCATTTCAATTTCAATATGTAATTACAGCTATTCTGACTTGTCTCGACAGTAACCAGTTTAGTATGAACCTAACTTTTCCTAATTTAGTTTTGTGATTTTTGAACAAATATAATTAAAAATGTTCAATCCACATTCATACCTCATAAATTTTAGAAATGATTTGATCAGCATTGTTGAGTCTTTTGCTTATGTTATTGGACTAGTATTTAATTGTGTATGTTGATAGGCTAGTTTATTATCTGATATCAATTCCTTCGAGCCAGATCTGTGAAGATGTATACTTCAAGAAAGAAGCTCCACAAAGATAAGGATGTAGAACCTACTGAATTTGAGGAGTCAGTTGCTCAGGTTCTCTATCAGTGTTGATTATTTATTTATGTTTTAATATTCTCGCCTGGCTTTACATCATTTACAGGAACATGTGATTAGAATTTTATATGCTTTGTATTCAGGCCTTATTTGATTTGGAGAATACGAACCAGGATCTTAAAAGTGAACTGAAGGATCTATACATCAACTCTGCAGTGTAAGAATGACTATACATGTATGCTTTTAGTAACAACTTTTTGGTGCTTGTATAATTAATGGAAAGTGTTCTTTATTGTATTCTTGCCTCAGTCAAATTGATGTAGCTGGGAGCCGAAAGGCAGTTATCATCCATGTTCCCTTTCGATTGAGAAAAGCTTTCCGAAAGATTCATGTAAGGCTAGTCAGAGAGCTTGAGAAAAAGTTCAGCGGGAAGGTAATTGTTATCCTAGTTTTAGTTTCCATTTTATTGAACAAAATATGGTAATGTTTTTTGTTATGACTTTTATCGGTGGACATTATTCTCATTCAACCTAAAATAATAACTAAATGTGATGTATGAGCTCCGGATCATTTCCTAGAGCTATGAAACTTATTACCATTTTGGAAGTGAATAATGTTTATGGTCTTATAATTCTTCTTTCTTATTCCTTTCATGACCTCTTAGACGTGCTATTCTATGTTTTTAACTTGTTACAAATCATGCTCCCCTTGAATATAGCAGCGGTTACACTCCCCCCCCCCCCCCTCTTTTTTTTCTTTTACTTTTCTGTTAACTAGCCTTATCATCTCTGTACAGATTTCTATTTTTCAAGGTGGTGGCATGACAACTTGTTCCGACTCCTTGATATTATTTTAGGCTCTTATTTTAAATTATGAACTTATATGTGATTTCCTGGCATTTCTGGCTCAACTCATATTATATTGTGTAAGCAGAGCCCAAGTCATTATCGCCTCTCATTTCAAGGAAGTTATATTCTAATCTTTCTGTTATTACAGTTAAAACAATAGCTTGCATGACTATAGCATGTTTTGCTTTTTATTGCACATTTTTTTCCCTCAATCAACTGCCTTGGTGCCATGTTATCGAAATTTACTGATGGAAAGGAGCCAACTTTTTAACCTATTATTTTTTATGAGCTCTTGCACTAACTTCAATTCCTTCTCTTTAGCTGGTATTCATTAGTCCTAGTTGTTTTAAATCCAACTGCAAAGTGAATCTTCATTCATAATTCAGTACTTTTTTGAAGTAGAAGAGATATCCTCCAACTCGTTTACGTGTGCTGAACCTTGCAAGTTGCAGTGGTTTTCATTCTTATGATCTGTGTGTCATTTCTTGCTATTCTTATGCCTTTATCTTATACAACATTATATGTAATTCCATACTTGTGCCTTTGTTATATTTTTGTTGTTTTTTAAAAGGACTTTTATGCAACTTAAACATGACCCCCCTTTCTCATCTGTGCAATCTTCCTTTATTTCTAGGGGTTGATTATTTTGCTGTACTTGTGGTAGTAATAAATTGCTAAATACTTTTCTTGGTGGTTGTGCTTGTAACACATTATGAACATCTTACAGGATGTAATTTTCGTTGCAACCCGGAGGATATTGAGGCCCCCAAAGAAAGGCTCTGCTGCTCAACGGCCTCGCAGCAGAACTTTGACTGCTGTGCAAGATGCAATGCTGGAGGACGTAGTTGTCCCTGCTGAGATTGTTGGGAAGCGTGTCAGATATCGATTGGACGGATCCAAGATAATGAAGGTAAGCTATGAAAAGTCACATCTCATACACTTTTTTTATTTATAAATTCATCCCATAAACACTCGTTGATCTTTTAATGATTATTTTAAAAGCCAAAATAAGAATTAATGGGGTTGGTTATAGCCTGGAGGAAGGATTGCTTCTTCCTCACTATTGTAAATTAAAAGGCAAAAACTTAGTTTGTGAACATTAAGAAATTAGTAACAATCTTGTTCTTTTAGCTGTAGTGTTGATGGCACTTTTCCAATACATGAATATGGTAGGTACTTCATTAGTGAGGTGTCATAATCCTAACACCACTTGTGTATACGCTGTCAATGGATGAATCTTTAATTCTTATTTTAGCTGTCAAGTTTATTAGATATATTATGAGAGAATAAATGGATCCAAAGTTTCAAGGCAAAATACAGTTAATAAGGAAAAGTTTAAACAGATTATGTGGCCAGTGTTTTGACCCTTGCACAACATCTACATATATATGTAAAATATTATATTAGCTGTATAATCACTGGACACGCTTGAAAGTTCATCCTAACTCGGTCTCCTTGTCTGCAGATATTCTTGGACCCAAAAGAACGAAACAACACTGAGTACAAGCTTGAGACTTTTGCTGCAGTTTACAGGAAGCTTTCTGGAAAAGATGTCGGCTTTGAGTACCCTGTAACTGAGGCTTAGAAGTGCTAAGCTGAAGTCTGTTATTCTGATTTCATTTTTCATGAGCAATAGTAGGTTCTTTTAAGATTTGAGCTGATTTTGTTTTAGAAAGCAGAGATCTTTTGTGAAGCTTGAACATTTTCCTTAGCTATTTTGGAGGTGTTTGTTTAGAACTTAATATATCTAAATAGTTGAATAACTGAATCGGTCAGTCATTCAGTGCGTTTGTTTAGGACTGAATTAGTCAAATTTTTGGGTTAAATGGCTAAATTTAATTTTTTTTGTTGAATGGTTAAGTCTAGGTTGAATGAAGTAAAAAAAATATTAAATAAATTTATAACAATTTTGAATTTTTTCAGATGGATAAAATAGTAAAAATATGTTATTCAAATGTTTCAGATATGTTACTTATTAAATAATTTTTTTCATTCAATATTCAGAAATTTACTTCATTTAGATTACTTTAAGCATTTAGAATTATTTCATTCAATTTTTATCAAACATTTCTTTTGCCTTTGAGATTTTATTAATCCAAGAATTTTGTTCAATTACTGTTTGGATCTTTTTATGTTTGGGAAGTGGTGCTAGAATTCCATATTTTCCCCCCGAAAACTCTACTAGTAGGCTATTGCTCTCAAAATGATGGCTCATATTCATTGAGTTCAGAAAATTACCCCATTTTTCTTGACAAGGATTTCGAGCAGAAATTTTTGAAGCTATAACCAAATGGTTAAAGCTGATCATGCAGCATCTACAAAAGATCAAGATCACGAGAGTTGTGCTCCAAGCACAAGCTGTAACCAAATGGTTTTGCTGAGTGAGGGGGTCAAATGGAGGTGGGTATTGGAATTGGAGAAGGTTTGTTAAAAGACGAAAGGGTGAAATGTCAAGGATGCGAAATTGACTAAAATTTAAAGTGTGTTAAATCTCTATATATAAAGCGGCTTTTGTTGATTTTGTGTCTCATTCTTTCTTTTCTTTTTTGTCTTTATAACTTTAAATATATTATTATTTTATCTTTTTTAATTTATTTTTTTATATTTTCTTATTTAGTTCTTTAAATTTATGAATTATACACGCAATGTGTGTTATCGGATGCTAATATATGTGTGTTATCGGATGCTAATATATAGAGAGAGCGCGGCTCATTTAAATAATTAAATTCTAATACAATTTAGAAAATGTTGCCCTAGATGGAATCATCATAAGATAAGTTGAAGGCTAATTAAATTCTAATACAATTTAGAAAATGTTACCCGAGATGGAATCATCATAAGATAAATTAGGCAAGCTTCAACTTTATATTAAGCAAACAAATAATAGTAATCCATTATCATGTTGGGCTCTTCTATTGTCTACAAGATTTTATATTCAACGCGCGGGCCCAATTGTGGTATGTAGTATTTAGGCGGGAAGTATGTTAGTCAAGTCATTAACCAAATGCCGGCGACGACAAGCGCAAGAATCAAGCTCACAAATTCAAACTTATACAACGCTTTAGTCTCCTTCCTGTCTCACCAAAAATGCAGAAATCCCCCATTAAATTCAGTACTCCATCTCGAACAAATCCACTCTCTCCTAATCACCTTCGGCCACCCGCAAAACACCTTCACCTTCACCAAACTCCTCCTCGGCTCCCTTCCTTCAGTCTCTAATTCTACCCGATGCGATATTTCCTACACTTATTCACTCTTTAATCGCATTGAAAACCCCAATATTTACTTATGGAACGCAATGATCCAAGCCTTTTGTACAAGTTCAGAGCCACAAATGTCAGTTGTGTTCTTTGCCAAAATGCGCCAAAATGGTGTCTGTCCTGACAAACACACCTTTCCTTTACTTCTCAAGGCGGTTTCCCGGGCGAATATTGTAAACCCATTTCAGTTTTATGGCCAGATTGTGAAGTTTGGGCTAAGTTGTGATCAGTTTGTGCAGAATTCTTTGGTTTCTGCATTTGCTAATAGTGGGTGTGTTGATTCTGCGAGCCAAGTGTTTGATGAAATTGCGGATAAGAATGTGATTTCTTGGACGGCTATGATTGATGGGTACCTTAGAAATGAGCGCCCTGAAGAAGGGTTGGAGTTATTTGTGGAAATGAGATTAGTGGGTGTGAGGGTGGATGAAGTGACTGTTGTTAGTGTTCTTCGTGCTGTGGGAATGGTGGGTGATGTTTGGTTTGGAAGGTGGGTTCATGGGTTCTATGTAGAATCTGGGAGAGTCCATTGTGATGTTTATGTTGGCAGTGCTCTCGTTGATATGTATTCTAAATGTGGTTCTTGCGATGATGCTCGTAAAGTTTTTGAAAAGATGCCATATAAGAATCTTGTTAGTTGGAGTGCAATGATAGCTGGTTGTGTTCAATGCAATAGATTTACAGATGCACTCTATATCTTTGAAGACATGCTCTTAGAGAAAGTTAAACCTAATCAATCCACCTTAGCAAGTATACTTACTGCTTGTGCTCAACTAGGGACACTAGATCAAGGGAAGTGGGTTCATAAATATATAGATGTGAATAAATTAAAAGTGGATCCAACACTTGGGACGGCTTTAATAGATATGTATGCGAAGTGTGGGTGCATTCATGAGGCATTCTTGGTATTTGAGAAGATGCCAGTCAAGAATGTCTACGTTTGGACTGCGATGATTAATGGATTGGCAATGCACGGAGATGCTGCAAGTTCCTTGAATTTGTTCTCTCAAATGTTGAGCAATGGGGTTCAACCCAATCGGGTTACACTAATTGGTGTTCTTAGCGCTTGTTCTCATGGGGGTTTTGTGGATGAAGGACGCAAGATATTTGGATTAATGAATGAAGTATTTGGTTTAGAGCCTAACATAGATCACTACGGTTGCATGATTGATCTCCTCGGCCGTGCAGGGTGGTTGGAGGAAGCGATTGATTTGATTGAAAACATGCCCGTGGAGCCCACTCCTGGTGTGTGGGGTGCCCTGTTTGGTGCTTGCATGATTCACAAAGCTTATGAAATTGGTGAAAAAGTAGGAAAGCATCTAATCAAGCTACAACCCCATCATAGTGGCAGATACACTCTTTTGGCCAATTTATATTCTGCATGTCAAAATTGGGAAGAAGTAGCACGGTTAAGGAAACTCATGAAAGGGAAGGGTGTTGATAAGAGTCCGGGATATAGCTGGATTGAGTTAAGGGGTGCAATTCATGAATTTGTTTCATTTGACAAATCACATACTGAGGCTAAGAGTGTATATGATGTTTTGGATAGCATTGTAGTCCAGTTGGAGTATGCTGGTTGTCCTTCAGACACAGGCATACTAACATTTGACATTCACTGAGGTTCAGAAAGTTATGTATATTCCGAAACTTTTAATAGACAGAAGGTAGTTTTGGACTACTTGTTTGATTAGTACCCTTTTTCTTGCATGCTTTCTACTTGTTCTTTTGCTATGTACTGAAGCTTAGGATCATAATTATGTTGCAAGTTATCTTCACCGTGTGCACCTTTGTAAACTGTAAATTTTTGAAGACTGTTAGAATTCAAGGAGTTGTTATCCTCTACATTTTCTTGGTACTGTTGCCTATGTTTTGCCATACTTCATTAATGAGGATTCATGATTTAACTAAACCTCGAACTTTACTTATAATAACAATAGTTTAGTCTCCTCTCCAATCTGGACAAAGAATTGGATAAGAAAAAAGGCTACAATCACAAATAAGAAGAGAATACCCATTTAATTAGTGCAGGTAAGCTTAGAGGTCATGAGACCACATCTAAGCTAACTTTACAAGTGACAGATGTTATGGACCATACTATTCAAATTTCACAGTTCAGTTGTTCTAAATTGTGGTGCATGCGAGCCACTAGCACTATACGGTGGCAGGCCCTTCACCCCCTCCAGCCCTTTGGTTTTACCTTTAAGCAAAACGCATAGTTCATCTTGTCTCGCCAAATTGCATAAACCAGAATCTGCGTATAGTTATTAGGATATTCACCCCTCCTTGCTTTGATCATCCCTGATCCACCTCCAAGTTGTGTGTGATATCAGAGCCTACCTGCCAATCTTTTGGTTTATAATGTAAGTGAGCAATATGTACACACCTCACTCTTTAGTAACTGAATTTGTCCTTGCCTAAAATTACCAAAGCAAAATGTTAGCTAAAATATCTTTTTACCGCTCTAAGGCACTGTATTAATGACAAGATCCCTCTTTAAGCAGAAGCCACATCATCTTTTATTATATGTTTGTAACTGAACATACTTCCATTTACCCTCTGTTTATTTACATTAGCCATTTGCTTATAATCAAATTTTCTGATTTCATTTGAGAAAACGAATATTAAGGAAATATTATTATAACAAGTTGTAATTTTAGTAATTTAATATGATAATAAAATTATAATAACAAACTTGAGGTGATGCAATTTTACGCTATTATCACTGAAAATGACTTTTTTGCAAAAAAATAAATAAATTATAAATAAGACTCGTTTAATGAAATGGAGAGAGAAAATAATTTACAATATTGACTTCTACACAAAGGTGAAATTTAAAAGCATATAATTTACTAATAGTTAATTTGAAGTATAAAACAAAACTGAGGATTGAAGCAATCTTGTATCTTTTCAAAGGAAAAATACGATCATGAAATATGATCGTGTGATGTCCCAAGACCACTTACATGCTACTGTATATACTGAAATGGCAGCATATTAATAGCATGAGACATCACGTGACAGTACCCCAGGGCCAGTAAATAATTTCTCGTTTTTAGAGAGCCCCACACTCTTTTTACTTCTTTTATATTTTACACCAACAAGAAAAGCTAATTAAATGGTAGAATTATGCTAAAGTGAAATGCATATAAAAATGTTACCAAGGTTAAAAGCAAAAATCACATTATAAAATCATAGGTCATCCTCACAAGACCATTATCTTCCTCCTAAGACAGATGTCATCGTCAGATCAATATCAACTTCAGAGACATAGTAATCACCTTGCTGCTGTATAGGCCATATATATATGCATATGAGGATGTTGAAAAAGAATTAGACAACATTCAATAATGATCCAACATATCAATTTTTCTTCTACAAAAAAGAGTACAAAATGATAAATAACATGTTTTACACCTTAAATTACATAGTCGTGGGCTGCTACAAGACTGCTGGTTTGAATTATTCCATTGCAAATGAAAAATTGAATTGGTCACTTTTCCATCTACTTTCCAGGATGAGCATCAAATCTAGTTCTGAATTAAGCTATGCTATTGAGGCAGTTCATTAAGGCGTCTGTTTGTTCAGGCTTACCAACAGATACACGAACATAACCACTCAGTTCTTTGTTGTTGTAGTGACGAATCATCACACCCATTTTCGAAAGGTCTTCCTGTAAAATATATAAATTATTATTAGTTATTAAAAGACTGCAACTGACTAGAATACCAGTTTTCAAGTAATTAGAGCTTGTGCGAAATTTCAACCAAGGGAAAAGATCTTAACTGCTGAATTCAGTTTACTTGGTCAATTCTTTATGTTTTTCTGCTTTCCGAAAACAAGAGCATGCTCAAGGCAGAACTATTACATATAGAATGTCCTTAATATTACCTCAGTAGCTTATGAAAATGTGCTTCTAGTTGGTAAACCCAAAAAATGTTGTCAGATATTGGCATGTTTTAACTGCATAACCCTAATGGCAATTTCATTTAAAATACTCAACTAGATCTGTAAAACCAAAAACTTAATAGATGCATGAAATCAAATTAGTCTGGGTCATACTCAAGACACTCAGTCCAATAGAAGAAATTAATTCAAAAAGCATGAATCAGATTGTGATATATAATGGTCGTTGATAAAAGTCAAAGAATCAAACTTTTCATCTGAATAGAAAAATATTTAGATCATAGAAACTATCTGAAACTCACACAAAACAATAAATAAAAAATAAAAAAATTCAGAGACCATGAAGCAATAATGGAAAACTACTAGCAATCGTATCAAAATTCATGGATGAACACGATGCAAAATTATTTTGTGCTGAACCAAGACTTATCTTTGAGCTGTCAAAACCAAATAAGAAATTATACCTTCAGCTTCTTAGCATCCATTCCAGAGGTAACCTCACAAAGAATGAAATTCGAGTAACTTGGATATGGATTGAGAAATGGTACTTCTTTTAAAAGCCTATAGAGCCTCTCTCTTTCTTGCACCAAAGCCACTTTAACATTCTGTTAGACATTGTTCATTAGCACTAGAAGTGGATTCAGGACCAAGGAATACTACCTTAGAGATATAAATTGAGCAGTTGATTTTATAGGAAAAATGTAAAACCAGAAGCAGTGAATAATAAAATACCTCCAGATACGTGGGATTTTTTAATGCTGCACATGCAGAAACTTCAGCAGCAACAGACACATTGTAAGGTTGTTTTGCCCTCCAAACGTACTCAATAATGCTCAGCGGAAACGCTCCATACCCCACACGAAGTCCAGCTAACCCTAATGTTATATTTATTCACAATTTAAGATTTATAATTTTGTATTTAAAGTGACGTTAAGTAAATACATTTGAGGTATGCTATAATCCATATGAGAATTGATTTATGTGATAATATCCATCGTTTTTATTATATATATATAACTCCAATCATCATTATAAATTTATGAAAACCCTTGATCTTAACCGAAAGGCCAAGAAAGCCATTAGCAGTTGTTCAGACAATAGAAACCTAGCTCCAAGTTGCAGACTTAACTGTGGAATATTATGGTCTTCCACAGATGCAACAGAAAAGAAAGACCAAGATTTTCTGTTCTACTGATGAACAAACTTTTGACACCTTGCAAATAACTAGTAGTATAGGTTTTGCATAGCAAGACTCTTAAAAAAGGATTGCAGGAGGCTAGAACTCATGCAAGGTTAGCTGTATGGCCTTATTTGAACATATATAATCTTTTTTGTACTAGGGGAAGGGTGTCCTTTTCTTCTACATTCTTGACCATTTAATTTTAATAAAGTTCTTGTTTTTCATCCCAATCAGTGGACCAGCACAATTGACAGTTTCTTTTGCAGGACAAAAAAGGAGGAGGTAACAACCAGATTGTCCCCTTCAAAATAATTCTTAGCTCTGTAAAGTAAGGGCTTATAAACATACCAGCTCTTTTACTGAATGTCCGGAGGACAATCAGGTTCTCATGCTTCTTCACCCATCCCATTCTGGAGTCGATTCCCGAGAATTCAATGTAAGCTTCATCCAGTACAACCAGCACTGGTAGATCAAGTATCTTCAAGAGAACCTCATCATGGATTATACTGTCAGTTGGATGGCAATACATATATTAAAACAAAACCTACTTTAAATCCCAGTGAAGCAAGACACATTTAGTCTCACATATCATGTTCAAAGAAACCATCTGCACAACAGAATATTTATGCATAATTGTGTCCCAAAAATTTACAAGCCACTTGACCAAAAGCATTAATGAGCTGCATGTGAAGGCAGACAGATTAAATATCATTATAAGAGTTCTCTCTAGAGACATCCAAAGTGATGCAGACAGTTGAAAATCCAAACGTATAAATTCAAATAGAACATTATTTAAGAAAAAAAATGTTCGATTAATAGGTCAGACACGAGAGCGCTGAATTTTAATTTATTTCAGTGTCATTCTTCTCTCTTAATAATATACTGCTACTAGACGAAATTAAACAGCAAAAAATGGAAGGAGTTACAAATTACCTCCCATCTGGGTTGTTAGGAGAAGTAAGAAAAATGCACTTTGGTTTCTCCTGCTCAACCACTTTAGCAATCTTTTCCACATCCAAGCTAAAATCTGACTTCCTGGGTACTGCTAATTAGATGGCAGCAAATGATGTTATGCACATTTTAGGAGGTGTGACAGCAATGACATAATGCATATAAAAGAAAAGGTACAAGTCAAATACTGAACCAGAAAATCATTCAGTTTAGAGTAAAAACCATATTAAGAATTTGAATGGAGATGAAATAATGTAGTAGAAGAAGAGGTGTCTTTACCCTTGATTATAAGTGCACCATTAACAGCTGCATCAAATTCATACATGGTAAATGTGGGAGGACAGTCCACAATTTTGTCACCTGGATCTAGTACACATCTGCAATATAGACAGACCAAAAACAATTGAAATATCAAGCCAGACAAAACATTTGGGATAAAAATATATATATATATATATAACATAACCGTCAGATTGTGCAAGAATAAAAGTTAAGAGCAGTGCACTTTGCAATCTAAGCACAATATAATATATCACTGACCGCATAATCAAATCAATGAGCTCATCTGCACCACAACCTGCAAGAATATACTCAGACTCAAGGCCAGAATCCTCAGCAAGGGCTGCACGCAGTCTACGGCTTTCAGGGTCAGGATATATATATGGGAATTTCAGTGCCCCCAAGGCCTCGAAAACCTACATGCATTTCAATAGGTACATCCAAGAGGAAACATTTACTTAAAGAGTCAAAATTGTGTGTGCAGCTAAAAGGGGTTGATATTGTAATAAATAGTCCGATAATATCTCTGATATTAATGACATAAGTTATATTCATATACAGGAGCATACTGGAAGCTAAGACTTGCCTCTGGAGGCGGGCCATATGGGTTTTCATTTGCGTCCAACTTTATGATATCCTCAGGCTTTCTACCAAGACGAGTTGACAAAACCTGTGAAGAAAACCAAAAAAAAATGTATATGGAAACTAATGTGAGTTTAACATGATTATCTATGCAATTATTCATGTAATGGAGGCTGGTATACTATACAGTACCAATTTGCCATGATAAATTATTACAAGGCTGAGCTACAGCTGCTCCTTGCCTCTAGTAATTATTGTGAAGGAAAGGAATAGAAAGTCTAAAAAGATGAGACTCAATCCCCTATATATATAAGCTGAGAAATATTCCATTATGCATATATTTTATTGTGGAGTTTATAGGGGAATTCTGCCTAATAAACTCATTAATTAACATAATCATTGATCAAAGCTGCATATAGAAGTAGAATTAAACCAATTAGACTAAGTACAACTTATGTTATATACACAAAAAAAGTGGAAAAGTCCAGTCTTTTTATCAAACCCATTACAGTAAGGCATAAGCATCAAAGAAGTAAAAATCTGTAAACCATCCCATCCATTCAAACCAAAAACTATTTACAAATCCACATATTCCAAAGTCCACTAGCAGCATCGCAATGTTTAGAACCAATAAAAGGAAAGGTAACATACATATCTCATTCAATCAATTCACCAAAACAAAGTAATCAGCAGGAAAAGACTCAAATTTTAACTTGCAAAAACTAACTAATCAATCAACTGTGCCCAAATCAATTAACCTCAAAAGGCAAAATGGGCTGGTATGGAGACAATTTTCGGAGATGTGGTCGGATAAAAGAATCCCCAGTCAACTGTTGTGGCGCCTGTTTGACATGGTCAACTGGTGCAGTGGAGGCCATACAGGAAACCCAATTCCTCTGTTTTCGTTCAAATGAAGAGCAGTTGAATCTATCTGAAGGGACAAAGGTAAGCCCAATTTTGGGTTTGATCATGCAAGACGAACTGTTGCAGATATCAATCGCACCCATGAATCTGCATGATGAAATTCAAAGTTTCAAATGCATTTCCATGTCCATTAATAACAAAAACAATGATTACTTATACGGATAGAAAATTAGCCTGTAAAGCAAGAGTAGTTGACCAATTCCCAGAAAGATTCAGGATAATGAAGTGGGGAGAGATGGAGAGGAGCACCTAACCTCAGAATGAAGAAGGGGACGTGACAACACTTTTGGGACAGATGAAAATTAACTTCTAGACCCTAAAACCCAATAGTTAAGTAGGAGAGAATGGAAAATAGACAAAATTAACTTGTACTAATACAATTGCGTTATGCTCCCTACGGTTTGCACAAAATGTGTCGCATTTGTCTCAACTTAAAAGAAAATTCATTGTATTATAATAATAATAATAATAATAATAATAAAATAAGATAATATCTTTAATTTTTTTCTCACAATCTCATTATCATGTAATATTACAAATTAAACACTCAAGAAATTTTATTTTTTAAAAAAAAATTATAACTTTACTAGTGTGACTTTTTTTTCAAATGGAGGGAATAAAACTTCTATTTTTTTATGCCATGGTTGTTTAGTCTTTGACAAAAAAGAAAAAAAACAAACTTTGATTCAGAACATATATATATATATATATATATATATATATATATATATATATATATATTCTCATTTGGGTTATTTATGAATTTTTCATTTTAAAAAAAATCTGATTTTTAATTTTAGATTACCACTTTATCATTCTAATACATTTATTGTGTTTATCAGTAAGGAGTAATAAGGAAATTATAAGATATACGTTATTTTCCTTCTTTCCAATTTTGTGAATTTTTTTGAAAAAATTCTTCGACTAGAAAAATGGACAAATTTTCTATCTTTTTCTTTTCCCTAATTCAAAACTCACAAACAGCGTTAGAGGAACATTTTGAATCGAACAATTCTTTTTAGTTGTCTTGCTCTCCTAGGGAATATTTAGTTCTTAATAGGGTAGGGTAATTTTAGACATTTGTCTCTTTGTTTGGAATTAAAGTCCAGACTAGCAATTTTTTTCAAGGACTAGGGGGGAAAATATTGAAATATCCAAAATCAGCCCTATATTTTAATCAGATATTGAAATTAAGCCCAGTCCAATCCTACGATCATAATCCTTAACCCAACTCATGCACTTGGCAAGCTTTGCTAAATGGTGGCATAGTAGTTTTTTAATCTGTTTCGTCTTCAAATCACACAGTTATTTGTTTTTTTTAAAAGCAGACACATATATTAAAAAATAATAATTAATATTATATTTTTTAATTAAAAAGAATTTTAAATATCAATATTGTCCTTGAATTAAAATAAAAGAATATTACTTATTGGATAAAAAATAATAAGAGAACTAAAGTTATATTTAATACTTGAAATAATATTAAAAATTAAGTAATTAATGCTTATTTAAAAATTTTAAATAATAAATATTAAAAGATAAAAATATTTCTCTAGAATGACATTTAAAGAGAAACGGAGGTAGGGAGTATACGGACGGAAACTGAAGCGGCAGGCGCATGAGATGCACTTCAGTTCCTGCAGAGGCAGGCAGCCGATCGTTATTGATATTGAGCCCAAAAAAGAAAACTACCAAACTTTTAGTCACCCAAGTTTCTTCTTTACAAATTACTAAACATTTAGTCACCCAAGTTTCTTTTTTTACAAAAGTCACTAAACATTCCGTCACCCAAGTTTCTTTCAAATGCTAAAAGTTCAACCACGGGGAGAACCAGTGCAGCTATGTCGCCGTATTAGATTACAAAGAATATCAAGAACTAGAACGTATAAAATTTTACACGGTCGCTACAAGAAATGCTGTAAATATATACACAACTACAGTATAAACTATCAACGGAAAATGAAAACAAAGAGTACTAGGGGATGAGACTCAATGTCCTTATACTGCTGCTATTACCACATCACTAACCAGACAGCAGCTTCAACAGCTTCAGAATTACAAGGCAAATAGCCTTTAAAGATGTCTTGTTGGCGAATAAACGAGAATCTTTAACAAACTTTTATGTCCAGAATGTCTACCTGTAAATCCATTCATTTGCACGGCCTCCAGACTCGTCCATGTCTATAAAAATGCTGACTGCCTGCAGCAAGTTTTAAGAACAAATGATATTTTGCTTAGCTTAGGCTATAAAAATTCAATAAACCCTCGTTACAAACTACTACGGAGTTGGCGATAAGGATCAAATATTTGCCGATCTAAATCTGCTCTCTTGTTCAGTAAGAACATAAACAATCATGCTGTGCGTACATGAGATTTCTTGTCTTTTCATTGTAAGCAAATGAATGCTGAAATACTATATACAGCAATAAATTTACCTTCCCTATCCGAGGCCTCTCCTTCGATATTATTAGGCTATTCCGAATATGTGAGACAGCTCCCCAACATTTCAATGTGTTAGCAACATCATCAAGCCTCAGTAGATATTCTTCTTCAGTTAGTGGAAAGGATTTCTGAGAGGAAAAGTAGATAGAATGTGCTTCAGCTTCAGTAGATATATACAAAAGGTTCAGAAATTCAAACAAAGGCTGAAGGATCCATTTCCATAACTTAAAGACTTAAAAAGTATGAAGCTTTCTTCAATTTCTAAGATGCAGATATTAAACATTTCTGAAATTTCTTATAACATATTGATGTAACACTAGTCCATGTAAATCAGAGATTCCTAGTAGAATAATTTTCTCACCTGCTCCACGTACTTCCACATGACATTCATAGCAAGAAGATTTCTTCCCATAAATTCCTACATCAGGGTATGAAACACCAACATGTTAAGTAATTGAATGGAGTCCTAGAATTCATTTCAGCTGCAAAACTTAACTGAAGACAAATACGGTAGAGAAGATAAAATTATCAATATATCATGCAGTTTAAATGCTTATCAACAGATGGCTACTCCACACAGATGTTAACACTATCTAGTTCTGAGAAATAAGTATGATCTGCTTAATGCTATTAATTAAAAAGATTTGCACCAAGGACTGCACAAATTCAATGCTAGAATTTACTTTTCATGTGATGTCCAAGCACCCTTTACTATTTCCTACAATGAAATTTTCCACATAAATAAGCACCAATAAGACACACGCACACACAGATTCTCATAAGAATATAAATTCGAGGAACTTAAAATAATCACTAAAAATTGATAATCCATACCTTCTTTATTAGTTGAACGTCATAGGACCTTCCATACTTATTCCTAATCAGAGTCGCCAGGTCTAGCCCACTAAAAGCAGAGTCATCTGTACCGACAATTCTCTCAAGATTTTCTCGGATACTTTTGCTATTTACCTGTGGTAATAAACTTGGGAAGCTTATTCCAATCCTGACCAATGTAAATTATATAAAGTATGTAATATACTTTATGAACAGGGTATGCATTACATATGCTCGTTTCGGTAATAAATATTAGTACTGTATACATCTAGGAGAAAATACAATAGTAATAAACACAAACAGACAGCATAGGTGTGTGCTACCTATAAGTGAATAGAAAGCACCAAATGCAACAGTGAAAATATAGTCTTCTAGAGGATACAACAAGAATATTTATCTTGAGTCACCAAGGGAGGAGACAAAAAAATTAAATAAATAAACCAAGGGAAAAAATACTAATTAGTTGACTAGGTACATCAGTTTATTGCAGCAATAGCAAGTTAAATATTCTGCTGCAGAGCATGCATCCGATTAAAGAAACAAGCAATTTTGAGTAGTAGAACTTTAGAAATAGAAGCTTAAATAAAAGGAGTTAATTGATTATATGTAACGATGAGCATGCATCCGTTTAAAGAAACATGTGCAATTTTCTGTAGGAGAACATTAGAATTAGAAGCCAAAAAGGAGTTAACTGATTCTATGTAATGCTATCAAAACAACAATCATCAATTAGAAAAGTCAAATGCTTCGCACTCTTGAATACAGCATACAATTTTATACTCCAATCTGCTAACCATTTTAAGAAGGGTCAAAACTTCGAAAGTGCAGCTCAACACTTAAAAATTCAGACAAAAAAATATTACAACTAAAAAAACACTACTTACATCTCCAGCTTTGGCTTCAGGAGATTCATCCTTATCACTTTCGTCTCCAGAGTCATCTGGATCCATCCCATCATCCACTGCACTGGAAAAAATACGCGACCAATTTTTCCTAGTACTTCTACTAGAACCACGTACAAGGTACTGTCCTTGAAGAAAAATCAGTACCTTGGAAGGAGAATTAGGACCTGAATACCCCAAACATGAAATGTTACAACACCTTCCCCTAAAAAGATGCTCCCGAAAACCTAGAGGCCAAGTACAAGGGAGGCTCACTTGGATACACGTCATATCCAGAAAATTACTGATGAATTCACAGATAATAAAAACTAGTTATTCTGACTGTTGAAACTTTGAGAAGGTAAGTACCAAAGCTAGTACAGCTTTGTATGAAAAAACTGAATGCTGCATATTCAAAGATAATATGACAGTCCTGCAAGTTTAATAATTACAAGTGGTATAGATACTCTTTCGAGTAAGATTGCTTATTCACTTGATTGGAACAAATATATTTGCTGTAAATAAACCCACACTTGATTGACATCAATAAAGTGAAATTGCATCATAATGAACTCGAATATATGATATAATTATATCTCCCCTGAAGATCTGCAAAGCATGTATGACTACATCATACATTCTAAGAGGAGCTTATCTTCAGCACATAGTTGTCAAGTCGTTAAGTCAAAGCGAGTTGGTGGCCGATTACTTAACCGACCAGTCGACTAGTCTCCTGACTAATCGCCATTAAAGCGACAAATTATTACAAAACTCATTTTATATATATATATATATATATTCAAATTACAATTGACATAAAAAAGTACAATTTCACAATCAAAAACTATTAAATATCATTGATAATAAGAATAAAACCCTTATTAGGATCCTTTCTCATATCATATCTTTTGACTCCCTAACTGTCCGCCATTAGATATCTACTTTACACAATAACATAATTAAGTTGTTGATGTTTTTTTTGCTTCCGGTATTTTGATAGTGTAAGTTCCTTTTTCTTCTTTGCTGTCGATTTTTTTTCTTAGCTGAAGTAAACTCTTGGTCGCATACTTATTTGGGTATATTTGTGTGGATCTTTAATTAGGTGGTTACTTGGTTATTGGTTAATTGGAATTTGAAGTTGAGTTGGGTAAATTAAAATTTGGGTTTGTTCCCATGTCGTCCAACTAGATACCAAGTCGGGCAAATCGTTACTTGAATCGGCCGGGTGAAACGACTTAGAGACGACAATCAAGTCGAGCTATCGACTTACACCATTGTCACTTAAGCGACGACTTGATAACTATGCTGTAGCATAGTGCCAGACATGCTGAAAGTTGCACTTTACAGTCTTCTAGATTTGCACCCACATAATTAACTTTAGTACAAAATCAAAAGATCACAATTTAACCTTTAATGATGACAGACCAAGCTCACTTATCAAAAAAATAATAAATAAAAAGTCTGGGCTTTGGTCATTCAATTGTCTAAAAAAATTCAAATTATTCATTTTGGCTTATGAGTACTGAGTAAATTTGTAGTTTTCCTTTATTGTATTTCCAATAGTATATAAAATACACCACTAACAAAAATGCAAGAATTAAGAACCATAATATCTCATCCCAAGAATCAGCACATCTAACAATTAAACCAAAGTGTTACACATACATAAAGATTAATACCAAGCTCAGGAACAAAAGCAAATTTTGACAATCATGAAAGAGATAAAGAAATAAAATGAAAAGGAATACATAAATGTGGAGAGGAAAGAACCTGGCGGGGTATTTTAACGGCGGATGAGGCTGTAATCTGAGAGAAGATCCCTCAAATATTAATATCTCCGTTTGGCAACAGTAGCCGAGAAAACACTGAATAGATTATTTGAGAATAATGGTACCTCAAGAAATTCAGATGGAAGAGAGAGAGTTTGGCAACATGGTTGGGCTCCTTGGGGATAGAAAGAGTAGGAGGGCCTCAGCTTTGGGAAGCAACAGATTTTTGAGTGAAGCTCATCACTAATCTCAACCGTAGCTTTTGATTGCTTTCTTGATTCACTTTTATGGAGTTGACTATTTACTTTCTTGATACACTTTCTACAAGTTCAAAATACAAGATTATTATTATTAATTTTTAAAAATTAATTAAAAATATTTTAAATTCAAAATAAATATATTTTTTAAATTTTAATTAATAAAATGTATAAATTATACAAAAAAATAGTAATTATTATAAAATTTATTATTTTAAAATTTTTAATATATTATCTCAATTATAAATTTAAAAATATTTTAAATTATTTTTTAAAAATTAATAATAATTTTGTAATTTAAAACGAAGGTAATATTATTTTTTTTCTTCTCCGGTCTCCACATTCACATACTCAAACTCATATCCTTGTACAAAAAAACTTAGAATTTTGTCCAAAAAAATAGCAGCACCCAACCCAATAGAAATTTTGGAAAAATGGATAAAGCATTTTTTTTATACGGGGTAGTATAGAAAAATATCATCTGTGTTGAAACAAAACACTCTTTTTTAGATTTTTTCCCATGCATGCAGTTTACTAATAAATAAAAATAAAATAAATCACTAAAATTTTATACTTTTGAAATATTACAATTTGAACCTCATACTTTTTTAAAACTTATAATCAACATTCCTACATTAAAAGAAATAACAAAAAATACTAGTGGGGTGGGTACCCCATTGTCCCTATTGTGGGGCTACCCTGCTAACAAGAATCAAGTCATCTGAACATTTTTGCTTGGAATAAGTTTAAGGTTGTGTTTGATTGTATTTTAATGTATCTTAATAACTCACATCTTAATGCATATTAATATTTGAAATTAGAATAAAAAAATTCTATCCGAATGCCTCTAAATCATTAAGATACAAAATTAAATCTGAACTATTCTAAGGATCACATTAAGATGTATTAAGAGATGGGCCGTTAAGATACATTTAGATGCAATCAAACGCAACCGTGCACCTAGACTTGGCCCCACTTTTTAATATTGTTTTTAATAATGTAGATAGAATTTTTAATTGTTTCATGCATTCAAAATCTTATGAGTAGTTGTTTTACTATTGAACTACGAAGGGCTTAGTAGACTTATCCTTTTGCTTGACAGCATTCCCTGTGTCTTGATAAATTATGGTTGTTTATCTCGTTTAGTAGAAATGTGTTAATTAGTTTGATCCAGCCTCTTAGAAAAAAATAGTCATTATTTAAATGTAATATTTTTTGTATTTGGTTCTACTTATTTTCACCACACCTTTTCTTGGATGTCTTTTTTTATGTTCACTATGTTGCGTGAAATATAATTGTCACACAAATCAGAAGTAAAATAAAGCAAACTTCATTACATTACTAAGGGGTTAAGACCCACTATAATGGAAATACTGACTAATTTAAGACTTACATTTTTTAAAAAAATCATTATGCCAAAAAAAAGAGTGTATTATTGTTATCATTTGGTAAATATATACTCCCATCCTTCAATTAAAACGTATATAAATATTTATTTTTAAAGCGCTAATAATAATCTTATAAATTAAAACAAAAGAAGGAATACACTACGCCTATCAACATCGACCACATTAGTGACTGATAGAGGATAGTATTAATCAAGCACGATGGAGATTTTTTTTTATGTAAGATTAATGCTCTCTCCTAGTCATTTGAACAAATTCAAGACCTTGGACCACCGGTTAAATGTTAATATAACTCGAAAAAATCTGGTCCAAGATTACTTCCAAGAAGAAATAAGTGGAGAAGGATGAATACGATAAATGTATAGATACAACTGTTCTAGGGAGTACTTTCTGGGGGTAAAATGAATATCATAATATGTACTTAAACTTGGTCTACATGGGTTTCCACAGCTGACCTTGGAAAAAGATTATGTTAAGCAATTCAGTTCTGGACCATGGAATGGTGTCAGTTTTAGCGGTATAGCGAGTTTGAAACCAAACAACATTTATACATATGATCTTGTGCTCAACAAGAAGGAAGCATATTACATTTATTGGCTTATTAACAGCTCTGTTTACTTGAGGATGGTTTTGAATGAGAATGGTGTGGTGCAGCGGTTTACATGGAATGAACGGACGCAGGAATGGTATTGATATGTGGATGTTTGGATAAATTTGTGCCAAAGAATAAAAAGGATTATGTTATAATTTAAGATCAAATAATAACACAATCACACGAAATATTATATGAAGAACAGAAAAGTAAGAACACGCAATATACCCAGGTTCACCAATTTGGCTAGTCCTGCTTGTCTGACGTATTCATTAGATGTCTCACACGTTCTACAATGATTCATATACCAAACAATTGCTTTTATAATAACTAGAAAACTCTAACTGCTATAACATGGACTCAAGCCCAATACATTAGTAGTGGTCATTAGTCGAACCCGCAGAAGTATGAGTCAATCCTAACAGATTGGGATAAAACAGACTGGTGCAGTAGATGTATTCGCAGAACATCTTTGGGTTGCAAAAATGGACATGGTTTTTGTAAGGACCGAGAATTTTAAGTTACATTATAAATAAATTTAGGAATTTAATTTTTAATTAAGTTGTGTGAATTAATTTAAACCTTTATGTGGTAAATTGATTGTTGATTATTCGGTTAACTTGGTAAAGGAAGTCCGATAAATGAATTTATTAAATTAACGGACTAATCTAAGATTATTTTGTGAAGAACCCTAATTAAATATTTAATTAATATTGAATGTGGCAAGTCTAATTGGATTATGTAAATTTAATTTAATTTGATTATTAAATTGTTCCTTAATTATTTAAACAAGTTCAATTAATTAAATTGAGTGATGGACTTGTGAAAATTGCTAGTGTGATTAGGTATTTTATTAATCTTGCGCAATGTTCTAATTAATTGGGAGCCTAGTAAATTAATTTAATAACTCAACATTGCAATGGATTAAGGGAGTATAGGAGGCCCATGTAATTAATTTCCCAGCCCAATATTTGGTCCATTAGTCAAAGCTTCTAGAAGGCTTTAGTTTACCAAATTTTGGCAATAAAAATAAAGCTAAAATGGGGCATTAATAGGGCATGACCGGTGGAATGGGAGGGGATTTTCATGGACTCCAAAATCTATCAAACATGATGGCTTGATGTAGTGTATGGAACACTCAAGTTAATTGCTAGCATTTTTGAAAAATGGTTGATGTTCATTCTATACATATATGTGTTATATGTGTAAATATATACTAATATAAATAAAGGCTAACACATTTAAATTAGAGTTTACAAAATTGTTGCTAGAGTTCTTGAATTGAGAGTTAGTGAATGGAGTGAGTTAACTCGATAAGTTAAAGAAAAAGGTAGTGAGTTACTACCGAGTCAAGTAAGTCAAGTCCATTTCTTCAAGAGTAGTGTTCTTAGATGTCATCTAACTCTATCATCTATTTTGGAAAGAAGAGAAGAGTAGCTCACAAGTCTAGAAGGTATAACACTAACCCTAAACCCTAATTTTGAAGTTCATTGTGTTTTATATTGAATATTTATGGTAAAAATGATATTAACAAGCTTTAAATGTTTAGATCCATGCTAGAGCTACGATATAAGGTTTAATGAATTTAACATAAATATTTGGTTGCATCTATGTTGAAATATTGGTCAAAAAACATGAAAATAGATTTTATCGGTAAACCCTAGTTGGGGTTGTGATTTATAGCCTTTTTATTTTAGAAGATAAATGTTGAGTATGAGATTTTCTTCCTTGATATGGTAAAATATATAAGTTAAGAATAAAACCTAGTTGGTATAATGTTTATGTGAGTTGTTATGGGTAAGATATGATTTTAAAACCAAATGAGCCCATTTTAAGAACCCAATGTACAAACAGTCCACTTTGTGGCTATTTTTCACAACCAAAACTTTTTCAAAAATTTGATCCAATGATGGAATTTTGTAGTTTAAGAAGATATGAATCCATCGTTACCAATTTGAGGTCATTTGGATTTGTAGATTTCATTTTATTCAAGTTTTAATCAAATGAGCAAAAATTGAAAAATCTGAAAATGACAAATCTGCAGATTCTGCCAACTGGGGGCCGGGACTCCTATTTCCTTTGTTATTTTGGGATCGGGGCCCTATACACTGTTTGTGACGGCCCCAAATCCGGGTTCCATAACCTCGAGTTTGGTTCTCACTATTCAACACATTACTAACAATTAAATACATACATTTCATTTAAATATCGCGGAAAATACATATTGGTTCCCTTCAAAAGGTTACAATACCAGGGTCTATCAACCTTAACATAATAACAGTTCCTATCACAAGGAATTACAAAAGGTTTAACAACCGTAAATACATAATTAAAGATCTAATTAGCATGCATAAGCTAACTTAAGCTCTGGCCTTTCCTTTTCCCTTATCTTTCTTTGAGCAATCAGGATTATCTGAAAAATGGTTCATGATATAGCAAGAATGAGCAACTAGTTTGCTCAGCAAGTTTAAAACAATCATATAGATTTAATATATCATGAATGAATGGGAAATATCATCAATGATTCAACAATAGATATAACAATTGTGAATGAAACATGATTCAAATTTTAATAAACAGAATATTTAAATCTTAAAATGCTGAGTGGTCACTAAGGACCCTGAACTAACGAGGGTATAATAGAGTTTCCTCTGACCCTTTGAGTTGTTTGGTTTTCAAGGGGATCAGCCTATTCAACCCGCTGTATATGCATTACATTTAGTCACTGGCGCCCAAAGTCGGTTTCCCGACACAAAATCCCCTAATTTAGGGTTGTTCAATTCTCAGACTTAATATAAGAAATCCGCACCCAACAATGGTTTGGATAAGCTTTTAAAAGTATTCAAGTTATTGAATTTAGAAACGCAATGTCTAGCTGAACTATTAGCTTCAGACATTTTTAATACAGTTCATGAATCAAGAACTAACAAGCTTCAAATGCACTAAGTGCGATTGTATAAATAATATGGATGTGGAATAATTTTAAATAATTAAACCACTTCAAGCTTTAACAATAAATACAAGTATGGAAACTTGTTCAACGATAATAATTGAGTAGGGTTAGAGAACTTGCCTGTTTGCTCAGCTACAATAATTGTCTAGCTTTAACTAACTTGCTTTGAAAGACCTAACATTAATAAAGTCGGTCTAATAATTAGTACGACGTATTTGCATAACTATACGTTTAATAACGAACTTATTTACCACATAAGTACTAACACATAAATTACATTAGTCAAAACAATATTATTAACCTTATAGACCCTTAATCCTTTTAAGTTAATAATTTAATAAGTTAGAAAATATTTTTCTTAAGTGTTGGACACTTATTAAACCTTTAAACAACTTACTATAATTGTTTAATTAATTTCAATTTATTTTATTAACTCAATCTCTTTTTAATTACTATTTAATATTGATTAAATAGAAATTAATTAATTAACTCTAGTTATTATAAATAATAACTAATTGTACTTACTTATTATTAAATAATAAATAATTATTAACTTAATTTTAACCTTCTTTAATTTAATGTTAATCAACCAATAATTAACCAAGTAATTAATCTTACCTATTATTTAATTAAGGAAATTAAATAATAGTTTACTAATCTTAATCCTTTTTAATTATTATTTAATGTCAATTAAATAATAATTAATTATTTAATTAATTTTAATTATTATTTAAGGTTAAATAATAATCAAATCATTCTTATTTATTATTTAAATTAAATAATAAATTATTACTCTAATAACTTAATTTCCATTAATCGTTATTTAATGTTAATTAAATAATAATTAATTACTTAATTATCTTTATTTATTATTTAATAATATTTAAATAATAAATAATTAATTTATAAATTTTATCTCTCTTTAAATATTATTTAATAGGCATTAAATAATAATTGCTGATTTATCATCTTTATTTATTATTAACATTTAAAATAATAAATAAATAATAAATTTATTTAACCTAACCATGGTTTAGCTAACTAGATTAATATTTAAAATATTTAAATATTAAACTTTATGAAAAATATCCTCCCCAATATTATTTTTGTATTATTATTATTTTTGTTATAATTTTAAATTAATTTTTAAATATTTAAATTAATTAAAATTAACCCGAATGGCATTTTCGTAATTAAGTTGAAAAACGGACCGATGGCAGTTTCGTAAATAATCAGAAAACTGATCCGAGGGCAAAAACGTAATTTTACCAAGAAAAACACGGAGGGGCATAAACGTAATTTCCCCGGAAAAATTATTACCGCGCATTGCGCGCGTTTTAGTTTTTACGGGTCAAAACGCTGTCGTTTTGTAACCCCGAACGCTGGCTTCCGCGCGTTACGCGCGAAGTAAAATTTTCTTCTGCCAAAACGACGCCGTTTTGGCTCCGCGTTTTCTCGGTGAACAGTGGTCCGCGCATTGCGCGGAAACCCTTAAAATTTTTCTTCCGACAGAACGTGAACAGTGTTTCCGGCTACCCATTTTAAATAAAAATATACCTTCAATAAATCTTTAACTCTTCAATAAAAATCCAAAAAAATTACCAATCATCTTATATTAATTTACAACATGAAAAATTAATTTTTCATGATTTAATATCAATATTTTTTTATAAAAATTTTTACATCACATAAACTACCATAAATCATAACTTTTTGTGTATAACTCCATTTTAAGTGATTCAAACTTTGTTTTTCTCATGGTTTAATGTTCTATAATATTAGAACATCAAACCTAAGTTTTACAAAAATATTTTTGGTAATATATTTCAAAACTTGTTTACACACTACTAAATACATATTTTAGCATATAAAATATACCAAAATACAAACCAAACATATTAAACTCAAGCATGACATAAATATTACCACTACACATTAATAATCATATTAACATGTTTATACTAACATGATGATTTATTTAATTTAAAAACAACACTTTATTTAAAATAACTATTACCTTGATTTAATGGCTATTCTTCTTTTTCTCCCAAAGTATGTTGTGAATCTTGAAGACATAAACTAGCTTAGCACTCCTTCTCCTTCTCTTGCTCTCTCTCAAAATATTTTGCTCTCAAACTCTCTCTAGCTTGGAAAATGGGAGAAGAAAAATGACTAACACAATGCTCCTAAATTGCAAGTATACTTGCAATTTTGATAGATACATAATATATCTAATAATTTTAGCCCATCATGCACCTATTGGATACTTACACGAGTTAACCACATTAGGTGAAAAGAAGCATGGTGCATGTACTACAAAAAGAAAACAAGCAACCCTTTTATTAATTAAATGAAAAATCAAATAATAATAATAATAATAATAAAACCACACATTCTCTCTCCTCCTTCTTGCACATGGTCGGCTGATAGCTCCTTTTCCTTGTCCCAAAATTATTGACACATTTTCATTTTTAATAATTAATAGTTAATTTAAGTATTTTCCAAGTGGCCCAATCATTGGGCTTTAATTTAAAATACCAATTGGGCTTCTATTAAATTGTTTGGGCTACTAAATTGTCAAATTTTATTATTCCCCACTTGGGCTACTAATTGACCCATGTTGGGCTAATTTAATAATTTACACATTAATTATTCAATCCATGATTAAATAAATAATTAAATGGAATAAATAATTAAATATTCTAACCCATAAGTATTAAATTACTAAATGGACTAATAAATATTATTATTAATATTTCACATTATTTACATTAATTAATAATCATATTAATTAATTTATTATATTTAATTCACTCATTATATTCAATTTAATTGAATATTTAATTAATAGGAAACTTATCAATTATTTTGATATTAAAACTTTAGGGTTTGTTCACTAATTTAATAACATATTAGTGACCCCCTTTAATTAATTTTAGTAATTAATTACATAATTATTTAATCACATAATTAATTAATCACATAAAAAGATTTAAATAATCTCATAAAACTAACTCGTTGGAAATTAAATTAATAATTTAATTAATAAAGATGTGGAAATTCTAGGACATTACACTGTTCATGGGCGGTGTATTTCTCAATCCGGGTCGGGTCTGTTTAGGTCATTTAAGTCCAAAATGGGTAAAAATACTTAAAAATTAATATAATTAATTTGGGACCCAATAAAAAAAATTATTATTATTATTTATTATTTGGATATTAAATACTAATAACTAAGGTGAATAAATGTCACTAAGGGGATTAATTACTATTTAATCAATATTAAGTAATAATTAAAATAAAAAGAGATAATAACTAATTATTTATTATTAAATAATAAATAAAGGATAATATAAAGTTAATAAATAATTATTATTTATTATTTAAGAGTAAATTATAAATAAGGATACTTAATTAATTATTATGATATTAAATAATAATTAAAGAAAAATAAAATTATTAAGTAGTTATTTATTATTTAATGGATATTAAATAATGAATAAAGGTAAGTAATTAATTAATTATTATTTAAATAATGTTAAATAATAATTAAAGGAATGTAAGACTAATAAACTAAAGGAATGTTAAATAATAATTATACTTCAACAATTAAATATAAAACTCTATTTATAGAGTAGTCACAATTTTTCTCTTCCCGTTAAAAATAAGACACTTCTAAAAAAAAACTTCAATAACTTCTACTATAAATAGAACTACTTTCCAAAATAATATTTCTACTAAAAATATGAGTTCTTCCTTTTTATAATAACAATCTTTTTCTAAATAGGATTCGATGAGTATCCCAACACCAACCACACCAAGAAACAATAACATTATTAATACTTCCCTGTTCCTTTTTATTTGTTTTTTTAGATAGTAAAATTTGCTCATTTTTAATTGTCATTTATAAATTTTAAGAAAGTATTAATGACTTATTTTTCATATTATATTTACATTAAATACCAATTTGTTTTTCTTTCAACTTTTGTAGTGAATTTTAGAAGTAAAATATTGAGATTTTATAACTATTTTGGTCAATTAGACAAAACATTAATTATAGTTTTTAATTTTTGTAGTTTCTTTTAAAAAATCAATTAAAAAAGATCGGAGGGGAGTAGGCAAAAACAAAAACCGTTACGTTCTTTAAGAGGGAAGGAGGAAGTATTAGGGATGCACGGTGGCGAATAATGAATTTTGTGTATGTAAAATTAATGCTTTATCATTTCTCAATCGGACAAAGCAGTCTTGGGACCACTAGGGAATGGCTATAAGGGGAAAAAAAATCTGCTCCCAGGTAAAATTAGCAAGTGGGGGAGGATGGCTACAACTGTTCTTCTCCTGATATTTTTATTTTCAAGCTTTATCATCTCCAATGGGGTGGACACCATAACCACAACTCAGTTTCTCACCGATAAAAACACCATAGTTTCATCCGGTGGAACGTTCGAGCTGGGATTTTTCAGATCTGATAATTCCAGGAGCTGGTTCTTGGGTATATGGTACAAAAAAGTTTCTACTAGAACTGTAATTTGGATTGCCAACAGAGATACTCCCCTGAATGATACATCCGGTATTGTTTTAAAGATCAATCAGAAAGGAATTCTATCGCTTCTGAACAATAAAAATAGCACCATTTGGTCTACTGATTCCTCAAGATCAACGCAGAATCCAGTTGCACGTCTTTTGGAGTCTGGAAATCTTGTTGTTAAAGGCGAAAATGATGATGATGATGATGATCCCTATACTTATCTGTGGCAGAGTTTTGATCACCCAACTGATACTTTTATGCCAAACATGAAGCTTGGAAGGAACTTTGTAACAGGGATTAATAGGTTTCTATCAACTGGAAATTATACATTTGGAGTTGATACACATGGGTACCCACAGTTATTCTTGGAAAAGAATTCTGTTGCGCAATTCAGGTCTGGACCATGGAATGGTCTCAGATTTAGCAGTTCACCACGTTTGAAGCCTAACAACATTTATGCATACAATTTTGTTTTCAATCAGGAGGAGGTATATTATATTTTTTGGGATATTGACAGCTCTATTTACTCGAGGATGGTGTTGAAACCAAACGGTGTGTTTCAGCGGTATACATGGAATTATGGGACGCAGGAATGGGATGTTTATCTCGGTGTACCAGACGATGAATGTGATTTTTATGGATTATGTCATGGCTATGGTAGCTGTAACATGAATAAGACTCCGTTATGTGGATGTTTGGATAAATTTGTGCCAAAGTATGAAAAAAATTGGGATAGAGCAGATTGGTCTGGTGGATGCGTTCGCAAAACACCTCTGGATTGCAACAATAGAGATGGTTTTTTGAAGTATTCAGGGATCAAGTTACCGGACACAAGTCATTCGTGGTATAACTATAGCATGGATATTGAGGAGTGCAAACATGCATGCTTGAAAAACTGCACATGTATGGCTTATGCAAAATTAGACATAGCAAGAAATGTAAGTGGCTGCTTGCTTTGGTTTGAGGACCTAATGGACATAAAAGTATTAACTGCCGGTGGGCAAGATATTTACATAAAGATGGCTGCTTCTGAAATAGGTACGAGTTCTATGACATAATTCCCAAACATATAGAGATTAATCATTTATCTGCTTCAAAACTTGCCTTTTTTTTTACTGCGAATAAGCTAACGAACATAGGTACTTATCTAACTAGCTCCTAGATGTCTATATAATCCAAATAATTTAAAATAGGACTACATTAGGTTAAGATTCTATTTTAATGTAATATAAAGAAGAGGATTGATAAGGCTTCATTGGATAAGAAGGAAGGCTTTCATAGCTTTTCAAACATATGCACTCTTACACTACGTTTGGATTAGCGGAATATAAATGGTGAAGGAATGGAATAGAGAAGAGAATGAAGTAGTGACTGAAATGATTCATTCCGTTCTTGGCTAGAATAAGACATTTCATACCCTCCCTTTAGGAATAAAATTAACAAATTTAGCAAAAATGAGAATGATTTATTCTATTCCAATTGAACAATTAAATACAATTCTTTTCATTTTACGGGAATGAATTATTCCATTCTCACCTTGATTTCTGCAATCCAAATGTAGCATTAGTTTTAGAGTAAGAGCAATTATTTGGTATCAACTTAGAATGAACAACAGTTATGTTTGTATTAATTAATAATTCTACAGGATCTGAAGTTCGCTCAAACAATAAGAAAGAAAAGAAAATGATGAGAATCGGCTTGGTATTACTACCAGTAGTGCTTCTAGCTGTCCTGAGTTTAATCTTGTTGTATGTGAGGAAAAAGAAAGCAAAGAAGCAGCAGCTTGAACAGCAACAGAGAGAAAGTAAATTGAATGAGTAGCTTCTCTGCCTCTATACATTGGATTATGGATAAAAATATGTTCATTTAATCCATTTAATAACTTACTTTGCAGAAACGGAAGGTCTAGAGTTGCCATTGTTTAATGTAGCCACAATAGCTAATGCTACCAATAACTTTTCAGTAAACAATAAGTTAGGAGAGGGTGGATTTGGCCCTGTTTACAAGGTAACTACAAATAGAACTTACTTAATGCTTTTGGCATATAGAAAATTCCAAAAGTTCTATCAAGTACGTGGATATAGACGTTAAATGTATGCATAAGTATTATTAATGGTACTTTTCAGGGGATGCTGGAAGAAGAACAAGAAATAGCGGTAAAGCGACTTTCTCAATATTCTGCACAAGGACTCGATGAGTTTAGGAATGAAGTTATCTGCATTGCAAAACTCCAGCATCGGAATCTTGTGAGGCTTCTAGGATATTGCATTGACGGACAGGAAAAGATGTTGATCTATGAATACATGCCTAATAATAGCTTGGACTCCTTTCTTTTTGGTATGATTCTCAAAATCATAATATAGTAACTCTAGCATGTTAGTATCTTACCATCAAGTCCTTTGTTTAGCTTAAGCACAGACTAAGGCAAACATTTTGAGCAGATCAAACTCGAAGCAAATTATTAGATTGGCCGAAACGCTTCAACATTATCAATGGTATTGCTCGAGGCCTTCTTTATCTTCATCAAGATTCGCGACTGAGAATTATCCATAGAGATCTCAAAGTTGCCAATATTTTGCTAGATATGGACATGAACCCAAAAATATCGGACTTTGGCATGGCCAGAAGTTTTGGTGAAAATGAAACTGCAGCAAACACAAAAAGAGTTGTTGGAACATAGTAAGAATCTCTATAAAAATTCTTTATAATTTCAAATATAAAGCTTGCAAATGGGCATTATTTCTTCCATTCAATATTTTTTTCAGTGGCTATATGTCTCCAGAATATGTAGTGGATGGAATTTTTTCGATAAAATCAGATGTATTTAGTTTTGGTGCTTTGGTATTGGAGATTGTGAGTGGAAGTAGAAACAGAGAATTCAGTCACCCAGACCACCACCATAACCTTCTTGGGCATGTAAGTGTTTCCTGTAAATATATTCTCCTGTCTCTATGTTAAAGCTAGGTATTAAATATGGCTGAAAATTTGTTTAGGCATGGTTGCTCTATAAGGAAGGCAGGTCCTTGGAACTAATCGATCGAAATGTACACAGCTCATGCAATAATCTATCGGAACTCTTGAGATCAATTCATGTAGGTTTGTTATGTGTACAGCAACATCCAGAAGATAGACCAATCATGTCATTAGTGGTTCATATGTTGGGTGATGAAGGAGCATTGCCCCAGCCAAAAGAGCCTGGTTTTTTCACTAATAGAAACCTGTCTTCTGAAGCTGAGTACTCGTCTGGCAATAATGCACCATTTTCAGCCAACGGAATCAGCATCTCAGTCTTAGAAGCTCGATAAAAGATGCATTTTGTAAAGGTATTCTTATTGTTTTATTTTGGTTCATTTTTATTTTTATTTTCATGCAAGTACGATACAGAGTAGCAAACACTAGCTACTAACAGTTCTTCATTATCAGAATTTAAAAACGGTAACAAATATTTTGACCTTTTATCAGACTTAATTCATTTACCATTCTATACTTTTCTCTGCCATTTCAAAACAGCAAATAGAACAGGGGTATGCTTCTAGTTAATTTTAGAACAGGGGTATGAATCTTTCTCTTCAGGAGGAAATGGAATATGTTGGTAGGTCAAAATTGCAGTAGAACTCAAACTGTAGTTAATTTATGGGGGTCAGCTTCAAAATTAAACCAAATTAACAAAATTTCACATTTACATGCCTATAAATGTCTGTTTAAAAGAATTAATAGGAATAGAGAGGATAAAAAGGGAAACACAAAAAAAAATATAAAAAAACCACATAAATAGATAGATATTACCTGAAACATATTCAAGGACCGATGAGATTTTATCCTAGTGGTTAAAATAAAAGTATTATAATTCGATTTTTACTTAGGTGAGTTTATTTTTTTAAATTTTTTTTTACGTGAATTGTGTTTTCTCCTTTATATTTGATTTGTTCGTGAGTATAATTATTTTTTTATCTTCTGGTGAGATTTAATTAATTCTTGATATTATAATGAATGATATACTTATTATGAGATTATATTATACTTTCACAAAGTAGAACGTGTAAGAAAATAAATAAAAGAGTTTCATTTTTTATAATAATACAAAATATATCATTCTCTTATTTTTTTTATCCCTACATTTTTATTAATATGTTACAATTAATAAAATGAATAATTATAAATTTAATTAATAAATAAAAAAATTCCCCTAAAATTATAATAAAACTCTTTCCACAAAAAGTATGGATTATTGCGGTAAGTGGCAAGGCATCATTTGCGTACCCAAAATTGTTGAAATTCAACTTGCACGGGCCCATTGGGTTATCTAGTGTGTACCTTCAGGCTTCAATACCAAGTAAGTTATGAATAAACATATGATAACGGGACAAAGCGAATTCGAGTTTTGAGTTTATATAGACCGTCTATAATTAAAAATAAAAATAATAATAATACTTACTTTATTCGTCCAATAGTTCTAATTTTCTTTCAACCCTTCACTCGACTCACTATTTTCCTTGAAAAAATAGTGCTTAATATATTTGAGTTGATTGTAAATTTAAAAAAATAAACTCCCATAAAATAGTTTTAAAATCCATGCATCCGGCCATCCGCTATTGATCATCTTGTTTAAACATGATGATTGATACTTGATAGTGTAAATAACGACCAGTGTTAACTTTTCATGGCACTTTGAGTTATATTCAATAAAAAGGAAAGAACAAAACATCCAACATTTTATATAAATTTCAAGGGAAGATTAAATATTTTTGCATATTTATATGTAATTGACATAACATTATTACATATTAAGGTGTGTGCAAATATGAACATTCAAAATAAATTACGAGTTATGTTTAGTATTGAGATAATCTTGTGTCGAATTATGTTTGATAGACATATCAATATATAAAATAGAATAAAATTATAAAAAAGAAAAATTTTATTACATATTTTTTCAAAAGAGTTAGCACGAATATTTATTAATTATTCATATAACTAATAACTAAAAAATTAAATTTCCTAACAAAATGAGACTTAAAAAAAAAGACAGTAACTAACAAGTAACAACCAAAATATTGCCACAGATATTGATAATATATATAAAAAAAATTGTCCAGCAAAAATTGGTTTAATTTAAATTTTAAAGTTAAATTAATTAATTTTAAAATTAAAAATTATCTATTTTTTTAAAAATATAAATAACAAATTATATTTAATTTATTATAATATTTAATTCTTTTTGTGACTGATGGAGGAGTCTCATTTCTTCGTAAATCAATAGATAAGAATAGATTTTGTCGGTATTTTAAAAAGGAAATGAATCAATTGAGCAATTCTACACTGACCGGTTTTTGGGATCGGGAGAGGTGTAACTGGTCCCCTCTTTCTTTTTTTATAATTTTTAAAATATTTATAATATTTATTTTAATTTAAATATTTATAAAATTTAGTAATTTAAGTATAATTTAAATGTATATAAATAGTAGAGTTGTACATTTAAAAAAACTCTATTATTTATATATATTTAAACTATTAAATTTTATAAATATTTAAATTAAAATAAATATTATAAATAATATGAGAGTTAAAAAAAACCGATCACAACTCCCGTGCCAAAAACCGGTCGTCCAAGAGTTTCTGTACTTTAATAGCAAATTCGTCGCGACATCACGTGCTTATCTGTCGAACATGAACGTGACCTCCAGCGCAAATCTCAGGGGAGGGGCCGGGGGCATCCGATTTCCATTTTTCCGTCTCTCTATCTCTCTATAAATATATATTATCCCTAAACTCTCTCCCACTCACCCACACTCGTGAGTGAAGCAATCCTTTTTTCTCTTCTGCCGAAAAGGTACGATCCTTTTCCCATTGGATCTCACCTCCATTACTTCCGTTTAGGTATCATTTCTCTCTTTCGTCTATATATTTTTTACAACTTTGCTGCTTTTGATTACTTTTCACTTTATAATTTCATTACTTGTGGTGAAATTTCTTACTTTTTTACATGTACATACAGTCTTGTAGTTGTCAGATCTTTCTGTAATGTTTGTAGGTACTCGATGTGTGCTGTGGTTGATTTCCACTGTTATTTTGTTTTTAAGATCTTAAATTGTAGTATAATTCTAGTAGTTCTGGTCATATGAGTTAAAGATGACTAAAAATCTCATTGATTTGGCTTTTTTTTTTCTATTAGATTTGAGTTTGTAAGGCTTGTTTTTTAGCTTCAATGTTGTGGTGAACTTCAACTTTGGCTGATCAGCTGCTTAAGATTAAATCTATATTACTTGTTTTTCAGACAATGTGACATGCGTTGCAGTAATTTTTGCAATTGGTTTTACCTGTAACAGATCTGTTGAATTGTGAATCCACTGAGATCTGTCCTTAATGTAGTTATATGACTGCTTGTTCAGTTACTTATGCTCCTTCACTCTTTAGATTTGAATTTTGTAGCCTTTATTGAAAGTTTACTTATTATATCATTCATATTTTTTAGATAAAAAAATAGGGGAAAAAAGGTCTTGAATGTTCACTCATAGTACATTTGTATTCCTAATGAACAAAATATATGACTAATTCACATTTTTTAGATGAGCATTTTTATTTGTTGCGAGAATCTGGGATACAAGGTCTCATAACAATGTGCATGTATCCACTAATAAAATGCTATTAAATTGTTACTATTGCTAGTTAACAGGATTACAATTATTTGTTCCTAAGAGTAATCCTCAACAGCAGGCCTATCCTCTGCATGGTCACTTTCAGCTGTCATCTTCTGTGCAATATATCTTAAAATTAACAAAACATTAGATCTAATGTTCAATTCCCAAGTAAATCATCACAAGTCATGCTGGGTGTGACTGGTACACATTCGGTCTTTCCAGTAGTGAAACCGAAATCTTATGTCATCAATTTGGTTAGTCTGAAACTTCGCCAGTTCTTTCCTTTCTACAACTCCCACTTCCTCTCTGTAGCAATTTTATGTAATTCTAATCCGTATGGGAGATAATTGTCAGTCTTTTCCGGGAGAAATAGTGTTTGTTATCACCACGGATCTGTTGATGTAGGGTTTGACCTGTTTCTGGCCGTTTTTATTTGTTGGCATTTAACTAGCAAGACATCTTGTTAGAATGAATAGTACTTGACTTATTCACTTGGTGCTTATTGATTGCTGTGGTTTTCCTCAAACCCCTTCATTTATCCTTCATGATGGTAAATCTTTCCTTTAGTGAATGTGATGCAGACATAACGGATCAACATTAGTTCACATAAAAAGATTGTTGCAATAATCTATTTGTTTCTCCGTCACTCCTTCCAAGTGGTTACTTACTATCTAATGTTGGTCTTGCAGTTATCACTTGCAACTGGTTTTGTTTTCCTTCATTTTTAAATTAGTGCTCTTTATTATCTTCTTAGGAAGACCTTGTCAGGAAAAAGTTTTCATCTTCTTTGGAATAACGTGATTAACGTCCTATTATTGAAAATTTTCTCGTTAAGGAATTTGCTACCTAAGAAAACACACTATCACTATAAAATATAAGTAATGTTACATCATAGTTATACAATATATGATCATATAACTCATGTTTTTTAAAGTTGCATCTTTAGATTTGTCTTATGTTAACATTGATAGGACGTGCAATGTAATGCTTATGATAATGGTGTTTTCTTAGTTCTTCATTATCTTTTCCTGTTCTGAATTATCAAATATGTCGGCTCAAGTGCAAAGTAAATGTAATTTCTGTTGGCTCACTACTTTCTGTTTCATGTCACAGCAAAATAGGCGTCTTTTTCTCGCACAATGTCGGATCTTGAGGCCCCCCTTCGTCCCAAGAGGAAGAAGATCTGGGTTGATTACTTCGTCAACTTCCGCTGGATTATTGTTATCTTTGTTGTACTTCCCATTTCCTTCACATTGTACTTCCTTACCTATCTTGGGGATGTCAGATCAGAGTGGAAGTCCTTCAAGCAGCGTCAAAAGGAACACGAAGAGAATGTCAAGAAAGTTGTGAAGCGCCTCAAGCAGAGAAACCCATCAAAGGATGGTCTTGTCTGCACAGCCCGGAAACCTTATATTGCAGTTGGAATGCGAAATGTTGACTATAAGCGCGCTCGACATTTTGAGGTTGATCTTTCCGCTTTCCGTAACATCCTTGAAATTGACCAAGAGAGAATGATTGCCAAAGTTGAGCCTCTGGTCAATATGGGGCAGATCACCAGGGTCACTGTTCCAATGAATCTTGCCCTTGCTGTTGTTGCGGAGCTTGATGATCTGACTGTTGGTGGCCTCATTAATGGTTACGGGATTGAGGGAAGCTCCCATAAATATGGCCTGTTTGCTGACACTGTTGCGGCCTATGAGATTGTTCTAGCAGATGGGCAGGTAGTTAGAGCTACTAAGGACAATGAATATTCTGACCTTTTCTATGCTATCCCATGGTCTCAAGGGACACTTGGTCTACTTGTCTCAGCTGAAATCAAGTTAATACCCGTTAAGGAATACATGAAGCTGACGTACACACCTGTAAAAGGCAGTCTAAAAGATCTTGCACAGGGATATATTGATTCTTTTGCACCCAGGGATGGAGATCAGGATAATGATGAAAAGGTGCCAGACTTTGTAGAAACTATGATTTACTCTCCTGCTGAAGGTGTTTGCATGACAGGCAGATATGCTTCAAAAGAAGAGGCGAAGAAGAAGGGTAACAAGATTAACGAAGTTGGTTGGTGGTTCAAACCATGGTTCTATCAACATGCAGAGAAGGCACTTAAGAAAGGGGAGTTTGTGGAGTACATTCCAACCAGGGAATATTACCATAGGCATACTAGATGTTTGTACTGGGAAGGGAAGCTCATCCTTCCTTTTGCTGATCAATGGTGGTTCCGGTATACACTTGGTTGGTTGATGCCGCCCAAGGTTTCTTTGCTTAAGGCTACTCAAGGTGAAGCCATCAGGAACTATTACCATGAGATGCATGTCATTCAGGATATGCTCGTTCCTCTTTACAAGGTTGGAGATGCTCTGGAGTGGGTCAACCGTGAAATGGAGGTACAATGTTTTTTTATTTTTTGTAAAGACTCGTGTACAATATACACACACTAGTCGCCTCATGTCTTGTTTCATTTCTGAATAATTTCTGCATTCACCTTTTAAATTGATGGAAAATTGGCATCTAGACAATGTTTTCAAGGAGGATGTCCAACATAACTCTTAGAAGCTGCATATGACTTCCTCAAGTCTCAAAGAACTATCGAGTATTAAATTGCATATATGGAAAAAATTTCAAATTTCAAAAACCAGTGAGTGACAGAGGGGGAAAAATCCCAATTGAAATCCATTTAGAAAAGGCTTTTGGAAGTCATTTTAAATTGATGCAATTGTTTTCTAAGTTCTCTCAGGGCTAGTTCAGTATTAAAGTAACGTCAGGTATACTGCTAATTTAGTTACCTGACAAAATTTTGCTTTTACAGCTATATCCCCTTTGGCTCTGCCCACACCGAATGTACAAGCTCCCCGTTAAAACAATGATATATCCTGAACCAGGATTTGAGCTACAGCGCAGGCAGGGTGACACAAATTATGCTCAGATGTACACAGATGTTGGGGTCTACTATGCACCCGGACCCGTCTTAAGGGGTGAAGAGTTTGATGGATCAGAAGCTGTGCGTCGTATGGAGAGCTGGTTGATTGAAAACCATGGGTTCCAGCCACAGTATGCTGTGTCTGAACTCAGTGAGAAGAACTTCTGGAGGATGTTTGATGCTGGGCTTTATGAGCAGTGCAGGAAGAAGTATGGAGCTGTCGGAACATTTATGAGCGTGTACTATAAGTCGAAGAAAGGTAGGAAGACTGAGAAGGAGGTGCAGGAAGCCGAACAAGCCCATCTTGAGACGGCTTATGCTGAAGTTGACATGCCAGTGGATTGATTCTTGAGTTTAACGTGAGAGTGCTTGTGTAGGATTTCTCAAGTCTCATTTGTGATCTGTTTCCTCATCTATTTTCCCTTTTGATCTAATGACTGCACATTTTTGGTTATTAATTTTTCTTAACTAGTCAGACTAAACTATTTGTTTCGTAATTTCTCTTGCTAAAATGTCTCTTGTAACGATCTATTCTATGTAGGTTGTGATGTTGATCAAACTTCCCTTCTGTGCTTTTGAGTAGCTCGAAGCGTGTCCATGGTTGTAACAGAGTAATCAGTAGGCATAGTGGTTACCTGGGTACTCATTGTCACAATAGAAATAGTTAGTGGTTACCTATGTACTCATTGTCACAATAGAAATTGTTAGGGAATTTGAGAATTGACATTGATAGATAAGAAGGTAGAAGGGAAGATGAGAAAGAACAAAAAACTTGCAACATAAAGATAAAAATTCATTTCATTGATACCATTACCCTCTCTGCTGATAACAATGAATGGACAATATCCTAACAAATTTTGAATCTTACTAACTAATTTGGATAACATTTGTAGAAAATTACCGTTTCTCTCTCCCTATGCTAGTTTGACAAATGACAACTGATGAGTCGGATTGGGTATTTGTGGATTGGGATGCAATGGGTTTATGTTATGGTATATCGGGAGGGAGAGCATTTTCATGTTAATGGTTATTTTCATATAGATGAGCATTATTTTCACATGTATTTTTGATAATTTCATGTATTTCTCTCTCATATAAAAGTGAGATTTACTTTATGCTAATGTAGCAAAGGATCATATGAAAATATCATAAACACATGGAAATATCAATTTTCTTTCATATATCATCACTGTGATAAATACTCGTGAATAAAAAATATGACAAACAACGTTACAACAACAAAAAAAAAAGAATTATTAACACGAGTCTCAAATTGCAAATAAAAATAAGAAAATTAATTAAGTCTAATACTAAACTACAAAATTTAATTCAAAATTAACATTAATTAAAGTATTACTACTTTCTTGTTGCTAAATTATTGTATTGTGTGCAGCGGAAAAAATAATGGCTGTGAATCATAGTGATACAAAAATTAATTTATTAACATAAATGTATTAATTAATTATTCGTGTATTTGTATGAATTTAGTCAAATATATTAGAAATTAAAGTTTGATTTAACCCGCCCCACTCCCTGAGCAACTCACTCAGATTTGGACTTTGGAATATAGATGAAGTTTTGACTTAACCTGACCCGCTCCGATAGCGCCATTATCTTCTTCTCGCTGCTTTCTTTCTCTTTAGACTGGGACGAATTTCGATACCCCGTTCATAAGTGGGCCAGAAAGACTCGAAACTCTCAGCTTTTTGAATTCAGAATTTTCGTCAGGTGAGTTTTTCTCCAATTAAGCTTCAAACCTCCATATTTACTATATATGTCTTCACATACAAGCTCACTATTGATGTTATTATCGCCTGTATTTTGCTTTAGCCAAAAAATATATATTTTTATATACTTTGGGTGTTTTTTTTCTTTTAGGATTTTTATCATTTTCCTCGTTAAATTTGATGAGCATATTATTTATGTATTTAATTTTTTTAAAAATAAATTTATTAATTTTATTTTATTTTAATTAAATTTATTTTGATGTACAGATTTTGAGAATTTAAAAGTCCAAATTGTGAATCCTAAGTTCAGGCCCAAGTAAAGAAGATTTTAGCGGGCCCAAGAAGATAAACATAGAAGCTGCATTTTTAGATAAAGAGACAAGGCCTGAAGGCCATATGAAAAGATAAATAAGAATTCGGGAGGATAAGAAAGAAGATGAGGGAGAACCTGGAAAATCAGGAAAAAGGATTTTTGGCAGGAAGACAAAGGAGCAGAGCTGAGAATAAACGAAGAAAAGCGCAGCAGCTGCAGCATAATAAATTAATAGAGCTGCTGCTTCTGAATCAGCAGCAGATCGGCAACGTGAGCAAAGCAAGCTGCGGCAGTGAGCATCACGGCTGTAGAATAAGAAACAGAAAAGAATCAGAAGCAGCCACGAATAATGATGGTTTATTACTCAATTTCTGCTCTTACTTTTACCATGTATTGCGAAATTAAATTCTGGGGCGTAGAATGAAACATTATTAATTATGTATGGTCTGAAAATTAATTACAATTCTCAAATTGGTTTTAATGTTAATAATTCTTATTTATTGATTGATTCAAATTAAACTGTTTCATTCTTAATATCAAGTTACAGTTAATTTAATTTAGTCTGGGTCAGTGATTTAAAGTTTAAATTAAGAACTTTGATTATTTGTTTTTCATATAGTGAATATATATAATGCTTGGGGTCTTATACATTAAGCCTTGGAAATTGGAAATAAGTATTACAAAAGAAATATTTTAATGCACTTGCTTGAAAAATATTGAGAAAGTATTGAATTGATTTTCAAATTGTTACTCCAAATACAGAGAATTGTTAATTAAATAGTAAGACAACATAATTAATAATGGTGGAATCCGAACCTCAGAACTTTTCTTCAATTGATTAAAAGTTAATTATTTAGTTAGTCTTGATTTTCGTTATATATTTTTATGCACTTAATTGAAAAATCTTGAGAAAGTATTGAATTGATTTTCAAATTGTTACTCCAAATACAAAGAATTGTTAATTAAATAGTAAGACGACATAATTAATAATGGTGGAATCCGAACCTCAGAACTTTTCTTCAATTGATTAAAAGTTAATTATTTAGTTAGTCTTGATTTTCGTTATATATTTTTATGCACTTAATTGAAAAATCTTGAGAAAGTATTGAATTGATTTTCAAATTGCTACTCCGAATACAAGGAATTGTTAATTAAATAGTAAGACAACATAATTAATAATGGTGGATTCCGAACCTCATAACTTTTCTCCATTGATTAAAAGTTAATTATTTATTTAGTCTTGATTTTCATTATATGTTAATTTGGTTTTAGTTTTAAGTAATTCAAAATTCACTTTTCGTTAATTAGATTAGAATTTAATTTAATTTATATTCAATTAGTTTTTCAATAATCCTATTGAGATCGATCTCGTACTTTGCATAAGCTATTTTACTATAGATTTGTGCGCTTGCGAGTATTTTTACAAAATTTATCACAACAAAATTTATATACCATTCCACTGGTGCTATTGGCTTTCCTCTCTACCCTTTTAGTTTTTGGGCTTGTTCTTCTTGCCATGACCATTTTCTTTGATAAGTTAAAATTCCATAAGTACACCAATTGAAATGTTTTAGTTTCTATTGAAATGGTTTGTTTTTTTTAGTTCATATTACTGTGAATTGTATTGGACTTAATATTTCAATAATACATGACTATTATGCTGCTTTTGGGAGATAAGATTCAACTTGCATACATCAATTCTTATTCAAGCCATAGATTCCATGTAACCAAAGATAGCTTTAGGTGTTAGACTATGTAGTGGTCACCCCCTTAACAAAGATTCAGAAGCAAGCTAAAATGTTCACCTCCCAAACCTTGAAAGGGAGATGTTCTCACTTTGCATAATGTGATTGGTGCTGCAGACTATCTATTTATTTATTTTTTGGGAGGGAGGGGGGTGGAGGATTTTGTTATTAAGGATGACTATATTAATTAATTTTTAATTGGGTGTTTTACATAAAGGATTAGTCTGATGTTTGTGTAATTGTAGTGCTTCATTTTGGTATTCTGATGTATATTTTGGTGTAATTGTAGTGATTGGACCAGTATTCTTGCAGATTTGGTGTTACTCTTCGCAACCTCACCTCTTTTCATTAAACCGACCTTTTGATATAATTCCAAAGTTACAGGTACTACACACACCCTACAGTTCTCATCCCACAAATTCTGCATTATTATTTGGACCTATCCTTACTGCTCTAGAGGGTTTCACTCCAACCCTCTCTGACTAAGAAAGGGAGAAAATGTCTCTTGTATTATCTTCATCCTTTATTCTTCACCATTCTCATGTTAACCAGTTAAAGGTACATGATTTAAGATTTCATAGAAATGCTCAATCTAATCCGACCTGTACTTCTACACATTGCTTTAATACTCAGAAACTCTGTCTGGCTAACAAAACCATCACTTTAAATCTCAAAAACAAATCACCCAAAAACTTCAAGTTTGTATCTGTAGAGTGCATGAACTCCAGTAATGAGTTTTTTGACGAGGATGGTGGAGTTGACAATGATTGGAGTGATCAGGAAGATGAAGGCATTGACGATACGGAATCACCATGGGAAGGGGCAGTCGTATATCAGAGAAATGCCTCAATTTCACATGTAGAGTATTGCACAACCTTAGAAAGGTTGGGTTTAGGAAAGCTTTCAACTGAGGTATCAAAGTCTCGATCTTCTCTGATGGGATTACGTGTCACGAAGTCTGTGAAGGATTTTCCTCTTGGAACACCTGTTTTAATATCTGTTGACATAACTAGAAAGAAACAGAAGTTGAGGCTTGATGGGATCATCCGCACAGTTCTTACACTCGGTTGCAATAGGTATTTTATTTGTTTAATAACTCGTGTTTCTGATTCTACCAATCTTTTCTTTTCTGTTTCCTGGTAGACCAACTTATCAATTGAACACGGTTTGCTTTGGATTGTGTGATATGAATACCCAATGAAAGGCTAATTTCTGTTAAATGAAAGGAAGATCTGCAATGGGTATGAGATGCTAAAACTCGGTATAGATTTTTTATGATATTATCTTCCTTTCATTTGTGTGCACACAATGTTTAAGAAACTAGTGCTGTATTTTTGAAGTATGGAAGTTAACATTAAGCATTTAATGCTAGGAAAAACAAAATGAAATGGCTTCTTTTTGTTATGGCATTGTTGTGCCCTTGAACTCCTTAAGAAAAACAGTGAAGTGTGCATGCTCACTACCACATGATTCTACTGCCTATTGTTTCACACTTTTACTAAATTCTGTAACTACATTGCGTTGAAGGTGTGGCCAGCCGGCAGCTGAGTGCGTCTTCTCCAACTTTTCACTTCTACTAACTGAAGAACCTATTGAAGAGCCTGAGATAATAGATATGGGAGTTATATTCGGAGATTCTAAAAGTAGCGGAGTGGAAGAGGAAGGTGACGACGCTCCAATTGATTGGGAAGATCGGCTTTTTTTCCCTCCTGAAGAAAAAGCCATTGACATTTCAAAGCACATTAGAGATATGGTGCACCTTGAAATTACTATCAATTCACTCTGTGATCCAACGTGCAAAGGTTTATGTCTCAAATGTGGTACAAATCTTAACCTTGGTAGCTGCAGTTGTAGCAAACAGAAGGTGAAAGAGAGAGGTTATGGCCCTCTTGGAAATCTGAAAGAGAAAATGCAACAAAATTAATGTTGGTTGAAGTATTGGTGAAAATCATTAGAAATTTGCTCTTCTTTACAAGTCAATTAATACACTCCACGTTTTTGCTATGTAAAAGAGATGATGTCTCCCATCTTTCGTCCTAAAATATAGAATAATGTTGTATTTGCCAGTTTAGCATCTTTTGTTCAGTTGATCAATTCTCAAGCTAGGCAAGATTTACCAGCTTAAGCATCTCTTAGCTTATCCTTCAGGGATTGAATTTTGTCAGTGAAAATAATCTAGAATTTCAATTTTGTCAGTAGATACATATAGGCTTATACCTACAGTTATTAAAAGATTGTTGTAAGGTTCTATGTATTGGACAGACAATTTCTTTATTTATATTGGTTGAGTAAAGGTTGGATGGAATTAGTGTTTCATTTTATATCTTACATACATTACCATTGACATGTTCCATTATCTTCAAAAGATGCTTCAAGATTAGAGCTCCCTCCGTTATATAATATAAGATCATTATTAATTTTTTAAAATAATTTTAAACTTAAATTTATATGATTTTTTTTAATTTTAATTGATATAATGACGAATATTGTGAAGTATATAACAAATATTATTCATCGTAAAATTTATTCAAGATTTATTGTTTTATAATTTTTAATGAAGAATTTTACTTTTGAGTTTAAAATATCTCAAATTAACTTTAAAAAGTTAATAATAATATTAAAATTTAAAACAACGGAAGTACTTTTTACACATATCATAACATTTTCAGATAAATTACTGAGACTTATTGATAGTAATGACTAATTACTGAATTAAAAAAAATTGTTATTTTTTAAAATAAATCAATTTATATGTGCATTTTGATCAATAAAATTAATTTCCTTGACCATAATAGTCATACCCAAAATGAGAAAGTCTTAAAGATATTTTTAGGTTTAATTGATGTTTTGATTATTATAATTGGGATAAATTTTTATATTAGTTAATAATTTTTATTATTATTATAAAGATGTTATTATACTTAAAAACATATTATAAATTAATCATTACTTAATATTATGTCTACAAAAAATAGACAGAAATGCTGAACCGTGTATATCATAAGAAAAAAAACAGCTGTGTGAGTTAATTTGTATTGATTTGGCTAACCTTGTACAAATGTTACGTGATTCATTAAATATATGGCCCACCTCTGATTAAAAAAATATAAATAAAATGCTTACCCGATAAATAAAAAAATAAATTCTATTCTCCCTCTTCTACATTCCATTCCCCCAAGTCTTCTTCCCCTGCCTTTCACCGCCCATCACGATCGGCTATCTCTCGTTGAACTTATTGGTTCCTATTCTCACAGCTTTTTCGTTCTCCTCCATTTCTGAACTTGCTCAAGCTTTCTCTCTCACACACAAAAGCACATAGTAATTAACTATTGTTCTCTCTCTCTCTCTAGATTCTAGTTGAGTGATTAAAGAGAGTGGTGATTATATATAGGACCCAATTCCATTAATATTGTTGTTGGGGTGTAAATATTTAGGTGATGACTCACTATTTAGATATTTTTAAAGTCATGCAACTGATGAGATAGTGACAGATTTATTTTATGAGATTTTGGACGGTGGGACATTATTAAGACATATCTTCGCAAACACATTAGATGGAGAGAGGCGGTCACTTTATATGTTTTATATACAGGGAGTCAGAGATGAGAGAGGAAGGACATGACATATTACAGAGAAGAGGGAGAATATATCATCTTCTCCATTACATCAAATATTAGACCGGAATACTCCATCTCGGTCACATTCCGGCACACATCGGGATCAGCAAAGTGAACATCACACGGAGAAAAAAGAGAAAGAGATTATACATCACAAATACTAAACCCAGAAGATACAATTCAATCGAAATACTTCATCTCGGTCACACTCCAACACATATCAGGATCAGCAGAGTGAACATCACACGGAGAAAAGAGAAAAAGATATTATACATCACAAACACTAAATCCATAAGATGCAGTTCAACCCAAATACTCTATCTCGATCACACTCTGACACACACCGATATACACAGATTTATAGTGATATATAACATGGGCACACAAGTATCATTCATACATGTCGGTAAATATCGAAAGGTAAACATATACCCCACGTGTATATGTTATGCATATACATATGGGTTGAAGAGGTTGATCCCCTCGAATACCAAAATACTAAGAGACTCAGATGAAATTCTGATTTACCTTCGCTAGTTCATGGTCTTTAGTGACCACTTAGCAGTAAAGATTCATTTATTCCTGTTAAATTGGAACTTAATTCTCTTTCCTTCACATGTGTTATATCTTGACGGAAACCTTAAAAGTTATCAATTTAAAATCGTGATATACCTTTCATGTGATTCTATTTATTTAAATTTGCTGAGCAAAGTAGTTGTTCATCTTTGTTATAACACATTACTTCTCAGTCAAGCCAGAAAGCTCGAAGAAGAACAATGACAAGAATAAAGTTCAATAATAGTTTAGTTATGCATGCTATTTACTTTATGTTTTGTAACTTTGTTATGTAAATTCTTTTGAACAATCAAGGTGTATGTTGGTATTATGTAAAGGTTAATAGACCTTAGGATTAGAAGTATTTTTTTAATGAATAATGTATGTTTATTTATTCCGCTTTAGATTATAGAATGTGTTTGATGACGTTGTTTTGTGAGCACCAAATGCGAGGTTATGGAACTCGAATTTGAGGGCGTCATATTATTCATAAACAAGGTTGTTATTAAATAATAAAATTTAAAATTTCAATAATTCAATTCAATATTTGATGTTTATCAGTTCCATTTAATTCTATTTTGGTAACAATTCAATCCAAATATCCAATTCAATATTACATATATACGACAAATATGTTGCCTAATGATATATTCATTTGTAATGACTTATCAAATTCATAAACTTACAATAATTTATTAAATTCGTACACTAAATGCATGGTGTCCCTTTTTTTCATATTTTTATTCTAATTAAAATATAAAATGTGGTGATATATCCGCTTTATAAAAGATTTAATAATAGTTGTTTGATGCTAAAAATAATTGTTTAAAGGTAATATCAAATTAAGAATATTATTCCACTTTATATTACTAAAATAAATATATATATTTTTAAGAGCATAATAAAAAATATTATCTTTAAATTTAGAACTAATGGAGTCTAAAATAAAACTTGCTGATCCTAGTATTGAAATTTATGGTATTCTATATATACAATATTAAAACTTAAGAAACTAAACATAAATTTAAGAATTATATTGAATTAAACTAAATATTACAAATGTATAATCATTTATATAATTTGAAGTTGGTACAAGTTCAAAAAATTACAACTATAATAACATTATCCATTTTGACTTGATCTTATTTACTTCTTGTTATGATTTAATATGTTATAACCTGCAATATGAATATGATAAATCATTAAAAATATATATAAATATTCATATAAATATTAAATATATATAATTTTATTCATATAAAATTTATACTGTTAACGATTTGTGGACGTCTTTTATATATTGTTAACGATTTGTAGACGACAAGGCGTCCTTGGACGACTAGTCGGGCGCCTGTTGCTTAAGCTCCCGACTGTCGCCTTGTTGCTTAAGCTCTCGGTTGTCGCCTCGTCTCGACTTATCGTATTAATAACTATGGTTATTATTAATACATTCAATCCTGACATTTTATGTAAGTTTGTGATGAATTAAGATGATCTAAGAAAATATTATTGAGACAGCGCATTAGGCCTTATTTTACTATAATTTAATTCAGACTCGAAATTTGATAAAAGTCATTACAATTAGGATTATTATTTTTTATTGATTATCCACTATTGTGTTGGGATGGAAGAGACAGTGATGGAATGAAGACATTTTTTTAAAATATATATTTATTTTATAATAATGATACTTTGGCTTTCATTTGTGCCTTTTGTTTGTTTAAAAATGTTTTAAATTAATTTTTTATTTTTGCTAGGTAAGCATATAATTTTAATTATCTTTTATTATCAAAAAAGTGAACCTTAACGTCTATATCATGATAGACATTAGCCACTTAAGTAACCTTTAATTTTTTTAGACGAAAAGTTATAAAATCACCGAATTAAAATATTTTTAATAGTTAAATAATATAAATATAACAAAAAAATCAATAATTAAAAAAAAAATCGTCCTCTAATATAATAACCAAAACATTAATTAACCCAATATTACCAACGCAACAAACACGCCTTTGCGTTCTCCTACGCCGTCGTCACACTCGATCACTCCCCTTATAATTTTAAAACCCCGCGGTTTCGTGAATTCTAGAGAGAGAGGTCGGCGAACATAAAATTACACGCTTGCTCCCAACAGTACTTGATCTAACCAAGAAAGGGAAAAGTTAGGGTTCCGTGTTTGATTTCGTTATGGTAAGTTCTAAATTCGATGTATAACTTTCTCGTTCTATCTTGTTCCTGAAAACTATGTCCTTTGATTTTATCAAAAGCCATTTATTATCCATTCTGAATTTTCCTTAATTTATTTCTGCAGTTTTTCTTTTTTGGAAATGTATATAATTTGATTCGCATAGCGGTTTATGACGAATGTTTTGAGATTGGAAAACTCTAGTTTACCTAGATTGATCGTGTCTCATAACCTGATACTGCTATATGTGTTATTATTCTGGTTCCTTTTTTATTTTTATTTCCTTGTAGTATATTTTGAACTCTTTGATGGTTGAGTGAGTTTGAACACCAGTGATTTTTAACTACCTCAGTGATTTTGAAAATCAAATTAGGTAAATCATAGTTTGGAATTATTATCATTGTATTTTTTTAAGTACGGAGTTAATGATTGTAATTGGGAATGGAGTTTGCTTGAGGGCATAATTCCATTGGTCCTGATGGGAGAAATTTGATGCAATGCATCCATCATAATTTAAAAAGCATTCTTAAGTCTGTTGATTTTTTGGGTGTGGTAAATGTTGTTGGAAGAAAAGTAAAAATAAAACTGAAAAGGATCCACGGTTGAAAATAAAATTTTTAAAGAAAAATTATGGTATTATTATATATTCCCTCCACTAATTTGAAGTGGTTTAAGTTACCTACTTGTACATATTGCGAAAAAATGTGTTATTTTTATTGGTGTGTAAGGATGTGTAAGCTAGATGTGAAGTTTTAAAAATATGATAGATAAAATTTGAAAACTATCGATAGTAGCTTAAAATTTCAATAATTGTTGGAGTTATTCCAGCAAAGGGATGGACTCTTAAATTTGGAAGACAAAATATAAGGAATGACGAATCACATGTACAAGCAACTCTTGCTTACTTTGTTTCTTGGGTTCTTAGTTTGTATTCATTCAAGATTAAGCTGTAGGGAAAAGATACTCAGGTTTAGTTCAACATTAGCCAACCAAGCATATAAACTTTTGAAGTCGCTGAAAGCTTAACTGTTATCAGAGCATTCCTCTGTGTTTTAAAAGTTTGACTAGAGAACTGTTCAAAGTCAAATCAATGTAAAGTTTTAGTTTTTCTAGAAAGCAGCAAATGAAATTAGACTGTTTCAACCCTTCTTAACTTCAAAAAATTCCCAAATAGGACCATTCGATTTTTTTTTTCACTACCAAGTGCTATGTAACAAGTCTATGGTCATGTATTTTTTATTCCTAACCTTGTATTAATTTTTTCAAGGATTTATTAAACTACTCTCTTTTGTAGGGCACTACAGTGATACAGGATAGTGTGTTGGCTCTTACAGATCATGTAATTCTGCCTATTAGTGCAGTTTTCAATGCAGTCAAGGAGATAAAGATGAAAGGAAATGAGCAAATTGATCCTCTAGTTATCACTCAAGCTTCATCACTAGGTGTTTTTGCATTCTTGCGCTCACGATTTATAATTGTTTCATTTATCTTTCAATCCCGAGTGTTGTTTATTGCATAACTCTAGTCATTTCACAGCACTCAACTTCCACGATTTTACTTGTATTTTTCCTGTTTTATTTTCCTAAGTTTCGCATGCGAATAGTTAAATAACTATAGGATAGCCATTGAGAAGTGCAGTTTCTCTTTCTTTTCTTATTATGTTTTTCTTCTAAAGTTGCTTCCGTAAATACTTTTCTTGTTAGTTGAGTGCATTCTTATGTCATCTAGCCTTTATCACAATGGAGTGTTGTCATTTGGGTGTCACTTTCTGGAAACACTAATGCACTTGGAAATATCTGTTGGGTAGTTTGTTAACATCGAAAAAAAATAAAATAAAATAATTAACTGGTATGTATATCCTTCTAATATATGTGACGTGGACGAATTGCAGGTTCCCTGCCAGTGGATCCTTCATCTATGGATATTATCATTTGCATTTGCAGATCATTTGATTTTCTTGGTGACAAAATGTTTGAAGAATTCTTGAGAGTGTTAAAACCTGGTGGAGAAATCCTTCTTCATCAGATGTCGCAACCTGCCTCAGAGCTAGCGGTATGTAATGATCTTTTTCACTTACTTGGTCAAGTAATTTTGTTGATCTTATTGTCCTTTCTGCAGACAACCTCTTCCCTTGAGCGGAAGTTATTGGTGGCAGGTTTTCTGGACCTGCATATTGGTCCAATGGCATTGGCACCACCATCAGAAGTTGTCCAGTCTTTTGGGGTGAGTATTTGTTTTTTTTATACAAAGACTCGTATCCTACCCCATCCCCTAACTATACCAAGTTTTCTTAAGAACAAGTATAATCCAATTTCTAATTAGATGATGACGATGTCAAATGATTTCTATTGGTGGGGGATTCTGATTTGTTTTCTGCAAACCAACTAATTGGTTGAAACACTGGCATGTTTACATAATTAAATTTAATTTTCTTTTCCACAGATAAAAGCCAAGAGGCCTTCTTGGAAGATTGGTTCATCCTTCTCGATAAAGAAGGCAACAAAATTTTTACCCAAAGTTCAAATCAATGATGATATGGATCTCATTGACGAGGATAGCCTCTTATCTGAAGAGGATTTAAAGAAACCACAGCTCCCACCTGGTAGGACGACAAGATTTTAGTTCTATTATTGCTTAACATTACAGAACGTTGGAGTTTATTACATTTTTGTGGAGTAATGTAGACATGTTCTGATTTGCAGTTGGCGATTGTGAAGTTGGAAGCACAAGAAAAGCTTGCAAAAATTGCACTTGTGGACGGGCTGAGGCAGAAGAAAAAGTGCAAAAGCTAGGACCAACTATGGACCAGCTGGATAATCCTCAATCAGCATGTGGCAGTGTATAATTTCTTTTAAACTTCATCCAGAATACAGTTATTAACCTTTGCTTTTATTTGAAAATCTTGGGATTTACCTAGGTTTGACATTGTCATGTTGTGATGCGCAATTGAGTATATTATACACTTCGTGCATGCTAGTACTAGATGTTGCTTTGGCATTGTTCTATACAAGGAAGCCAACTATCAGTCATGAAGTAACACATCCAAAAATAAAAGGAAAAACTATTTGTTGTAATAAGTAGATAATAAATAGAATCTTCTGGTTTGGTTGATCTCTCTCTCTTTTTGCTAAGGCCTGGTAGGCTGGTAGCACCACATTCACTTCTGTCACTTGTTTTTGTTGTTGTATATGGTCCTTTATTATGATTTTTTAGTCTTCCTTCATCTCTGAAAATTCGATTTACACATGCAGTGTGGGCTTGGTGATGCTTTCCGGTGCAGTACATGCCCTTACAAGGGTCTTCCTCCATTCAAACTGGGTGAGAAGGTGCGTAATAAGATCCAAGGCAGTTCTCCCTGCCTTTCTTGGGATGAGATTTTATATTATGTTGAATTGTTTATATGTTTAGTTTTATCTGTAATAAATTGTACTGAATAGCCAGGAGAGGATGCAGTTGAAAAGAATTACGGCAGTTATTTTATATTTTTGCAGGTAACCCTTTCTGGGAACTTCCTAGCAGCTGATATTTAAGTTCCAGTGAAGAAGTTGAAACTGTCCATCATTGTGGCAATCATCGTGGATACATACATTAGTGGATGCTGCAATTGGTTATCATCGATTTAGAGATGGTGGCAAAGCTGTTTTTTTTTTCCCTGTCCGGATCCGACTCTAAACCTATAAGTGACACTGCTGTGCTGCCTTAGCTTTTAATTTTGTAATCTGCTGGATGGAGAATATAGAGTTTGGTTCTACTTCCTCATTTAGATAGTGAAATCCTGGAATATGTGAAGCGTTTAGAATCAATTTTGGTGATGTTTGTTTAATAAAAACTATATTATGCTTATGATCTTTTGTTTGGAGAGACATGATTCGGTTGCAGCTATGTTTATAGTTTGTGACGAAAATATCAGCACACAAGACTCCAAGTGGTCAACGATTCATGGGGTACCCTAGCTACCCTGAAATGGTGAATATTAATGTGCTATAATCTTTAGCCATTCACCAAAATATATATTAGCAAAATGACTTTTGTAAGTACAAATTTACAGACTTGGGGCATGTTTGATTGGAATTGAATGATTGAACTGGTCACGTAGATTAAATTATTTAGTGCGTTGTTTAGGTCTGAATAATTAAATTGGTCAGATTTTTGGGCTGAATGACTAAGTTTAATTTTTTTAGCTGAATAGTTTAGCTGAATGAAGTAAAAAATAATTTTAAAAAAATATTAAATATTATATTAAGTAATATTAAATAAATTTATAATAACATTGAATTTTTTCAAAAGGATAAAATAGTAAAAATATATTATTAAGATGTTTTAGACATGTCACTTATTAAATAATTTTTTTCATTCAATATTCAAAAATCTACTTCATTCAGCTCATTTAGATTATTTAAACATTTAAAATTATTTCATTCAGTTTTTATCAAACAACCTCTTGGTCTTGTTCATATTCAGTGATTTTTTTATTTAGATTTTCATTTGGATTATTAATTAAATTATATAATGTAGGTTCTCTTGGTCAATTATTAAAGTAAACAATAATTATATATTAGAGTTTATACTATATTAGCAAATTTAGTATTTCTTTTATTCCAAATTATATTATTATTATTGATTTTGAGAGTCAATTTGAGATATTGTTAAATTTTAAATTAGAATTATTTATTAAAAATTATGAAATAATAAAATTTATAATGAACAATATTTTTTAGTTAGTTTATAATATTTATTATTATATTGATTAAAATTAAAAAAAATTATGTTCATTTCAAGTTTAAAATTCTCTTAAGTTGATTTTAAAAAATTAATAATGATCAAATAATATTAAACGAAAAGAAAAGAGTAAAATTTACTGGTGCAAAATGACTAAAATCACCTCATAACCGTCCATTTGTAACATGTACGGGTGTACAATTGTAAAAATTAAACAACACAAATTATAAACAAAACAAAAATTCATCTTAAAGGCTCATTATATGCATTATTAGTAATTTTACTTATTAAATTTGTACATTGCCATCAAACTAAATTAAATCAAAATTCTATAACTAATAACATTGATAATAAAATGAAAATGTAAACTGTGAAAAAGAACACAGATTGCTTTATCAATTTTTTGTATTGTCAGAATATTGGGGGTGTCATTATTTTGTAAAATAGGGCCGGATGGATGACATGGATTCCCCAACCACCGAACCGCCAACACCCTCCAGGGAAGCCCAGGACGACCCATCTCAGGTTCTTTCTCTCTCTCTCTAGGTTCTTTTTGATATGGGTATGAATCCATTTAACTTTTTTTTTTGTGGATTTATGACCACACAATGTGAATAATATCTGAGATTCTGAATTCATAGTATGTTTTTTCTTTCATTCTTTAATTTGATAGGGTTGATATTAAATTGTGAAATTATTATTTAAAATGTTGAGCTTATTTTAATGTTGCATGCATTCAATTTGATGATAGTTAAAGCCCCATATGATTCTTATACCATCTGATTACGAAATCCCGACATTGGTATACTATAAAATATCCGTTTATTTACATTAATTAATTCAAAATGTAGGTCTTCTTTTACATTAATTTATTCCAGCCTTTCAAGAAAAATGTTGTCTTTCTCATTTTTAAACGATTCATTGATTAGTGGGAGTTTTTTTAATTATCAGTATTTATGAAGTTTGAGATATCATGCTGTTGCTTTACTGTTTATGGTGCTCATGTATAATGGCTGTTTGTTTATTTTTATTGACTAAATTGCTAATCATGTCAGAGCATTTAACAATCAGCAACTGTAGAGAAATCATTCTAACAGATTGAACAGTTCTAGTTTCTTAATGTCTAATTATGTTACCATGTGCTAGTACTGGATGTTGGTTACCATGCATTTTCAAGGAAACAAATGGGTAGACAGTATATACGTTGCTGTTTATGCATACAGATTGGTATCATCATATATACGCCAAAACTCGTAGCCTTATAAATTTTCTAGTTTGATAATAGTAATTCTTTTTTATGATTTGAATGCTCAGATGCACATGATGAGGCCTAACACTTTTCGATAAATGTGCTGTGTACTTATAGTCTTATACATAGGTTTGGTCTATATGGATCCTGATTGGGTATGCTGAGGATAGTTAGGAAACTGGAAATATCTCTGATTCTGTTTAGGTAAATATATCCTTATAAATATCATCTTTCCACTGAGAAGAACAGGATGTTAGCTGTGGAGCATTATCGAAACCGCCAAAAGGTAATAACTTTATATGAAACGCTTAATAATTAAAAAGTGAAATTAGGATCACTTCCGTAGCATACTGGGTCCTCTGTTTTTATCATACTGAGATTCACGATACTACAAGACGCGTACCTAGCTAAGGCTTACGTACAACTCTACCCAACATTCCCCACTTGTCCAACCCTTGTGGAGTGATTTTAAAATTATCCACTTGTCCACCCTGCCACTTCTGCTTTATATGTTATGGATGGTTGGCTGTACTCGAGTTCATAATGATTGAATTGGATTCTTCTTTTCAATCCTATCTTGGAGTCTGGTTCACAAAAAATGCTCATCAGATTTTCAAGTCTTTTAATCATACTAATGGGAATCCTTAAAAAAATAAAAATTGAAAAAGCTAGGGGCACTTGAAAAAGAAGCCTAAATCAAGGTGATACAACCACATAAATAATAATAGGATAGTTTCCACTACTGGATTGATTTCTGACTACCCCCTGAGAAGGGAAATCAATACCCGCCGATTGCTCTTAGATAAGTTGATCATGAAACCTGATATCCTCTCAAAAGTCTGCAGGGTAATTAAAGTATGCTTAAATATCATCAAAACCTACCAGCTATCTACTCCACATTCTTCTAATACCGATCCTTTTGCTCTCCAAACCATCCCGAGAAACACATCAATGAAAAAAGTGAACAAAGAAGCGGACAAAGAGATCCTAGATCAAATCTTTAAACACTCTTAGCCATGACTATTGACTCTTTTTCCTGTGCACAACACACTTCAAGAAACAATTTGATTTATTACTACATACTTTTTCATGTTATTAATGTTTGAATTATTTTTCTCATTTGACACTGCCTGCTCATTTATTAGTATTCATACAAACATCATCCAATATCTGTAATTGTGATTCATGAGTCCTTTTATTTTGCAAGTTTTGAAAAGAAACCCTATTTTTTCTTTTCTCTTCATTTTCCATGCCTTCTCATTTATATGTTTACTTGTAGGAGGAGAATCATGTAACATCTGTAACTGAGGATTTTGAAACAACCTGCTGGGGTTGTGGTTTGCACCTTACTGTTTCACCTTATGCACCTGCTTTCATATGTGGCTGGTGTGGAGCTATAACTAACCTGAATGTATGTAAACTTGATAACAAGTACTTTTGGTGGAGACGTCTGCGAGACAGCTTCTTCGTTTGTCTCCTCTCTGTATTCATGCTCTTTATGATATGTAAGTCTTTGAGTCTTTCGCATCCAATTAGAACACACACTCACAAATTCGTGCATTATTCTTTTGATTATCTTTTGTAATGGTCACTGTAATCTGGCTGAATATTGCTCACTCCCATCCCAATTTATGTCTCTCTTTAAAGCATGGATTTGGCAGGGATTGTTAGACATAGGGACAATACTTTTAAAGATTTCAATTTTCCAATTCCTAATGAAATTTTGGATTAAAATTTTTGAAAAATATTATCTTAAACTACTGTCAGTGGCTTCTTAAATCCGTACCACTTGCATTGTTTAGAAAAATGATACATAAAATAGGATGAAGCATAATTGATTTTTTTCAGTTTATCTTTGCTATGCTTTTTTCTCAAATGCTTCGTATGGCATTATTATAAATCGGAAGAGAATTTTACAATAAAATTTCTTACTTTTTTAGTGATTGAAATTTCTAGAAGGGAATATTTAAAGTATAAACTTAATACCTCTAATTAATGAGATTGCTGAGAATCCATGAATAATATTTAGTTGCACTCATGTTAGTGACGGTCAAAGAGACATAGTATCTCAAGGTCGTTGTTTCCAATCCCCATATTCGGGCTAAATTTTACCTGACAATAAAAAGTCAAAGGGACATAGCACCTAATAAACAGAACTTTCTATCAGAAACTTGCTTTTGCCAACGTTGACTGCTGAAAGAGACACATGCTATAAATATCTATTGTGTCTAATTTAACTTGAGAGTCATTATACTTCTATCTTGATAATTACTGCTGAAGGGCAGTGTCTTAATGAAGAGACATTGTCAAAGATAATCTAGAAGGCTACTGAACTTGATCCAACACTTTAAAGTTTTCCAATAAATTTGAGGAAGGTTGAAACTGGCAGTGGTTGTACATGCTTAGTGCAGAGCAGCATCTGTGCTGACTCCTTAACTATTGTTAACTGAAGTTGCAGATAACAACTAATACCAAGTTGTTACTAAAAACTATGAAATTTGTGGCAAATTAATTTCTTGAAAAATTTGAGTGGTAAAGTAAGAAGAAATCCTCCATCATGACTCTGGGGCCAGAAGATCCCCTTCCTCCCAAAGTAAATCTTGTCAAATTTAACCTTTTGCATGCTGTCACTTTCCTGGAGGTTCTAATTTGGTTATCAAGTTTGATCATTTAGAAAGGAAAAAAAGATAAGTAATGTCTTATTGGTAAATAAGAAAACAATTCTTAGTAAGAAGCATTGGATTGTGGTTTTGGATCAGTAATTTTTTCCTAATAAAATATTTTATGATTAATTTTTCTTTGCTCATATCCATCTTTCTTCATATACTTTTGGCATACTTGTTTCATTCTTTTCCTACCAGATCTATGAACAATTCTCAATTTGCATTGTTGGTTTGCAGATTTTGCTTTCTCTGTTTGCTGTTCTTTTTGTTATTCTTTTTTGGAGCTTTACCATGTCTGTTTCTGATTAATATTCCTGAAATGCAGGTGGCAGTATCTGGGCAATATCTCCGGTAGTCTTTTCTATCAATTATTTTTATGGGGCTTTTCACTGCAGCTTAATGATAATATTATCTGTAACTACCATTTCTACATATTACTTTGCGGCTTTTCGGTCCGCTGGTGCTCCACCAATCATACCATGGGGTAGCTACCCGGTAGTTGGAAGAGGTGGTCTTGATAACTATACGTTCTGTCTCTATTGTTCAAAGCCAAAGTCTCCGAGGAGTCATCACTGCCGATCATGTGGAATGTGCGTGTTGGACATGGATCATCACTGCCCATTTGTAAGTGTCCATTGGTTTCTGTATGTCCAAAGATAAAATTGAGGTACAAGTTATAATTTTAAAGATAAGAGGAGAATTGTGGATGCCTATAACATAAATTTTAAGCAATTTCTATATTATGTTTTTTCTCCCCTTTCTAAATGAGTGGAGATATTGGTGAAATTATATTTCTGTAAGGATTTTATAGTAATGGTTGGCTTGTTGACTATATGCAGATTGGTAACTGTGTTGGGGCAGCAAATCATCGAAGTTTCATTCTCTTCCTCATTTCAGCAGTGACAAGTACTGTTTATGTTGCCATCATATCTGCTTATGCAGCAACCCAAATTTGGCCACCACTGAAATTTGGACGTCCATCTTTTTTGAACGACTTCGCTAGAAATGACTTGGTTTTTGGGACTCTAAAGGAAATTTTTCTTACTTTGCTGAGATCTGCACTGTTTTTATCCCCAAGAGGACTTGTCATCGTTTACCTGTTTATTGCTAGTGTGTTGGTGGAGATTGGGTTAGGTGTGCTTCTATGGCAGCAGTTGTGCTTCATTTATGAGGGGAAGACGTACTTGAGTCATTTAAGTTCACAGGGTGCCGAGGATGAAAATGATGGAATCAGGGAAAGAGACTTTCAAAATCTTATCCGTTTCTTCAATTTCCCATCTTCTGCATTAAAATTTCTACCAAGTTTTTGGAATCTCAGGAAGAGCCACCATAAATGAAACCCGAAGAGCAATGGTGAAACTTTTTTGGATTTTTTTTGTTTCAAGTGTAAATTTTCCCAAGTGGCATGAGGTCTCTAGTGTTTAAATCAACACGTTGTTGTATAGCTGTATATTCCAAGTCCTTTTCTTTTTATCCATTTTGATTTTTTTTGCTCCATTGGCTGCCAATTGGAACCAGGAAATCCTAGGAATTGGATGGCATTTTTATTTTTATCTTTATTTTGACCACAGGCTTCAAAATGTGAGGGTAGATGTGTTCATCTTGGATACACATGTTCATCTCAAATGAGATACCATTTTTACATTGTGTTACTGTATGCATAGTATATTATATTACCCAAAAATATGAAGTTATCAGAATCCCAATGCTCATAAAACCTAAATTAAATATGTATAATGCTCATCATCTCTTGTTTACCTAGAATGAATGTATGTGCTTCGTTAATGGAAATATACACGATACTTGGCGCCAAAAGTTGATTTGATATACTTGCATAATTCAGTTGTTTCCACTATTTAAGCATGAGAAAGCATTTGAGCCATGAAGCAGCCGCAATTTTGTTCTTCACATCAAATTCTTTCAAGGATTAGGTTATCCTTCACAGAAGAAATATTAATATATAAGAAGTTATACTTTGGAATTTCTCTAAACCCACATTCATGTTAAAAATTTTAACATATCAATTGATGGAAGTTAAACAATATAGTTATAACACATCATTCAATAATAAATTAGAGATCCATAGTACTATTACTCTTGACGAAAGACCAAATTTGCTTGAAAAAATAGCAGTTTCCATTACAATTACCTAAGAAATTACATGAGGATCTGATTTATGGACTTTGGGTTTTAGAAATCTTTCTACTTAATGGGTGAACTCCTACTCTGAGATTTTAGAGAAAAACAGGATAGTGGGACTGGACTTACATATGAGAAAAGTAATAAAACCAAATGGACCTTTAAAACAATATGTAATACACTCTCAAAGTTCAACTCTGCTAGAAATGCCAAAAACAATCAAAGGTGTTTATGCATCATTGAATCAATTTCCAGGTACTGTATTATAAATTAGTCATGAAATGAATAGTAAAAACACGTACATTTTCTGCAACATAAGAAATCGATATGTAGTGGCTATTGAATCACTTTGCATACTAACCTCAACTTCTAAATATTCTCTCTTTTTCCGCTCTTCAGAACCCCTGTTTGAGGAACTCCAAAGCTCCGGCATATAAAATACAATCTAGGTAATGGGGGTCAGGTCAAGTCACCTCCATGGCCAATCTAACTGTTCCGCATCACCATTCATTACTTTCCAGGAACCTTCGGCAATCTCATCAAAAAGCTGGTCCCAACCCCAACTTGAATACCCCAAGAAAAACCAGTAGTCAGAAATAGAGTAGTTACCCACTTTGAGCCTTTCTATGATATCAAGTGTCGCCCACTGATCAAGAAAGTAAATATCTGGTAGAACACCCACACAAAGATCTTTAACAAATTTTCGAGTTAAAGCAACTAGAGGCATTTCTCGTAGTATGACAGGCCCCCCAAGAGATAGAGGTGCCACTTTTAGCAGTTCCAACCTTTCATCGAGTTTTCCTAGTGAGCCCCAACTGATATGCTTGTTGATAATCAGACCATGAAATCCTGTACTTTGATTCACATTCACAATGAGGATTTTAGATCCGTCAAAAGGACGCAAATTTAGAAGCCTGTCAGTTGCAGCAAGTATTGAACCAACAATCATTTGAGGGGCAGTTTCATGTGAGCCATTCAATCTTCGAGGTCCAATTTGATTGTCTCTAATTTTAATTTTCTGCTCCCTGTCTTTTAGTACAACCTCATGGTATTTATCCTTTGCTGAAGGAAGTTCCTCGTCAACTGCAACTTGTGATACGTCTTTATGTAAATTGTCATTCCTGACTCCTCGTGAAGCTTTAGTCCATAAAATACCTACCAAAGGAAATAAATTTACATAGTAAATACAAGAACATGTTTCAAACACCTAAGAAAATTGATTGAATCAAGAATAGTTACCGTTTTCCCTGAAAAGCCTCTGAGAATTACTTCCATGATCAGCTATAAAATCTATAATTTCAGATACCGCCATATCACCACCATAAGGGACAGCTTTCTTCCTTTCTGCTGGAAATAACAGCAGAGAAGGATAGAGCTCCCTCTGCATATTCACACACATAAGAAGAATAGAAAAAGTAAATTATATATATTATACAAGGTGAGATTAGACATGAATTTCGCAAGCTGTACCTGCGTAGATGATTTTAGGATCGAACTACAGTCATTCAGTGTGCAATCCATCAAGTAAATCAACGGAAGCTTCAAATTAGAGTTTTTCATGTCATCTGCCACATATCTAACCACCCATCAAATACATGAACAGACATCGAAAGTTATTTGATTCAAAGGTTTTAAACAATGTTTCACACAGTTGCTATGATGAGGGGTAAAATAGACAATTACTTGGTGGATGAAGAAAGTGGAGGCATAATTCTTCTCCTAGATCGCAATTTACCAATCTTACGAGTTTTCAATATATTTATTATCAGAAAAAACAGCCCATAATATCAAGGTTATATGAAGACCGCCGAAGCGCTAATATTTAAATATACTGACAAGTCCTAAAGTCCATCCTGCACATTCTAAAAAAGAGTTGCAAAGTATTTTTTTTAACAGATATTTTTTAACAAATTTTGTGTATTATATTTCTGACTAAAATAAAAACAAAATGCTTAAATACTTTTTCGGAATGTCTTATGGTCCATGCTAAAAATGAAACAAAGGGCCTATCTTAGCAAGATAAAGGTAGCATAAGTTTTGTCCTCTTTTTAAAAAAATAAATAAATATAAGTTAGAGATAGTATAAGTAAGCATGCTAATAACTTGTTATCTTAATAGAAAACCAACCAATAGTTCCTAAGAGGATCGATTATCTGAGTGGAATTATTCATGAAAATCTATAAGGAAAAAAGAAATAAAGATGAATTAATAATAATGCATTTACATGAGAAGGGAACATAGGCAAACAGAAAATTAACAGTTTGAAATTTAAACAAATGTACTTCACTAATTACCAGTAGTCAATGAAGATTTCTCTTCCCTAATTCCATCCTTCAGCATCCTCACATACCCCTTAAAAGCCAAGTGCACTTCACGAACAACCAGTTCCATTCTCTGGCAAAACCCACACCAGTTATTGCTAAAAAGAACCAAGACGTCTTTCTTCCAAGCATTGCCTGCATTTGTCAAATCAGACTGATTGCCAACAACCAACTCCAAAAATGTATGGGTGGTAACTCGAGGCATAGAGTCCACCTCATGAAAATCCAGATTAACAAATGGTGGTCTTGGAGCCTCTCTAGGACTCCGAACAACAGGCTCAGAGTGTTGATATGGAAGAAGACTTCCATTAAGAAACCTATCAAGAAAATTACTTAGAGAAGAGTAGCTGACAACTTCCTTCTCAGGAAACACATAATGCTGCTGTGAAAGGGGATCAATTATCACCACCATCGGGATCTTTGTCACATGAACCAGAGCTTTAAGTAACCTCAACCAACCATCAGAAAAGAAAAAGAAACCCTCGAAATGTGGGAAATGAAGCTGACGTTCCCCTGGTTCAAAATCTGGCAAAATTTTCTCTCTCTTCCCATCTGTGGCACTAGCAACCACTTCATCTATATAATGAGGGTCAGGACTTACAGATAACAGCTTGCTTGAATCAACAAAAGTATTCTTGTCTTCGTCTTGAGAAAGTTCAGCATGCGCAGATTTTGATAGCTCCTCCTCAGTACCACCAACCACATGTGGTGTCTGATTCTCGCTGAAATGACCACTGCCTTTAAGATCTTCTATTGGCAGTTTTGCTGAAACCTGATTAGACTGAACTTTTAACTCTGATGGTAAATCTTCTGCTATTTTTATGGCAAAATCATCAGATAAAAGTTCAAATCCTACATCTTTGGCAAGTGAGCTTATTTTGATTTCTTTTCCGTGCTGAACAAGATATGTTACGATCTCACGCAAAGAATTACCTTGCAAATCTGCAGCGATTTTATCTATTGTAACATGTTTTCCGTTGTCCGTAATCATGACAGACGTCTTATCCTTTAGTGTTGTTATCTTCTGAGATACAGGAGACATCTCTAATTTAGGGTGTCCAAATGTACTCATTGATGGCTGATTAGTTCCAAGAGAAGATTTTTGAAACTTTTCAGTGGTTTGCTCAGTCATCCGATGGTACAGCGCTAATTCTCTAAAAGCTCCAAGAGCTTCATTGCTCTTTTTTCTAATTTCCAATGACTCAGATGATCTATCAATAAAAAGAAGTATTGATGGCTTATTTGCAGGTAAAGCAGCCTCAAGATCATGGTCATCACCTTCGAGCTGCATATAAGAAATAGACATCATTGCTATGATCAAAAGTTGACCGCAAAATTTAGAAGTTCTTTATATTCATAAAACATCCAGTATCATCAAACTGATGTCAAAATATTTCCAAGTCTCCATTTGATTCCATTGCATTTAAGTTTCATTCAGTAATAACCGTACCAGAAAATCCAATACCAATCTGAACACTGTCTATGAATACGACACCTAGACCTATAACTACACCTGCGTGCCTCTGACATATTGTTTAGAAAGTCGCACCACATATACATCACATATGTTTATTACCAGTGCAGAAGTCAAAAGGAATATTAACAGTAATATCAGTAACAGTTCTGTGACAAAGGACCACAAGCATCTAAAAACTTTTGATAATGTCACTCATGTCAGACACAGACGCATATATAAGAAGAGTAAGCTTGTCAACTCTTCCACCGTCAAACACGAATGTTCTAAGATCTAAGTATATGCATTTATCAATCAAACAATCCGAGATACCAACTTACCAAGACAAAAGCTATACACTATAATCTTCCAACAACTGCTAAGCTGCAAGAATGCTTTTTGCAAATTGAAAAAGGCCTCAACTTGAATTAATTAAACACACCATGTTCGTTCATTGTGGAAGACTATATAACAAAATTGTGTGATGAGCAATTCATATCAAATGTCTAACTATTTTGGACAAGTCAGTTTAAGCAAAATAAATGTCATGACAGAGCAGCCACAACATATGGCAATGGCACCACTACGTTGGCTTCAAGGATAAACCACATGTGTGTTAAGGGGACCTCTCATATTATATTGGATGAAAAAATGAAAAGTGACAAGCACAACAGGAAAGCATACCTCTAAAACAGGTGAAGCTTGCATCTGCAGAGCACTTTTGATATCAACCCCTTCTCTGAGAACCTTTGAACAACTGGGACAACCTGCGAAGCAAAGCATCACTAACCATGGATCAGAATCGTGAACACCTAGAAATGTAAGCAGAGATCTCTCACGGACCAGGCCAAATCTTAGCCTTTCAGGAGGCAGGAAGAACTCTTTCGCAACAGTCATCAACTTTGGCAAAAAAGCTTCAAACCGTTGGAACTCATCAAAGCTACAGGAAACCCCATTCCCAGAATCCAAGAAATCACTCCCATTTATAGGGGAAAATTCTCCAGGCCAAGGATTTCCACAAGACCCACTATCAATGCCACAGTTCATCTTTTCACTTTCCATTTTCTGCTTTCATAGAAAATATGTATAAATACATTACCAAAAGATTCTATATTCTTTACATTTCAACAATGCAATAAGAAACATTTATCCACCTTCTGGTTTTTCTTCCCTTTGGCAGCAAATGTTTCATTAGTCTCACGGTTGAAGCCTCTACCAAGAATACCCTCTGCAAGGATAATGTTGCCGTTAGCATCACAGAGTATGTCACCACTGTTCAAATCACAAGCAAACTTGCCTTAAAAGACGAACTAAACAAAGCATTGCTAGAAAAACATAATATGGTCCTAGGAAGATCAGGATAAGACAGCAAGACAATATAGAAAATTTGGGAAAAAAAGAACAACATGGATCTCCGTAAACAACGATGACTGACGTAGACAAATCAAGCAATTCACGGCCAAAGATGCTAATATAATCTCTAGTGATAACTGGTAAATGCCTCATTCCTCATTACTCATAGAACAAAAAGCTACATTACCAAGGCCTCTAGTGGTCTGTGGGCATATATACAACAAAACTACCACCAAAGGAGTATGAATTCAAAATCAGATGTTAGACACACAAGCAAAAAGCATAGTCCTAGCCAGCTTCAACACATCAGCATACAGGTTAGATGTTGATGATAAACACAGTTTGAAGTTCATTTTCTAGGCATAGCAAATACACTAAGGCAAATCATGTATTAATAAAAAGAACAATCAGGACAGGTAATTCCCTTGGGATTTTGGATGTTCAAAAGATAGGAATTCACAATTGCTCATCTACTACCTAGGGGTTTAAAAATATTCCTTGAGAGTTATTGCCTATCATTCAAGATTGCAGAATTTCTATAAGCTATGATATTCAACAATACATTTGGCTTAAATATGACAATAGAAAAACGAAGTAGCATTAACTCAAAACGGCAGCCAATTGGATGTCAATCTTTCCATCCAGAATTTTATCAGAGAGAGAACGGAGCGTGAGCCCGTAAAATTCCATTTTTGACCACATAGTTTATAAGTTTCAATTTCTCTTCATTCCTTTAAAAAATTAAAAGTTCATATGATTAAAATGGAAGAACAACAAGAAGATACCAAATTCACTTTCAGTCCCATTGTTCTTGCCGTTGGCCAGCAATCTGGGGGTCCATCCACAAAATTCCAAGAGTAGTAATGCCTTGTCAGTTGATTCAATAAATGATTTCAAGTTCTCTGGTGTAGTTAGAGATTTGAGGGGAATATCTTCAGGCATAAGCGACATAACATGATGAACAGAAGATAATATATTCTGTACCCGAAGTGGACCTTGATACTTGTAAGACAAAGATTGGTGGTAGTATAAGACTGTAATTCCCTCTGTAGCACCAAGAGCATCTGCCAGCATCTTATCACTACTTTTATAAACAACCATAAGCTTCAGAGTGCCAAACTTCTCTTCCTTATTATCAACAATGTGAGCTAATTCCTTCATAAGAGTTCGAGACTCACCAGACCCTGAGTATTAAAGAATAAACTGATCAGATTTAAGGAAAGTATGCTTACCTACATTTAATAATTGATATTAGAGCAAGTTTCAAGGATAAAACATTAACTTACAAACTTGAGCATCAACTAACACAAAGATAAGTATAGTACAGCCACACCAGCAAAAATATGCAGTAAATCCTTACACTATTGCAATTATAAGTGAACATAGTAAAGCCTCTATTTGATATAGAGCCTGTTTGGATTCACTTCTATTGTTTACTTGTTATTTTGGATTATTCTGATTTTTTAAACAATCTATTGTGCTTGCTTGAATACTCTGGATAAAATGCATTAGATTTCCATATCTAAAATTTGCTGAATAATGACAAATAAGCTGAAGGATTGCTTGAATTTTGTTTGGATACACGTTTGATCCCCCACTTGTCCTAAAAAAGAATGATCAATTGCTTACAAAACACCTTCCAAAAAAATCAGATTTTTTCAAGGTAATATCTTTTGAACCCGATAAGCATCCTAAAAACCTAGAATATACTTTTTGATTTAAAATAAAAAAAAACAATGCTGAAAAGCAATTCAATAATGGTACAAAATTTACCCCAAAGAAAAAAGTCTACTCATTTACAAGACAACCTTGGTACCTGTTTTCATTAAACCATCTCCCTACTCTTATTTTCAAAAAGATAACCCCAAATGCAGAAAGCAAACAGAAGATGTAGCTATGCAAATAGTACTTATCTGAGTTAAGTTACTTTAACTTGATCAAAACCAAACCCATATAAAGGTCCAATCTTTCTCATTTTTACAAGTACCCTTTCGACAAAAACATTCGGTTAATTGTCCTGCCCGTGAATTACTGATTATTAACGGCTTCTTATTAAAATTCATCAGTACCCACAATTATAATAGAGATATAGAGAGAGAGAATTACATGGAACCGTGACTAAAAGTAGGATGTGGGGGTGGAGTCGGATCTGAGAAGAGAAATTGAGTTTAGTGAGGATCCGCCATTCCACTTCTCTGCTACCTTCGGATTCAGAATCAACGGTCTGGATTGATCCCGGAAACGATAGAATGAGAAGAGCCAGGGTTAATAACAGTGTCGTCGTCGTCGTCAATAAGCATGATGATGAATTGGGATAAGCAGCCTCTGTGTTTGTCATTCATTCATTCACGGAAATCCCAATATCTTTCTATTCTTTTTTTTTTATTCTCTGAACTCTCTCTCTCCTCTATCTGTGAGAAAGTGGTGGACTGATAAACCCTTCAACGCGACCACTTGATATTTCTCAATTTCACTTTGGATTGCAGTCTTTCTTGAAATTAATTTGCAATAATACTTATTTACATGGATTAAATCTGCCCAACAATATTTTTTAAGATATACTGCCCAAAAATCGAGAAAAAAATTATTATAAACATGTAACACTTATTAACTTTGACTTTGTCAATTTTTAGTTTTTTAAATAATTATAAATATTAAAAACATAAGTTTAAAAATGCATAAAAAAACTATTTTCTTATTACCACTTTTCTTCATAAATTTGAAATACAAGATATCTAAACTAGTCTTTATTTAATAGCATGTCAACGATTTTTCTTCTGTTAGAGACTTTAGGTCAATTACAATTTGAGTTGATCAATTTAGTAGGTGTTAATTAATCTTATTTTCTATTATTTGTATTTAAAATTTTTATTCCATCAAAAACTAAATCACAAGACAATAATTTATGATCTCAACTTAATTGATAATCCATAATTTCTTGAAACGAGTGCTATAATAATACTTACAATAATATAAAATAAAATTTTCATAATTAATGTTAGAGTAATATATAAGTAAAAAATATTATTTTTATTGACACATAAATTTTTAATATAAATGATACCATACACAATTGTAATATTTTTTTTAAAAATAAATATGACACAATGGGTTGTAAATAGTAAATATCATATTCCAAATATAAAGCTGAATTTTATTTTCACATTCAAAAGAGATTTATTTCTTCGATGACTTGTGTCTTAAGAAAAATAAAAAAATAAATTCAAACGTCTATGCCACCTGAATAGTAAGAGTACTCGCGGATTCCAACATAGATCGATCTGGCACATGAGGGTTAAACACTAGTCTCCGTCACCAATCGGAGCCTCCAAAACTGGGCCCCACATACACACTTTCTCTCTCTTCAAAACTTGCCCCACCGGCCACTTCATGCCGACCTTTCTATATATTTCTCTGAAATTAACCGTCAAATTTTCGATACTTATTCTCCTCCTTCTTTCACCTCTCACAAAGAAAGTATTATAGGGTTTCGGGTGATTAACAGAGGGAGAAAATGTCCCGTCAATCGACGTCTACCGCTGTCCACAAATCAAAGACCCTCGACAACAAATATGTAAGAGTTATGCTGTCCAAGATTACTTGGCTCCTAAAATTTTAATTTATTAACCATGAAGAATAAGGAAAATTAATGGGACTATAAAAGCTGCTTTGAATTCACTGAATTGTATCTATTTTGATAATTTTTGTAACTAGCAAAGGAACCTTAGGGTTTTCTTCATTATTCGGGTGTTTTGGGTGCTTGTGTTTTTAGTTCTTATTATATTGCCAGCAAGTCAGTTGGATTAGTTTGTGTTTTTTTTCTTTCAGTTTTATCAGTTTGGTTAACCAGAAAATGCAGTTAATTAAGAAGTTTTCTGATTTTGCTGATTCAGAGTGCTGAATTTGAATAAAGTTTTGTGTTTTTGGTTAGACTACCTTTAATTTTTCAAAATAAATAAATAAAATTATTTGCTTGTCTGCAATCTTGTACTATTTCTTTAGTTTTCGACAATGTAGATTATGCAACTTCTTTTTTGTTTTTTATTGTTGTGGTATTTTGATAGCATAGAGAATTTGGGAAAAGAAATGCGTAGAAAGATTATAGCTTTACAAAAGTTATACACAAGATCGTGTTGCTGTGTGGGAAACTAGGATTCCATATGTTTTAAGTCAAAGGATTGTAAAGAAGCTTTAGTCTGTCACATACCACTGTCAGATCAGTTTTAATCTCCACTGTTACATCATTCTTAGTCTGTTAGATACAACTGCACATCATTCTAGATCAGTATAAATTCTGTAAGCAATTCCATTTTGGAGACAAGCAAAACCATAACTCCTTGCAGTAAATGTTGTGAAAAGCTAAGCATGACCCTATGTTACCATGGAGCTCTTATTGTCGGTGCGTTCCACAAATTGGATTCTATCGTTCCAAGTCATGGTGCAGGAACCTATATGCCTTGTGCATTCCGCCATATCCATCAACATGCCTCGTAACCACTTCATCACTACTTAACTTATGCACATAATGTCATTTATTAGGTATGTAGTTAGTCTACACACAACACTTGTAGTGATCATACTTGTAGCGGCCTTAAGCAATTGAAAACTAGTAGTTCTAAATCAAGGATTCAGAAAAGGAGGTGAAAAATATTTGACTTCTTTTTCAATTCAATATTCACCTTTTTGGTAAGAATAATATCCCCACTCACATGTGAAGCTTGATTTACTGCAAGGGAAATTGTTATTTCGACAAGCACTTCTATTAGTTCCACAAACTCCATTTACTAATTCATGTGAGAGACCTTGTAGAACTATCAAAAAGTCTTGTGGAAATAACAGTAATGCAAAACACTAACCTATTTCATTATCAAAGATTTTTCAGTTTTTTCGATAAGCAAAAGCAATTTATTATCAACAGCCCCAAGGGGGAAGAACCCGTATGCATACCTAACAACATCTTTATATTACATTTATTATAAACAGCCGCCAACAGGGTGGAACCGTATACCAACGTAACAATCCTTTCTAATAAAGCTATACTCAAGGGAGTATCTATCGTATTCTCGATCAAAATTATTTTTGATGATCTTGGTTTAATACAAATGTCTTGTTTTTTATTGTTGTGGTATTTTGATAGCATAGAGAATTTGGGAAAAGAAATGCGTAGAAAGATTATAGCTTTACAAAAGTTATACACAAGATCGTGTTGCTGTGTGGGAAACTAGGATTCCATATGTTTTAAGTCAAAGGATTGTAAAGAAGCTTTAGTCTGTCACATACCACTGTCAGATCAGTTTTAATCTCCACTGTTACATCATTCTTAGTCTGTTAGATACAACTGCACATCATTCTAGATCAGTATAAATTCTGTAAGCAATTCCATTTTGGAGACAAGCAAAACCATAACTCCTTGCAGTAAATGTTGTGAAAAGCTAAGCATGACCCTATGTTACCATGGAGCTCTTATTGTCGGTGCGTTCCACAAATTGGATTCTATCGTTCCAAGTCATGGTGCAGGAACCTATATGCCTTGTGCATTCCGCCATATCCATCAACATGCCTCGTAACCACTTCATCACTACTTAACTTATGCACATAATGTCATTTATTAGGTATGTAGTTAGTCTACACACAACACTTGTAGTGATCATACTTGTAGCGGCCTTAAGCAATTGAAAACTAGTAGTTCTAAATCAAGGATTCAGAAAAGGAGGTGAAAAATATTTGACTTCTTTTTCAATTCAATATTCACCTTTTTGGTAAGAATAATATCCCCACTCACATGTGAAGCTTGATTTACTGCAAGGGAAATTGTTATTTCGACAAGCACTTCTATTAGTTCCACAAACTCCATTTACTAATTCATGTGAGAGACCTTGTAGAACTATCAAAAAGTCTTGTGGAAATAACAGTAATGCAAAACACTAACCTATTTCATTATCAAAGATTTTTCAGTTTTTTCGATAAGCAAAAGCAATTTATTATCAACAGCCCCAAGGGGGAAGAACCCGTATGCATACCTAACAACATCTTTATATTACATTTATTATAAACAGCCGCCAACAGGGTGGAACCGTATACCAACGTAACAATCCTTTCTAATAAAGCTATACTCAAGGGAGTATCTATCGTATTCTCGATCAAAATTATTTTTGATGATCTTGGTTTAATACAAATGTCTTGTTTTTTATTGTTGTGGTATTTTGATAGCATAGAGAATTTGGGAAAAGAAATGCGTAGAAAGATTATAGCTTTACAAAAGTTATACACAAGATCGTGTTGCTGTGTGGGAAACTAGGATTCCATATGTTTTAAGTCAAAGGATTGTAAAGAAGCTTTAGTCTGTCACATACCACTGTCAGATCAGTTTTAATCTCCACTGTTACATCATTCTTAGTCTGTTAGATACAACTGCACATCATTCTAGATCAGTATAAATTCTGTAAGCAATTCCATTTTGGAGACAAGCAAAACCATAACTCCTTGCAGTAAATGTTGTGAAAAGCTAAGCATGACCCTATGTTACCATGGAGCTCTTATTGTCGGTGCGTTCCACAAATTGGATTCTATCGTTCCAAGTCATGGTGCAGGAACCTATATGCCTTGTGCATTCCGCCATATCCATCAACATGCCTCGTAACCACTTCATCACTACTTAACTTATGCACATAATGTCATTTATTAGGTATGTAGTTAGTCTACACACAACACTTGTAGTGATCATACTTGTAGCGGCCTTAAGCAATTGAAAACTAGTAGTTCTAAATCAAGGATTCAGAAAAGGAGGTGAAAAATATTTGACTTCTTTTTCAATTCAATATTCACCTTTTTGGTAAGAATAATATCCCCACTCACATGTGAAGCTTGATTTACTGCAAGGGAAATTGTTATTTCGACAAGCACTTCTATTAGTTCCACAAACTCCATTTACTAATTCATGTGAGAGACCTTGTAGAACTATCAAAAAGTCTTGTCGAAATAACAGTAATGCAAAACACTAACCTATTTCATTATCAAAGATTTTTCAGTTTTTTCGATAAGCAAAAGCAATTTATTATCAACAGCCCCAAGGGGGAAGAACCCGTATGCATACCTAACAACATCTTTATATTACATTTATTATAAACAGCCGCCAACAGGGTGGAACCGTATACCAACGTAACAATCCTTTCTAATAAAGCTATACTCAAGGGAGTATCTATCGTATTCTCGATCAAAATTATTTTTGATGATCTTGGTTTAATACAAATGTCTAATGTGGTTGACTAAAAAGATGCAAACAGTTCCCCCCCCCCCCCCCCCCCCCCTCCCCCCTTAATTTTGTTCATAATCTTTTCTTTGAATTGCGCTGGACGGAGGGGGGTTAATTTTATGGGAATGGATTTTGTTGAATATAGTTGTTTGGTTTTAAATGTGGCATTTCTATATTAGATGCTTGGCGATGAGATCGGGAAAGGAGCTTATGGTCGAGTTTACAAGGGTTTAGATTTGGAGAATGGAGACTTTGTTGCAATTAAACAAGTTTCTTTGGAGAATATTGCTCAGGAGGATCTTAACATTATCATGGTATAGTTTTGCTCATTGTCTTTCTAAATTCTTGGTTCTCTCCTTTTACTGATGCTTGTTTTAAGATAAGACTAGAAACAAATAAAGAAGAAAGGAAATAGATGTTTTAGCTTATCTCCCACCTTCTATTAGTTTTCTTCTTTTGTATGATTTGATTGCTTAAGTGATGTCTTTATGATACGGATTAAACACACACCTATTATAGACAATGTGGTCCTAAATTAAAAGTCATTCCTGCTTACAACTTTTGTTTGATTACTAGGACTTTATTTACATTATATAGGGCTCTTAGTAATTTCTTAATTTAGATTTAAGTATCATGGTTGCTATATAAAGCTTATTGATGTAACAGATGCTTGATTATTGATATTTATTTCTCTCTCGTCCTTTTTTTCTAATTATTCCACTAATTCTCTAACATTTCTATCTTTTCTTTGCTTTTTATCCGCTTTGCTACATCACATTGTATCCCTTTTAACTTATGAAATTATCTGAAACTTCATTTTATCTTATCTTATCTCATGTGTCCCTTTACAATTAACAACTTACAATTTTTTTATGAGTAATTAGCTTAATGTTAGAAAGCGGCAATGATCACATATCTAAGTACAAGGGTAATTTAACAACTTCGCTGCCCACATTTGTGTATATAATTGTAAAAGTATACATACAGTTTTGTCCTTGGTTGAAGTTTACTCAGTTCCCGTAACCATTTTTGAATTATCTTTGGAGGGAAAATTGAAAACAGAATTAGTTCAGCATTAGGGCTAACAAAATGCAGTTAACAGAGGTTTAAAATTATTGTTATCTTCATTGAAGTTTGATTGAGCATAGTACGACAAATTGGTTGAAAATTGAAGTACCGGATTTTTTATTGCTAAGTTTGGCCCAAAAGTATTGGGAATGGAACCAGCAACCTTGAGGTTATTCAAAAACTACCTACTGAGTCTCCATCCTTTGAATTTGTCCCAAATTTTAGTAAACTGTATGATCCAAGGGCGAATCAAATTACATCCTAAGCCAATTTTTCTTGTATATTTTCATTTAAAAATAAAGAAAATTGTAAGATTCTAAAGAGAATATATGTCTATAAATAAATTTTGCACAATAGGATCATTATAAAGTTTTCCATCTTTGGTGATTATTGAATCCAACCAAACATGCAGTTGGAATGTGAAAAATTATTTCACTTCCTTCTCCATTACATTCTTGCATCTATGTATTATTTATGCCACATTTCTTTCCTTCAATCTAAACGCTGCATTATATTTTAAATTTATTAGCTGACGTATTATGTTTTATGCCCATGCACATGCACTTGTATGATCAAGTAAGGATGCGGTTGTTTAGCACCTTAGTCAGATTTTGGTGCCAACACTTCAAAATTTTAGCTTCATGGATGTATTTTTTTTCAGTACAACATGGCTTGTTCCTTTTTAATTTGACTGACTCGTTGCTGTTTCCTTTTGTCACGTCATTGGTGGGATGCATGAATGTATCAGCAAGAAATTGATTTGCTCAAGGTGAGTTTTGTTCTTTTACATGTATAAGATCTTACAGTTTTACATCAATTCTATAAAATTTAGATTGGCTGTCTAAAGAGTTCCAAATTTTGTATTCACGACAGTATATTGTGGTTCTTAAAATCTAGATTTTTTTCCTTAACCCCCCCAAAAAAAGGGTTTAGACTGTTTTACATTAGATGCATATCAGTTTGGCTTTCTTTTGTATTACATGCACTGCTATACTGTTGTATAACCATTATGGTTGAGTTGATTTTTTACTACTGGAACCATAAAAATGGATATAACAATGTGTATTCGCGTTATATTTTATTAAAAAAAGGAAGAGGTGTATTTGCATTATACTTTGTAGTGCAAGGCATTATTCTTTTTCCTTTATCTGTTACAGAATTTGAAACACAAAAACATTGTGAAATATCTTGGATCTTCAAAGACAAAGAGTCATCTTCACATAATTCTTGAGTAAGTATGCTAGATCTATGTATTTTTTTAATCCTATGTAATGGTGAAATGAAAGAGAAGCCAAGGTCAGATTTGGTATGCTCCAATTTTGATTCTCCAAGTTTTTCCCCTTGTTTTGATTATTACAAATTGTTTTGCAAAGGTATGTGGAGAATGGTTCACTTGCAAACATTATTAAGCCAAATAAGTTTGGGCCATTCCCAGAATCACTGGTTGCTGTTTACATTGCTCAGGTTTGTTAATGACCTTGTAGGTTTTGCCTCCATTCTGGATCTTGTTTTGATGGCTTTATGCTTGTGATCAGGTTTTGGAAGGTTTAGTTTATCTACATGAACAAGGTGTGATTCATCGGGATATTAAGGGTGCAAATATATTGTTAACCAAAGAGGTATATTACCTATAGTTCTTTTGTGAAGTTTGTTGCCAGTTCAATTTTATGCGTTTTGAAACATTTTTGTGGTTCTCTATCTCCCTCCCTCATCTGCTAATCTTTGTTTCCTTGGGTGATATGCTCTTAGTGTGAGTAATCATATTGATTCTCTATCACTTCTTTCTTGTATTTTATGTAATTTCAAGTACTAGTCGTACAAGTGGTTTAGCATTTTTTGCATTTGCATTTTTAAAAAATAGTAAGTACTTTTGCAATAATTGTATCTTCTGGAGATGAAGATAACTGTTTTATTACTCTACTAGCTCAGTAGCTATTGACAACTATATTAGGCACTTGCTCTAGTGTTGATCCCTCTTCTCTCCAGGGTAACTTATAAAACACACATGAACTACTTCAACATTTTTCTCTTTTCTCAGTAAATCTAATGACTAAGCTTTGATATCACGCATCCACGCTACCCCACCCCACCCTCCGGGAGGCATGATAAAGGGTAGTGGAAAATGGTTTTAGAAGTAATTTTTGTCAATACCTGCTTATTCCAAACACTCCAACTCCAACAAAATCCAAACTTTAGAAACAAACATTTTAGTATATATGCATATGGTATACCCCAAAGTACATTAGAACTTACAAGCTAAGAAGATTCATGTATCTGTGTTTATTCGGAAAATTTATCTCCATTGACCATGTGTACTCTTTAATCCCGAGTTCTTTTTTATCTGTACTGTTACAACAAATATATACTCCTATTAGCCATTGTGATTCTTTTAGTTATGTTGACAAGAGGGTGATATGCATGGCTATGGGTGCATCTGCATATATATAGTTTGTGATGTTTCTTGTGGTTCTCCATATGTTTCCATTTTGCTTTTATTTTTGTAATATATTATTTTTTTAATAAGTATTTTGTAATAGATTTTACTCGTCTATTGGCTCTATTTTTCTGGGCCTGGCTCTTCAGATTACTTTGTTTAGCTAATATATGCTTTCAGGGTCTTGTGAAACTTGCAGATTTTGGAGTTGCAACGAAATTGACTGAGGCAGATGTTAATACACATTCTGTTGTTGGGACACCGTATTGGATGGCCCCTGAGGTACTTCTCTTGCTGTGGGAGAGGGGGTGCTGGAGTTGGTTGTTTATCTTTTACTATAAAAGACACTTGAATCTTTTATACTCGTACTTTTATATTGCATAGCATACCTTTATCACCAGTATTTGGTTCAAAAGTTAGTGAGTTGTCTTCCTGACCTACTCCTGCAGTTGATTTTATTATTATTATGCTTAAAGAATATGGATATAACTGCATAATTTAAATCCATTAGGCTTCTATGTTCAGCAGTTTTATCTGAAGTTATTTTGAAGTTTACACAATGAGATTTATTTTTCTTTCCTTTCATGTGAAGATGATTCAGTAGTATTAAATATTATTGTATGTATCTACAAAGTTTTTGTTGTCATCTATCTTCATCTTGTTGAGAATATATGAACATTATATACTATATTATTAGAAGAAGAATTTGTATCCACATGTACGAGCTGTTGTGAATCTTGTTATTCCTTCATCACCATTGTCTGTTGATATGCTTTGGAGAATGGAGATATAACCCAATATCATCAGTATTGTTATTTCTAGGTATTTTATATGTTTAGGCTTCCTTTCTCTCAGAAGCTGCCCCCTATCAACATGAGATTCTTTTAAATAATTGATTTAGAACAAACTGAGCTGATTATCAGGAAATGAGTTCCTTTTATGCCAATGCAAAATAAGCACCTAAAGGTAAGTTAAGTATTCCCTGTCGAAAAGACTCTGGTGCTCTCATGTAGTATTTTATAAGACCTAAAAACTTAAGTAAATTAACCAAATATTTTCCGTACACACAAATAATAAATTATATGACAGTAAGGAAAGCAAAGAAAGCTATTGCGTGACCATCAACAAGCGGTAGCGCATAGAACAACTAAAAGTGGTGTTGGTATCATATTATCTTATAATATGAGCACACTTGCTTTTAGCTACTAGTTTCACTCTTTCTTTTTCCGCTTTTCAAGAAAAGACGTATTGGCAAGGAAGGTTCCAAGTGATCGATACTTAGTTCCCATTATCTCATCTTTATTCAAGCTAGTAAGCAATCTTTGAAGTTAGAAGATCAGATCAGGAGAACATAGATGTGATCCTCATGCCAACATATGAAAAGACTTCCGCAACCAAGCAAATATATCTATACAAGTGGATGCAGTATTGCACGGTCACCTTTGAAGTTGTTTTACCATTGAGCTACATGAGGCTTGGTATCTTAGAACCGTTATAACAAGTATAGCTTATATTTCAGGTGATTGAAATGTCTGGAGTTCTTGCTGAATCTGACATATGGAGTGTTGGATGCACTGTGATTGAACTTCTTACATGTGTACCTCCATACTATGATCTCCAGCCCATGCCAGCTCTCTTTCGGATTGTGCAGGTTCTTTATTATCATCGTTATATCCTGTTATTGTGATGAGGAAGCAATACTACTTTTGTGCACTGGGGATTTTATGGTTACATAGCTGAAGTTTATTGTAATGGATGTTATCTTAAATTGTATTTAATAATTCATTGAAATTATAGATGTTCTTTGAGATTATTATTACAACTATATTAATTTTCTGGCCGCTGGATAACAAGAGTTACTGGAATTAATTTCTTGTTCTTTCAGGATGAGCATCCTCCAATACCAGATAGCCTCTCTCCTGCCATAACGGATTTTCTGCGTCAGTGCTTTAAAAAGGTTAGGTGGATAAAATATTAAATATTGGGTTTGTGATACTAAGTCGCAATTCCACAAGTTATTTATACTGTATTTTCACTTTATTCATATACAAGTTTCGTATGGACATTTCCCCTCCAGCCTTTCATTATCCTATGGTGAATTTGTTTCTTATTTCTTTTTGAATAAGGAGGATGTCTCCTACCAAGAACCAAAAGGAAAATGAAAAGAGAGCTGAAAAAATTGAATATGAAAAATCTAGTTAGGAGAAAGGGGGAAACTACTTTAACAGAACTCTCTCTCTCTCTCTCTCTCTCTCTCTCTCTCTCTCTCTCTCTCTCTCTCTCCCTCTCTCTCTCTATTTGTGTCTGTCTCTTCTCTGCAGAAAATAGTATTGAATTGATTCGGTAGGAAATGGAGTTGGCAAGTTTTGGGATCTCTAAACATTATGTTAATGCCTCAGACTTATTAAGTACTTTGTGTTATCTAGTTTTTGTGTGCTTGCATGCGTAGTTAATGTTACTCCTACAACTGATATGGAGAATGAAATAGTTAATCCTTGACTTTAGTATTACCATAAACATATAGTCTTTGTTGGATTTGGGCATGACAAATAGCTTTTGCATGCTCTGAAAATCATATGTGCATAAATTGACAACTCAGACAAGAAATTTTGTAGGGCCTGATATTTGGAGTCCATATTTAACCATGCCGCATAAAAAGCATGCCCTTCATTTATCATAACCTCTAATCCAGTTGGAAAAAGTTATGTTGCCTATCTGTGATTCTCTTTTACTTCTATTAACATCAAGAAGTATGTTTCAGGATGCTAGTCAGAGGCCTGATGCGAAGACATTGCTTTCGCACCCTTGGATACAAAACTCAAGGCGTGTCTTACAGTCTTCCCTTCGGCATAGTGGAACATTGAGGTAGACATTATGCACCTCTCTCTCTCTCTCGCCATCCCCCTTTCCCACCAAAACTCATCAACATTATTATGGGAGATTTTTAGGTGTGCCATTCTCTCTTTACTTTATGTTACTTATTTGGCTGAATTGAATGAGTTTGTTTGCATATAATCTGCAGATAATCCTTAGTTTCTTACTCACTGTTCTATTGTTTTATAGAGTTTGGTGATAAGTTTATCACTTACTATTATTAATTAAAAAGATGTAATGTTTGATACGACATAATATGTAAACAAATGCCATGGAAGACTAGAATCTACCAAATTTCTCAATTATTTGATTCAGTTTGTTCTTATTGAATAAATGGTGAAGCTGTTTTGTATGACCACATGTTTTGTAGTTTACTACATACTACATACAGTATATGTACTTATGCACTATTTTCCATTTATAATACTTTATTTATGAAAGAAATATATATAATATTTTGTGTTATTCCAGCTATAGTGAATAAACACGCATTATAAATCTCCTAATTTCTTAACCTTATGTTTTCAATTTCCCCCCCCCCCCCCTTTTTTTCCTTTTTTTTTTTGTATTTTTCATTATCGGTAATTTGTTTGTTTTATTTAGGAAAGTAAGACTCTTAGATTTTATTTTATCATAGAGAGCAAGTTATGTATCACCATATATAGTGGAGGTTAATTATAAAACTAATTAGAAGGAATAAAAAGTGATCCCCTTGTCCCGTCACCCGAGATCCAAGTAAGCGCTGACAAAGATCTCTTGCTATACACTTAATATTGAAATTTGATATATAAACCGTGTATTCAAGTGATTTATTCCCCTCGAAATCAAGCATCTTAGCTTGAATGTGATGATTTTATTCTCTTTTACCAATCAACAAAAACACTTGACGATATCGGCCTAATCAATGCTAGGTTTCTAGTGGTATTGGACTGTTCCGGATTTGTGTCCTGCCATCACCTCTCTCCTTGATTGGGCTTTGGAATTGCAGATATGGAGAGGGAGATCAATGTGGGAATTCATCCAAAGACATTTTGGGAATTTTCTTCCTAAAGGGTCAAATATTTAGGGTTTCTTTCCACCTTAGGCTGGAAATTCCCATTAATGGTGGGAAGAGGAAGGGAAAAGTTTTTTGGCGGAATGGAAAGTCCTGATGAATTCATTCCCGTCATTTTTGCGCAAACATGTTGTGAAAGGTATTCCAATTAAGGATTTGCATATATATATTTTTCCTTATCAAAATAAAAAATAATGGCATTCCATTTGGTTTTGATATGATGATTTATTATTGGGTGTTATTTTCATTGATGTAGCCTTATTTTGTTAGCCCTGCTCCTTGATTAAAATTTCCCCCATTTGTGTTTGTAGTCTCAATATATGACTTTTCATATATAGTGGCGTGAATGGTCCTGTTGGAGATGGATTGTATTTCAGGATTTGAAACTTGCATCTTATGAGCAGTTTTCAATAATATATTTGAATGTGTCCTATCAATGAGCTTCGATATGATAGACGCTACATATTCATTGGAAATTTGCTATAGTTTAATAACTGAAGATTCTTATCTTTTGCAGAAATATAGAGGAAGCTGGTTCAGTGGATGCTGGGACATCAAATGGAGATGATCAGGGAACTGTTGAAAGTCCTTCGGCCAAGAATGCTAAAGTAATTGCCTCCTAACTTGAAACTGTTTAGTTCTGTAATCTGTACTTTTAATGTGTCAAGCTATAATTACCTAATATAATCATTAATGAGTAGTTTACTGATCCACCCATGAGCTTAAAATGTGGGGTCCATGAAGAGTCCTACTCCTACAAACCATCCCATAAACACATCAATTTCAAATATTCAATTATGATGGTGGGTTATAAAGTTGTATATTTTGCTCTTTTCGTCATTCCTTTGAAATGCATGAACGTTCAATGGGGACATCTAATATGGAACGGGAGATCTAGTATCATATCCTTTGGTATAGTTTATTAATAACATTTCTCTGATTATGTGATAGAAGCAAAATAATGAAGGGAAATCCTAATGCTAGATCAACAGAAACATTTACCAAAACAACTGTTTTTAATTTTACCTACCTTATCTTCTTTTCACAATTGTGTGTTGCTTTGGTCAATGCCATTCATGCTTTTGTAGTAGATATACCCTATATTGTTTTCTCTACAATTTGTTCTTACTGTCTGCCCTGATTTTCAGGACTCTAAAACAGAATTGCTATCGAGAGAGGCTGCCAATATTGACAAGTCAAGTGAGGACAAGGATTCCAACTGTAATCTCGTTGAGGAAAGGGCTGATAATCCTGAAGATGTTTTTCCTGATCAAGTTCCTACCTTAGCACTCCATGAGTTGTCACCAATTCAAACTAGTTCTGTTAGACTATCTTCCAAAGATGAGGCTGCTACACCAACAGAGCTTCATGAGCCATCTCACTCGCTTGCCCGGGAGAAAGTGCTGATTAATGGTGAGCTGGGATCTGATGATTCGAAAATGAAAAACATTGTTGCCAGAAAAGTTGAAGTAAAAGGAAGCTCTTCTCATGTTGAACATGGTTCATCCAGTTCAGCACCAAAGAGCCAAAATTATAGTCCTCGAAAGGTAAAGTTTCACTATTATTGTTGTTTGCTGCACAAAACATTTGGGGTTAACTATATTGTGCAAATTTCTTTCTTTACCTGCAAAACCCTTACATAATTGTACCCACATATGACTTTCTTCAAATAAAGCATTTTGTTTTACCGGATAATAAATACATGTTCTGTTCAATAAAGACAAATTTATGTCCTCATTGTTTTGGCGCCCTTGATGGTTGCTCATATCTGATAATCTTAAGGTACTTTGACAGCATTTAGTATTTTTGACCAAAATAATAACTACTTATCTTTCTATTTATTAGAGATTTTCTTGAATGCATCAATTGCACCAAGCAATCCTCTACTTCCAGAATTATAGTTGAAGAAAATAACCATCCCTGAAAAGAAAAGTAGAGGAAAAGGCTGACGGAAGTGTGTGTATATATAACTTACCGAAAAAGAAAAGGTAATTATAGATATCTATTTAGAAGGTATGGATTTGGTGATTAAGATGACATGAAATTTACTTTGATGAGCACTTGTTGGCTTTAATTTAATACTTTTGGGGATGAGTATGAGACAATAATTACTATGTTTGCTCCTTTCGCTGATGAATTTTGAAAAAAATAAATTGCATTTAACTATTTAGATTTTAGAGTGAAGGTAACAATAATTATTGTTGTAGACAACAAATAGTATCTTGTTGAAGTTGTAATTGTTTTATGCCATTCTCATGGTTTCTTGGAATGGCCATTATGAAGGCTCTGAAGGCATCAATAACCTCTGGAGGAAATGAGCTGAGTAAATTTAGTGATACTCCTGGTGATGCTTCCTTGGAAGACTTATTCCATCCATTGGGAAAAAAATTGGAGGATCAAGCAGCCGAAGCCTCAACATCTGCATCCTCCTCAAATGTGAATCAAGGCAATGCACTTGCAACAGATGGTGGGAAGAATGACCTGGCAACAAGGTTAAGGGATACAATTGCTAAAAAGCAAATGGAAAATGAGTCTGGGCAGACAAATGGTGGGGATTTACTTCGTATAATGATGGGTGTTTTGAAGGAAGATGCAATTGATTTAGATGGTTTGGTAAGCTTGATATCTTAATGAAATCGGTTTGGTTGTGTTGTTTCTTTTTTAGAACTTTTATTACTCTTAAAAGAGATGGGAGATTACTGATTTATTGTTTGATGTCTTAATTATTGCCTGTGACAGTTTTCTTTTTTATTGTTTTCACTTATCAGAGCTTTGATGATAAATTGCCTGCAGATAATCTTTTTCACCTACAGGTACTCCTATTTTTTCTGTTTTGCCCCTATGGCTTATTCATTTGCCCCTATGACTTATTCATTTATCTTGTTCTGTTTATTGATTACATTTTAAATTTAAGTTTCAGGAATGATATATTGACAACTCCCAGTTATTCATCAGTTAACATAAACTGCCCAAATTTTGGTTTCTTTTTTCAGTTTTAGTCTAGTATGTGATGTGAGACATCCCTGGACAAGGGCTGCAACTGAGCATAAATAGATCGTGTTCAACTTATTCTAAATTTGTTTGTCTAGCAACTGGTCTGAGCTCGACCCGTCTCACTAACACCATGATTGTATGTCTGATAGAAATGATTATATACTCCTATTTTATGGTCATTTTGTCATGTAACCATATGTCTTATTACAGGCAATTTTGCAATATAAGTGAGACTGAACACTTCTAATGTGTGAAATTTACTATGGATTTGAGCTTCAACAATTTTCTTGTGTCTGTAACTCACTTGTATTGGCAATTTAAACCATCTTCTGGACAGGGGCAAAGCCACAGCCTTAGATGTGGGGTCAATTGACCCCACTGATTTTTTTTTGTTTTATAATATATGGCAAAATTTTAAAATTTTAAATGTTATATACAAATTGACCCCACTGAAATTTTGCAAAATTTTTAATATACGGGGTCAAATGAAAATTTTATAACTTTCTCACTTAAGTTTCAATCTCATATAATTCTTATTTCTTCTATATATGTATATTCATATAATCTTCTTAAACTAATTAATAATCTATTTTATATTATTTTTTGAAGAATTAATTATTTATAAATAATTTGTCTTTAAAAAAATTAAGGATTAATAGAGTGTATATACACATACATATAAATATATATAGAGTTAACAATTATTATATTATCATTGTCATCAAATATATATTTTATATATGCAACTTAAAAATATAAAATTATTCAAAAAAATTGGCTCGGGGGCGCTGCCCCCAAACCCCCACCAAATTATTTATAGCCACCTAATAATTTTGACACCACTAAAATGTTATCCTGGCTTCGCCACTGCTTCTGGATATGAATAGAAATGAGATGATGGAAATTCAAGCAGTAGATAGGGAGCCTTCTGAGCTTAAACATAGCTAAGTGCTAACAACATGAATCCAAGCACAGATCTAGCTTGATAGAGCTAAGGCTTCACAAAAATTAGCTGAATTAACTTATTATTTCAAAAGAATTTTTTTTTCACTAGGTAGTACTTAAAGTGAGCTAATTTTGTAAATACATGTAGGCCGTTGAATTCAGCAAATTAGTTTCGTCGCTGAGGCCAGACGAACCAGAAGATGTGATTATATCTGCTTGCCAGAAGTTAACAGCTTTCTTTTGTCAACGTCCTGAGCAAAAGTTTGTTTTCATTAAACAGCATGGTTTGCTCCCTCTAGTGGAGTTACTTGAGGTTCCTAGATCTCGTGTATGTCACTCTATAAGGCTTTCTCAAATGTTTAACTTATAAACTAGCTGTTATGGTAATTTCACAACTTTTAGGATAACTGTTCTTTCTTAAAATACAGGTTATATGTTCGGTGCTTCAAGTTCTAAATCAAATAATCAAGGATAACACTGATTTTCAGGAAAATGCCTGCCTTGTTGGCCTTGTAAGTCTTGTGTACATTTTTGTGCTCTCAGCCTCTCAGGTTTGACATAATGAAATGAGTGGCATAAGACCGACAGTTTCGAGTTGGTATTTTTCATTTTTCTTAATATGGTCTAAAAGAAGTTGGCCAGTCTGGATTTACATTGTATATATAGATTTCAAATTTCTCCAACCTTCCAAAGTAATGAACTATTTTGGCAGTACAGTTTGTAGTCTTGGATTGTTTGGACAATATTTCTAAATGAGATGCATTCCAATATTGGATTACTAAAAAAATATGCATTAGCAGTTCCATAGCTTCTGATCTAGACGATATGTTGAGTATTGATTTGCAGTTGAAGTTACAGCTATTTTTCATTACAGATTCCTGTGGTCATGAGCTTTGCTGTATCTGATCGTCCTCGAGAGATTCGTATGGAAGCAGCTTATTTCTTGCAGCAGCTTTGTCAGTCAAGGTATACAATTATCTGTTGATGCTTCCATTGGTATAATTCTCTTTAATTCAGATTATAAGGAATATGTATTGACTTAATAGGCTTTTCTCCGTGCAGCTCCTTGACTTTGCATATGTTTATTGCTTGCCGTGGGATACCTATTCTCGTGGGCTTTCTTGAGGCTGATTATGCCAAGTACAGGTTGGTAGTTCTCTGTGGTCTGAGTGAAGCAATTTGACTTTGACATGCCAAATGTCCCATCTGGTTTCAGTGTTTTCTTTAGGTAGTTCTGGAAACTGATATATGTCAAAAAAATGCCACAGAATTTGGCACTTTTTTTTTTTTTTTTGAAAAGTGCAAATTTAGTAATGTTTATAAATATGAAAAATTAGATAATTTGCATAAAGCTACACTAAGAATAAAAATGATTGAATATTCTTTGGAATGAAATTTTTGGTTAGAAGCGACTTTTTCCACACGCACAAAAAAAAAAAGAAGAAGAAGAAAAAAGATACAGATAGGAAACCCTTCAGAATCATTAGTCACACAAACGAATGATCATAGTCTTCATTGACCTTTCCAGTAGTTTGACCTTTATACTGCTTTGAAAGAGTTGGCTAAAGCTGAAATATCTCAATGGGCTACATATGATACAAATTAAAGAGAGAGACGTTACTTAACAATAAAGAATGCCATCAGACTGATGAAGTGGATAGACATGATATAAGTGATGAAGGGCACATGGAAGATCATTGGTCCTTTAATATATGTTAGAAATGACTTTTGATGGCATAATTATACAAGTGAATGTCTCATATCTCAAGAGGATAAGCTATGTCATTATTTTTTACATTTTTGGTAAGTTTCTGTTATATTTTTGGAATGGAGGCAGTATATAGATGATAAGATTGGTGCTGAACATTCTGTTAGTTTGAGATGTAGAAAGGGAAGTAAGAAGTAGTGTTTGGGTAGTAGCTCCCCTACCTTCCCACACTACAAGCCCTTCAAAAAAGGATGTTAAGATTTGGCACCTCAATGCCGGCTTTTCACCTCCTGGGGCTCATCTGGATGCACTCCTGTATAAGAAATCACAATAGGTGTACTAGTTTAAATCAAAGTCCCTTTTTTTAAGAAACGAGAGAATTAATATAAAAAAATTGTCTATTAACTTTATTAACAATGAATGATCATTAAATTGCTTCCCTTTTCCAGTATGCCCTGAAGAGTAACTAGGACCAATTTAGTCACGCTTTCATGTTCCAATTGAAAACTTCCCATTCAGCGTAATTTATTCCTTATAAGTTAAATGTTGGAAGAAAATAGACAGAGATAGAAAGGAAGTATCCCCTGTTATGTTTTGTTGGCATGTTTTGCTGTCATTTTCTTTCATAGTCATCTGCTTCACAAACCTTATATACAATTTGAGATGCACATACTTCAGTAGGTTACACATTGATTATTTATCTTTGTACCAGTAATTGTTCTGGTCATAATACAAATCTCTATGATATGCAGGGAAATGGTTCATCTGGCAATTGATGGAATGTGGCAAGTATTTAAGCTTCAGCGATCGACCCGTAGGAATGATTTTTGTCGTATAGCTGCAAAGAATGGAATATTATTTAGGCTTATCAACACTCTTTATAGCTTGAATGAGGCAACTCGTCTAGCTTCCGCATCTGGTGGAGGAGGTTTTCCAGTTGATGGCTTGATTTTACGACGGTCTGGTCAATTGGATCCTGGCAATCCTGCTTTTGTTCAAAGTGAGGCACCACCTTTTGGATTTGATCTTCCTGATTATCCTAAGGTTAAGCACCACGTAATTGAAAATCCATTGTCATCTGGATCTCATGAATCTTCACGTGCTTCAGTTTCTCATTCATCCGATTCAAGATTTTTTCCTCTTGATGCTGATAGACCTCAGTCAAGTACGTCCTCTATAGAAGCTCCAGTCGTTTCTAGGTCACTGGATGTAAGCTCTTTGGACAAACTTGATCCTTCGCAAGCCAAATTTGATCTTCAACAGCAACGAGGTACTACTGCACACAGAATTTCCACAGACAGGCCTCCAAAATTGACAGATGGCTCTTCCAATGGACTTTCTGCTACATCTCAGCATGAAAATGTTCGACCTCTTCTTAGTTTGTTGGATAAAGAACCACCTTCTCGACACGTCTCTGGTCAGCTTGAGTATGTCCGTCATCTCACCGGGCTGGAAAAGCATGAAAATATACTGCCACTTTTACAATCATCTAATGAGAAGAAAACAAATGGACTCGATTTCTTGATGGCTGAATTTGCTGGTGTGTGTTATAGTTTTTGCTTTCTCTGTCCTATGTGAATGTGTTAATTGGATTTTAATTTTATAGCATCAGATTGTTAATATCTTCCAGAATGCTGTAACCTTGCATCTATTATTCAGTCTCGCTCCCGTATCTTTATTTACTGGAATCTTTTTTTCTTCTGCTGTGTCATATTTGTATCATCAGAGTTGCTTTTTGCAATTTTACGTGTTATTTTATATTTTTCTTAGATGATATTTCTGACTAGGATATTTATAATTTCCCAGAGGTTTCTGGACTTGGAAGAGAAAATGCAAACTCAGAATCGATGCCTCAAAGCTCACTAAAAATTGCAAATAAGAAGGTTGGACCAACGACATCTAATGAGGGAGCTGCTTCTACATCTGGAATTGCATCTCAGGCAGCATCTGGTGTACTATCTGGTTCTGGAGTTCTAAATGCTAGAGCAGGGAGTGCAACATCATCTGGATTACTTTCCCATATGGTTCCACCTTGGAACGCAGATGTTGCCCAGGAATACCTAGAAAAGGTGGCAGACCTCCTACTTGAATTTGCTGGATCAGACACAACTGTAAAGTCTTACATGTGTAGTCAAAGCCTACTTAGTCGTCTTTTTCAGATGTTCAATAAGACAGAACCCGCTATTCTTTTGAAGGTACAGAATAACTTCATTTGTTAACAATAACTTTATTTGTTAATTTTTTGTTTAAGCTTTATAAAATTATGAATTCTCATTTTTCCTTTGTTTTTATTATTTTATAGTTGCTGAAGTGCATTAATCATCTCTCAACCGATCCACACTGCTTAGAGAATCTTCAGCGAGCAGATGCGATTAAATATTTAATCCCAAACCTTGACCTTAAAGCAGGTCCTCTTGTATCTCGAATTTATCATGAGGTGAGCCTTTCAAATTTTTACGTCCTGTGCTCAGATGGCTAACAGTTGTGCTACAAGCTGCATGTAGGGAGCGTTGCATGTTACACTAGGAATTTTGTAATTTTTTTTCCCGTGCTGCATAGTTCCACCCCTCTATATATGGCAGTTGGAAATATTGTTATGAGATCTGACATGGATTATCTACTAGAATGGAGCAAATTTCCAAGAGCTATTATTCATTACACATTAACCTAATCACAAATTACATAAGTCTTGTCTTCTTGATATCAAAGGCAAAATTTCTAATTAATCTCAAATTATCACCATTAGTCTTGGTAAGAACCAAATAATTTTCCTTTTCTTTACATTTTTTCCACCTTTCTGGTACTGTCACATAGCTGGACAGTATTGGCTTGAACTGGTGGATAGCGACCAGTAGCACCAGTATTGGCTGATATTCAAACTGGTATATGATGCATAGACGTGCATTATAAGTACTTGCGACATAACAAAGAGGTGAAATCGAAGAATATAAAAGGGTTTCTACTGTTCTTTGAAAAAAAAAATCTCTTTCATACTTGAGAATTCCATGAAGAAATTATAGGTTTGTAATGTTAATCTTTTTACTTTATTCTTTGGTAGTTGTCTGACTGGCAATTGCCATTTCAGTGATTCCTTTCCATAATTATTGTTAACTATATAGATTTCCAATTTTATCTTTTGTTTCACTAATGAGCAAGGTCTTTATTGGTACTCCTACTAAGTAGCCTTTTAGTAAACAAGTTACTTAGAACTGGCACACCTAAAACTTAGATGATTCCTAACGCGAACATGCCTTTATTAAATTATATTCCTTCTATCCCAAAAGTAGAACCCCCTTTCTAAAAATAACAAAAAAATACATGATTTTCCTAATTTTCCTTTATGAAAGTGGTTAAACCTAACGTTCTTCAACATAAGTATTGTTATTGTAATTGAGTTAGAAGGTTAAATAGGAAATTGACAACTTTTCTTAAAATGAATGGCTTTCATAAAAGGGGCTCTCAGTTTGGGTGGAGAGTATGTATATTTTTAAAATGGTTAGTACATTATAAAATGTGTATTTCTCTAATATCATTACTTAGTTGAGCAACCTGTATAGGTTTCTGTTATTGAGGTTGACATAATGTGCTTTAATGAATTGTTTGGCTTCAGGCTTAAAACTATTACTTTTATGTTCAATATGCACCTTAAATTGGTTGACCCATTTTTTTAGCGTGTTTGTACCTACGACTTGACTCATTAGTTTCACAATCTGGTATAAGTTTTACCCAAATTCTTGTGTCAGATTTGAGTCAGGTAGGGAGTTGTCTTGAAGATTGACATCTCTAGCATCAAGTAGTACACCAAATATTGATCAGTAATCTTTCCTAACTTGATAAATACATGAAAATGTGAAATAGTGGGAATAAGGTGTAATTCTCATTTGGTGTAGATTTTAATTTCTTAGCACTTTTCAGAAAACTCTCATCTTGTCTGGAACTTATGATGAACCTTGAACTTATTGTTGTTCTGTTAAGGTTATTTACATTTTATTTAGTACTAGATCCTTTTGACATGGACCTTGTTTAGTTAAATTGTTATACTTTCTATAGAGGACGATGGTTACACCTTAAAATACAGTAGTATTCTCTTTTATTAATATGCTCAGGGTGCTACATTTGTCCTCTGTTCTGTACAAGGTGATTGTTTAGTAATATATGATTTCTAATTCCGCTTTGTTGTTCTTTAGTTGTGCTAGATTGTGTCAAGTACCTGTTACCACTTCATCAAATGCAGACTAATGTGATATTGTTGTATATTTGGATGCATCTGGATGAATTGTTGATGTCTGTCATGTGCAGTGGTGCTTGTTCTTATAGATTCTAAAAGTACTTCACTTTGGATACTTTCTGACTAATTTTGTTTACTGAAGGTCCTCAATGCACTATTCAATCTCTGCAAGATAAACAAAAGGAGACAGGAACAAGCAGCAGAAAGTGGAATCATTCCACATTTGATGCATTTTATCATGTCAGATTCTCCGCTGAAGCAATATGCATTACCTCTGCTTTGTGATATGGCGCATGCATCGCGTAACTCAAGGGAGCAGTTAAGGGCTCACGGAGGTTTAGATGTGTACCTGAGCCTACTTGAAGATGAGCTTTGGTCTGTGACAGCATTAGATTCTATTGCTGTTTGCCTAGCGCATGACAATGACAACAAGAAGGTGGAGCAAGCTTTACTGAAAAAGGGTGCTGTTCAGAAATTGGTTAATTTCTTCCAATGCTGTCCAGAACAACATTTTCTGCATATATTGGAGCCATTCTTGAAAATCATTACGTATGTCCTCAACTTTTCAGTACATAAACAAACACACACAAATGAGGATAAGATGGCTATGGTTGCCACGGCTAGTTGGTTGCGGTAATGGCCCAAAACAACTTAATCTTGGGGATTCCATTAATGGCAGCTTCGTCATTTTACCAATTTCATTAATGATAGTTTTATCCTTTCAGCATTTTTCGTCATTTTACCAATTTCATTAATGATAGTTTTATCCTTTCAGCATTTCATTATTCGAAGTACACGTCAGATTGGGCCGCTGCCACAGCCAACTAGGCAACCACAACCAAATTATAGCCATTGTTATATCATATATATGTTACTTCTTATTGTTATGATTCATGTCATATTTTCTTTCTAGATCTTCATGGTCTAGAATCAGTGAGAACGATATATTAACATAGCTATAGTATATGTGATGCTGGTCGAAATGGGGTATGGTTTCATCTACCCCGAGGGCTGAGACTATTGGTCATGAAAAATTAGTTCCATCTTTAATCAATGATCAATTATTTAAACAGTAACAAAAATTGCAAGAAGGGTAAAACAATAGTTTTCCTTTTGCTGAACTAATAATACTAATGAAGTGGATGTTAAGACTTCAAAGTACCCCTTATTAGACACAAAAAAAAAAAAAAAAAAAAAGAGAGAGAGAGAGATGTGATCACATAGTTTGGCATATCAGATGGTCTTCCATATACGACGTTCAGAACAGGTGGATTTATTTGTGATAGGACAATACAGGTAGATCTTTAGGAAGTATTCTAAAGCTCCTCATGGTTAATTCATCTTTTGTGTAGTTTAAGTTCTTCAAGACCAATTTACTATTCTGATGCAGGAAATCATCCCGAATAAATACTACTTTGGCTGTTAATGGCTTGACGCCATTACTCATATCAAGGCTTGACCATCAAGATGCCATTGCTCGTCTCAATTTGCTTAAACTAATAAAGGTTAGAAATTCAATTTATATTGTGTTTCTCTACTAAACATGTTATGAAAAGGTTTTCACCATGTTAGCAACTCCTCTGTAGTAAAGTCTTGGTGATTTAATATGACTAATTTTGTTTTCAATCTTATGGATTGATCATGTGTTTAGCTTTTGTGAACCTGGGAACTTCTTCCATCCTCCCAGTAATACTAATTCCCTCAATATAGTGACTTAAGAGTGACGAACATTAGAGTGGGTGTCAAGCAATTGTTTATCTTCTAAAGATTATCCAATTGCTAATTATTTACCCTTATAAATGAGTTGTTAATATTCAGCCAGTCTCTACTGGGCTAATTAGTTGGTACTATGCCATTTCCAAAGATGCAAGCAGTGAAAAGGGGAATTTCGCTGCTGTCTGTTGTGAATTGAACTACACAGATTACTTGAGATATGTTGCACTTTGGCTGCACCATTGGCTACAATTTTTGAGTGTTCATTATTTTTGGCAATTGGGAAATGTCTGTCTGACATGTTAGTGTTTGGTAAAGCACATATCAGGGTAAGAAGCTTGTAAGTTTAATTATTTACAGCAAGCCAGTATGCGACATTGGGGTAACTTAACACAAGACCCTACATCATAATAAATTCCTGCTTGCTCCAAAGTACAGTCAAGTGTTATTAGGATCCAGTGTAGCAAGCTTAGTTCCTGCTCATAATATCGTAATAACCTGATATTGCATTCTAAGAAAAGCTGGAATCTATTTATGTATTTGACATCCAACTATTGATTGCTTACTTTTGAGTATTTTATCAGGCTGTATATGAGCACCACCCACGTCCAAAGCAACTGATTGTGGAAAATGACTTGCCTCAAAAACTTCAGAATTTGATTGAGGAGCGCCGAGATGGGCAGAGTTCTGGTGGCCAAGTTTTGGTGAAACAGATGGCTACGTCACTGCTCAAGGCACTCCATATCAACACCGTTTTGTAAATTCCTTACATTTTCTCTTCTACGAGTAGAGTTAATTATTAGCGAGGGGCTGTAATTATGTCCGTCATTTCAGTTTTGTTGTTTTGTTTAAGCTTGGGTTTTTTAATTTTTCCTTTTGTTTTTTAGTTTTACTGACTCAACATGGAAGGGGCATAAATTGACAACGTCCTTTTTAAAGAGATTTTCATGTCTGAAAGATGGTCCTCATCTGAGAGCTCACCGGATTGCCGTTTTCTTCATTTTCCAGTTCTCTCTTTTATGGATTTTTCGGTTTCAATTTTGATTCAGCTGTGTATGATCTTTAGCTTTGCACAGAAAACTCCCCAACTTGGAATAAAAATCCAACTTTTTTTAAACTGACGGCACAAATAGATTTAGAAAATGCTTTCCTAGACAAAATTTTCTTTTCAAAGATGGAAATTCCGTCCGTCCAAGCGGTGCCCATCGCCACCACTGAGCCTACTACCCAACACTATCACACCCAATTATCACCACCACCCAACATTTATCACACCCCAAGTGACGATGCCGGAATTAAAATTCAGTGGGATCAAATTATGAGTCTATAAATAATTTAATGAGAGTTCGGGGACAGCGCTCCCGAACTAATTTTTTTGAATAATTTTATATTTTTTGGGTTGTATATATAAAACATATATTTAATTACAAAGGTAATATAATAATTGTTAATTTTATATATATTTATATGCATGTATATATATACCCTATTGATCCTTTAGATTTTTTTAAAAGACAAATTGTTTATAAATAATTAATTCTTTAAAAAATAATATAAAATAAATTATTAATTAGTTTAAGAAGATTATATGAAGTACGAATGATATAGGATTTAAATTTAAGTGAGAAAGTTATAAATTTTTAATTTAATCACGAATATTAAAAAATTACAAAATTTTCATAAAGTCAATTTGTATATAATATTTTAAATTTTTTCATATACCATAAAACGAAAAAAAAATTCCGTAGGCTCAATCGACCCCACATGCCCCTATGTGGCTTCGTCACCCCAATCATCCCCGACCACAAACAAATCAACCATCACCTATCAGCAACGAAACAACCGTCATCTAACATCATGAAAACGAATCAACCATCCCTACCACAGCCTCAAAATAACATATCTAATTAAAAATTCAGACATAAACAACACTATAAATACAAATATAGAGAAAGTGGAGAAAGATTTGAAATTAAAAAATAAATTGGGAGAAGATATCTAGACAGCGGCGTGAACATGGCAACTGAAATTTCAAATCGGCTATCACAATCTTCGATTCTGTCTCCACCTCGCAATTAAAATTCCGACGACCATCTAAATCGACGTCGTAAGTCATGAGAGTAATCGATTTGCATGCATCCGAAATGAAAAGCCAAACTAAATACTTAATTAATCCCTGTATACTTTGCATGCATGCATGCAAATGAGTAAAACAATTTAAACAAATGAAAAGGGTAGAATCGAAGCTGAGAATTACCAGCTTTATGTACACGGCTCAACGCCTCCTCAGCGTCTAGAAAGTGGAGTAGAAAGTAAAGGAGGTGATAACGAGAAGAACTAGAAAAGAAAAGTCCTTTCATGTTTTCCCACGGCTTTCTTGATCTTGTTAATTATTGACTAGTAGTTATTTACTCTACAATTAATTCAACATAAATAATTAATTAATTAAAGTACCAAGTTCAAGAAAGCCGTGGAAAAGCATGCAACGACCATTTCCATCTTCTTCATTCCTCACTTCAATTCCCAATTCCCACCTCTCTATGTAACAATTAATTTTGTGCCTGGGTTGCCATGGAATTAGGTAGAAGAGACAATTAATTTTATCAATCTTGGTAGGATGGATGGATAGATGACTAGATGGAGGGAAAATAAAACTAGGTAGGTAGGTAGTTAGCAGGAATTAAGCCAATCAATCACCAAAACCAGCTGAATTCTAGTGGACCACCCAGTCACTCACGCAGATATATATATATATATATATAGGCTTAATTTATTATAATTAAATGAAACTGAAAGACCGTGTGTCAAGAGTTTCAAGAATAATTCGAGAAAAATAAAAAAGTTATTGAAAGTTATCATTTTATAAATATATCTCTCTATTTGAATTGGAGGGAGTACTAAGTTTTTCATGAAAGGACACTTCAGAGAAACCTATTTTACTACATCCATGATCTTTGGAAGATACAAGGCCATATTATTAATAGTTTAAAAGGGTTTGATAAATGTGTTCTAATTAATTTTTATGGTTCGAATTTTACTGTAGGAGTTCAAGTGATAAATTTTGGAGCGCATTTATCATCCAAGTTAAAAATCAATATTTTTTCGGTTCATCAAAACACTCAACTTTCTTTATCAGATTTCACACTTTTTATATCACTCCCTGAATCATCCGTTCCACAAAAATAAGTTTATTTGTAAAAAAAATAAATTCATAAAAAAGTTTTATTTGTATCGATAGTAATATAAAATCAATAAAATGACATAATATTTTTAAATTTGCAATCATAATTTTATTATTATGTTATTAATGCTAAATTAAAACAATTATTATATTTAAGACGTACGTTGTTTGCGTCAATCGTTTGGGGTAATCCATATGGACATAAACTTGCACTTAATTTAAAGTTTGATCTTCATATATAAGTTTTCTCTCTTGGGCAGCACGTCAACAGAAGTCACATGAATACAAGGTATAATCTTTATATCATTATTTAATTACCTCATGTCATTGTCTGAATGTATATGAAATCAGGTTACTCTAAAAATTAAGGCCTACAATACAATTTAATAAATTTTACATATTTTGATGTGCGATAAGAATATTATATTTTTTTATATTTAAAAAATAACTAAAATCGTACACCATGAAGTTGATGCAACAAAATTAAAGTACTTCTTATTCAATAAAGTTAAAATTACAAGTAATGCTTAGTGTAAAAATATATATATACATTCGATTTTAAATTTACTAATATTTTGCACATGTTATCAAAGCTTATGTCAAATTATTTGACCAAACACTTGAATTATTCATGCCAGCAGCAAGGACAACCAATATATATATATATATATATATATATATATAAATCCACATTCAAAGTTGAATGGGATCTCCCATTCATCCAGCCATATCTGTCCGTCCATTTGAAAATTTAAGGGATAAAAAATAGCAAATTCGCATAATAGTTATTAAGAGCCTTAATAACTGTTATGCGGCGTTTAATTCACATAATGTTTTATCTTTTTGCTCTCGGATCAATAAATAAAATTATCGCATAATAGTTGTGGGGTAGTATATAAAGCTGTCATTCTACCAACTCTCTAATTTTTTATGGTTTGTAACCAAATAATTTATACATACATAGACAGAGTGAGAGAAAAGGAAAATAGAGTTTGGAGAAAGAATATATCTACATCCATCTTAAAGCCAAAAAAAATGGGAATAGAGAAATCAAGTAAAATTTAAACAATGCTTCCGGCTTCTTCTTTTACTCGAATAATTTCTTTTTTCTTTTTAATTTTTTTGATCTACTAATGTGTTGTGACTTGATGATGATGCTATCAGATCTCTGGCATTTAAATTTTTCTTCCTTTTTATGTTAATGGGTTTGGCAATTGTGTCTATATTTATGAGTGTTGCCAATTGTATTTCTACGTTAATGGGTGTAGTATTTTTATGGGGTGTCTCTCATCTATCTTCGTATCTTTATTTTTTTCTATTCCCGATAATACGATTGTGATCAGTAGCAAGGGTGGCGGAAGGTGGCGAAAGTTGTGATAGGAGTGATGGGTGGGTTATGATAGGATTTTTGTTGCTTAGATGTGGAATTTGAATTTTAATGATGTAAGGAAAAGATTTAGATGCAATTCTCCCATCAAAGTATTGCATTAATTTATTTTGATTTTGCAATAAAATTTAAACACCATGCAAATTTTGACAATTCAACCAGCAAACAGAGCATAAACAAAGAAATAAAAAGACTAAAATGTGGATTACTGGGCTTGATTTTCATTCACACAACTATTGTTAATACTTGCATTTATGAGTTGCTCTATTTGATTTAATGATAACAATGATACTAATTGTATATTTATAATCTCAAGTAAGTTTTGTAGAGTTCTTGTGAGAATTTTATATAAAATGACTTAGTTAGAAATCCAATTTGTTAGATAGATTCAAAATCATAAGATATAATTTTGTAGTCTTTGTAATAGCTAGAGCTGTCTAAGGCAAATTGGTATTTTGTTGAATAGAAGATAAAATCATAAACTGAAGTAGCAGATCGTAGAACTATATCATAGAACCACTAAAAATCGTTAGGCAAAAATCATTGAGTGGAGTTATTTAACGATCAAATGAACCAACTCTACGATTCTACACTGAAGGTCAGTTCGACCAAAATCGTAGAGTGCATTTCGTTTGAAAGTGTATTAAACACCATATTATATGAAATCACCTACCAAAATCGTATAGTGCAAAGCCTACTTTGAAGTAATATCTGCGTCAGTACAAATTATAATTTACATCAGTAGTTAATGGGACAAATATGTTTTAATTGTGTACAAAGGCAACTCTCTTGCATGCATTCATTGATTTTATCTTCCAAATACTGAGAGCCTACTTTTTGTTTATGTTTAAGCCTCTATCCCTATGAGAGCCTACTTTCTGTTTCTGTTTAAGCCTTTATACCTTATGAAGATCGTTCCAACGACCCTTTAAACAAATCCATATCTAAGATTTAAAGATAATAAATATGATATCTTACTTACCACTCACGCGAATTGCAAATAACAAAGATTAATTTTGAAAAACCTTGTTCTTTGCCTGAATTGTGCTCTTCAGAGTGTTTGAACTTGCACAAATGCAACAGATTTGAAGAAATGAGCATAAGATCTGTGATTTATACAAAGCGCAATTCGCATAACAGTTATGCGGATGAAATTTTCCCACTGCATAACAATTATGAGGATGAAATTTTGGCACCGCAGTTATGCGATAGATAGAAAAAACTATGTAATTCACATAATTGTTATGTGAATCCCCTATTTTCTAATCCGGGGGTATATAGGTAATATCATGTATGAGTCAAGCTCCGCATTCAGCTTGTGAGTATCCTAGTAACTGTATATTATTCTCCTCCTTTATATCTATAAACCAACGGCCAGAGGCGAATTGGATGGTTAGGAGATCCCATCTAATTTTGGATGTATTCCCCATATATATATATTGAAAAATGTCATTTAAGGCAATGTTTGATTAAGGCTAATTAACAAAACGACTGAATCAAGAAAATCTGAAGTATACATGAGTTCAAAACTGAAAACATGGATTTATCACCGTGCCCAAGATATTTCCAACTTTCAAGCACAAGATTTTATAGAACACCGGTAGGAAGTGAAAAGGGAAAAAATAAGTAATAATTGGTAAATCTATGTCTTTGTAGCGTCTTAATCCAAACACATAACAAACCTAAAATGCCTAAAATAAGTACCACTTAATTTATCTACCAACATCGAGTATCCAGCAAATCAGGTCGTATGTACATCTTAAAGAATGAATTACTTCAAAGAGCCTCGACTGAATCAGAGTCCTCAATTTCCCAAGAAGGCATCCACCTTCTGGTTCGTAGAAGCTGATAAAAACTTCATGCAAATAGGAGGCTTCACACCAATCAAAGCGAGTACAGCTGCCGGGATCCCCCACAACGAGTCACCACAGATCAAACCGGACGCCATAGCTGGCGCAAACTCCCTGGCCTTCTTTTTGTTTAACCTCTCCCAGACGAAAAGAATAAAACTTCCAACGCACATGTCAATGGCGAAGTAAGCACCAAGGTAGAAGGGAATTGCCATGCACATAGGGATGGGAATAAACCTATAGATCCTGTACTTGGTTTCAAACTTCTCCAAAAGCTTGATCAGCACATTTATAACAATGGCTGCAATGAAAAATCCAATGGCAAGTTTAATACAATTCTTGGGGAGAGAAGAGAAACCCTCTACTCCAAGAAGGGCAATCCCACGGTACATCAATCCATATGGTGCTGGGTATGAGCCCTCGGGATCACCCACATTGTAAGCCTTGTAGAAGATCCAAAAGACTAGAGGCGACATAACGCATCCAATGGCAGTACCAATAACTTGGCTAATGAACATAGAACGAGGAGATGCTAAGGTTAAATAGCCTGTCTTAAAGTCTTGCATAAGATCGGAAGCTGTTGATACAATACTCATCATCAAACCACAAGAAGCAAGACCAGCGAGCACACCACCGTCTTCAAGACCAACCCAAGCACTAAAAACCAGGATAGCGATTTTCCCATAGTTGGAGGCTAGAGACCAGTCGCTGAGACCACACCCATATGCATTGCAGAAGGCCAAAACTGGGGCTATCAAATAAGCGACAAGTATGTGGTACCATTTCAACTGGTGGAAAATAAGAGGTACTACCACAATAGATATGGCCGCGAGAACTACATATCCAGCCATAGCTGCTACATTTGGAATCTGATCTTTCAAAAAGTACACTTTTCTTATCTGCTCATCGCAATTGGCAACCTCTGCTTCTAAGGACTGATCAACAGAAGATACTTCCTTCTTTTTGGCTATGAAACTTCGTGAGGTAACAAATATCATGTAGGCAACATGGAAAAGACCATCACCAAGCATCATTGCAATAGCAAGGAATACCTGTTAAAAGCATCGACAAAAAATGCGTAATTAGGATATCATAACCAAATAAAAACCAAATGAAGCAAATCAATATGTTCAGGCGCTGTTCATTAGTAGGAAAATATTTTTAATAAATTAAAAAAATTAAAAGATGAGCACACACATACCCTGTATCCTTGGATGCCATGAAGACTGGAAGCTGATAAATTAGCACTATACCAGCTGCCTTTCTTAGCTTCAATCATGGGCCACATGATTCCCCATGAGAGTACAGCTCCAATCAGCAATGATATATTAACCATATAAGGACAAATCATACCAACACCAACATATGTAGGTGAAAAATTAAAGTAGAACCTATAAATACAACAATTGCTCTTTCATCAGCATCAGATTGACATAAAGAATTAGATCCAATTATCAAAATATTTGTGTGTTTGTGAGGTCATGTTCACAATGATAAATTTCTGCAAGGATCAATTAGCTAAGAGGCACCTAAAAATGGGTAAAATAACTGACCTCTGAGAATAAGCTTTGAGACCAAAGGTAGGGAAGCTACTAAATCCACAGCCAACAGCAGCTGTATAAAACCACTGGAAGAATCCAAATATAAAGCTAAAAGAGAAGGATTTGAAGAGCGCGGCAACTTGTTTCCTGTCCAAAAATATTATTTAAATTATCAGAAAAACTCCACCAAAAGAAGGGAAGAAAAGGTGAACTGTTATCAATAAAATAGAAGGGTATGCCAAGGCAAGAAAATAGAATTTATTTATTTACTTTGCTAGCTTTGCTCCTCTAGGAGTGTGAAAGCTGTTGATGAGGTAGGCAGTTGCAGTTCCACTAGGATAAGTTAACTTGTATTTCAAGATCATCACCTGAGAAAGTTAAAAGCAATAAAATGTTTGGTTAGGAACATCTTATAAGAACAATACTAAATTAGAAAATATTGAATAGATGTTTCATCAAAAGGGAAAATTATGCCAAGCTTAATCCCAAGTGAAATTACTTTATACCTTTCGTAGAGGTACAATGGAGCATAGCCCAACAAAGCTCACAACAAAGAGATACACAATCATCCAGCCAAGAGAGAGTTGCTTCACATTTGCTGGGGTGTTCCCTGCATCTGCTTGGGCAGCAACAGTTGAACTCATACCCAACAAATAACTTGCCGTGCCACCTAAAAAATTACCAAATTTTAGAAAATCATAGTTAAGAGATTCACAGTAATTTCAAACAAAGGATTATAATGATTTATGTCGAACAAAATTTTATTCTTAGCCATGTTATACTCGAAAAAAACATAATAATGAAAAAGCTTAATAATGAAGAGTATAATCAAATTCTATATGTTACTGAGTTACTTACTGTGTGGCAATTTTAGTGAAATCAAAATCTTACTCTGGGATATATTTGGGATTAAAGGCACTGCTGAGTTGAGAAATATCCTATAGCTAATAATATCCACACAAAGTTAATACTCCGTACGAGGTCCCATTTATAAATTTACAAATTTAAATAATTTTTTTCCATATTTATCTCAAGTGTTTATTTTAATAGTGATTCCATGATAATAAAATTATTTTTATTAAACTAGACGATATTATGACATTTTATACTCGATCAACAAAAGAGTCTTGTGGAACAATTATTTTTTTTGGGGCAATTATTTGTTTTGATAGATGAGACTCTTTTTGCGTAATACATGCAAAGGATGAAAGATATAGCATTATTCCTTGACTTTCTTTTCTTCACTTTCCAAATTAAAAGTCCAAGACAGGGTGCAAGGGGTTTATTTATTTCTGGGTATTATTATTATATTCACATTATTCCAGGTTTCCATAAAAAGTACAATAATTTAATGTAAAACATAATGGGTTTTTACGGGGGACAAAGAACATACTGCTAAAAGCAATCCCAGAAGAAGCAACAACGCAAGTTTGGATGACGGTGTTCTCTTGTCTGGTGAATGGCTGCTTCAAAAGTCCGAACTTTTGAGCCACTCCCGTCCAAGTTTTCAAAATTGCGAATCCCAACAAACCGGCGGCGACATTCAACGACGGAATCACCCCAGTAGTCAAATTAAGCTTGCAGACAATAAAATTGAAAACAAGGCTCAGAAAAAAACTCGCCAATATTGCCCTAAAAGTCACCTGCTCCTGCCAAGGCGGCACCTCTATAACCTTGAAAATACCCTCTATTGTTTGTTGGTGTTGTTCAGCAGCTGCAACAATTTCTGCACCTCCTTCTGGGAACCCCCCAGAAGAAGATCTTCTGCCCCCCATTAGGGCTTAATTTCCTCTCTCCAAAACTGTCAGTCTTTAGGCGATTGGTTTTGTTAGGCGTGAAGAAACCTAGTAGCAATGATATGGGTATAAATAGGTAGGGATTTGAAGGAGAAAGATGTTGGAGAATCCCATTGAAAGTGGGAATCTGAGCTTGCATCATTGGCCTCTATTTCGTGAACTGAAATTCGGTTTCGGTTTCGGTTTCCGTAACAAATTATAATTTGGAGACTAGAGACTTCTTCGTTCATAAATACTCTGTCCCTCCAAATATAATGGGGTTAGACTGAAATACAAAACCGTCTTTCTGGTTTGATTAGTTTTGCAAAATTATTCTTTAAATTATTATTTTTTTGCATAATTGTCTTTTTAATTTATATTATTTTTACAAAACTCTCTCTCAAACTATTTTTTAATAAAATTCTCCCTTCAAGATGTATTAATTGAAAAAAAAAACTCTTAATAAATATAAAATTAAATAAATAATATATATTTAAATAAATAACTAATTATGCTGTTCCTAATAATATTAGATTAATTGAATAATTTTATCTCAAATCATATTATATTTATTTTCAAAAATTATGATAAGATAATATATGATATTATTATATATTCGTATATAATATTATTATAATATAATATAAATCAAATCTAAATATATATAATATTGTATTATATTTTTAATATGTATTATATTTATATTATATTATAATTTATAATAGAACAATATATGAAATATATTATTTTATATATTAAATATATAAAATATTATAGCATATAATAATATATATTTAATATATAATATGATATATATAATTTTATATTTTTAATATGTATTATATTTGTTTGATATTATATTATAATTATATATATAAACATATAAAATATCTACTATATTATATAATATTTATATGTATGTATATATTATATTTAATATATAATATAATATAATATAATATAATATAATGTATATAATATAATCATATCATATATTATCTCATCATAATTTTTGAAAATAAATATAATCTGGTTATATTTTTACTAAAAATAGAGATAAGATAAAATTATTCAATTAATATTATATTTATTAAGAACCACATAGTTAGTCATTTATTTAATTACATATCATTTATTTAATCATATATTTGTTAAGGGTCATTTTTGCCCAACTAATACATCTTGAAGTGAGAGTTTTGCTAAAAAAAAAGTTTTGAAAGAGAGTTTTTCAAAAATAATACAAACTGGAGAGAGAGTTCTACCAAAAGAAAAGTTCGAGAAAGAATTTTACAAAAATAATACAAACCGAAAGGACAATTTTGCATTTTAGTCAATAGGGATACGTGACCTTTTCTTTTTTCTTTTTCGGTATATTAATGTTGACTTGATTATTATTATTTATTGAGAATTGATATTTTCATAAATAAAAATTATACTTCTACACGCTCCACTCTCACATAAATGTGAAATTTATTTATTAATTATGTGAGAAAGAGTTTATGAAATTATTATTTTTACTTATAAAAATATCAAATTCTCTATTTCTTATTTTTTCTTTTCCATTTTTTTTCGATAAATTTTTTTTCAATCTAGTTACCGAGTCTTTTTTCAGATAATATTAAGGACAAACATGAGCTTAATACGAGCTTTTTATATATATATATGAATTTTTCTAATTATAAAAGTTTAAACTAAAATAGAATTGACATGTTAAAAGAGAAGGGATTGATTCGTGATAAATAATGACATCGGTCCAAATTTCAATCCACAAAAGGTTGTACAAATAAAAATTACCAAAATTTTAAATTAAGTTATAAATTGTACTCTATAATTTAAGTTTTAATTGATTTCTATTCCAAAATTTATTTTTAGCCTGAAAATACCCTAAATTTTGAATGGAAAAATAATTTACACATGTACTAAATTTAAGGATGTAAAGTGTTTTGGTGCAGAGAATGTGAATTATTTTTAATCGAGAATAAAGTTCGTGGTGAAAATCGATTTTAGATCTAAACTATAAAGTTTAGATAAGTTAACAAAAACTCCTTTTGCCAACTAAAAGGTTCTATTTAAAAATTTTGAGAGATAAAATTTACGGTTAATTATATTTATACTTAAATTTATTAAGTGTTTAACTTAATAATAGCTTCATGATAATGAAATTAATATTGTAAACTTAAGAGCATTATATAATTTTATGTTACAATAAAAAATAACTCCCTTTTTTTTTCTCAAACAAAATAATGGCAAATGGAACTCTTATTGTGTGGTGGAGGCACTAAAAAATTTCACGAGCTCCATTCTAGTTTCACATAATAAGTTATTGGGTAAATTTCACATAATCACCTCAGATGTACAAATATTCTCGCATGATCACCAATGTATTAAAAATTGACAACTAAACAGCTATAGTTGTGAGGTAAAATGAAATTATTGGGTTTTTCATCAAAATTAATTATGCATGGTATACACTCTCTAAGAGATGTGTAGAACCACTTAAACTATCAAATGTTAAATATTAGACCAAAAATACTCTTTTTATTCTTCACTTTTCAGCCAACATAATCTTGTTAAAATAATTATTTTACCAAACATGGCATTACGCCTAACAGCCACAATCAAAATTCATTCTACTCACAAAGCGAAGAACAAGTACAAATTTAACCTAAATCGGATTGATATCCATAAGAAACCCCAAATTGGTGCAAGGATGATTTTATCAGTAATATCAAATTTCAATGAAGAAAATTATACTTGTTTTTAGTTAAAAATTTGGGTCAAATTCTTACTTGCATCTATCTGTCGCGACTGATTTTTCAAACGGAGGCACAAAGCCCAGTGAATTTCAAACTCAAATTGAAGGAATTCGTTGGATAAAAGTTAGATATTCTTGAGTTTTTTATTTCAATGTCTCGACCAATAACTTAAAGACGAGTTTCCGGTGCGATCTCAGTTTTTTTAGATTTAGTTTTATACAAATTTGCTTGGATTTTGCAGATTATACATATATATTTGTAACTCTAAGGTGACAAATGAGTTTTTCAGCAATATTTAAAAGTTTTATGGTTGTTTTTAATTTTCTTACGGTTGATTGCACAAATTTGGTTGAGGTATAAAATTCAAAGGTTTTCATACCCTAATTGAAAGACTATACAAGATTTTTAAAGAATTTGTTGAAAATATAAAGTTCTGCGAACCAAGTACTAAACCATGAATTATCTAAGATTTGGTGATGAATTGTAAGATACTAAGATGTTTATGATTGATTTGGTTGTCTGTAGAAAACTAAATGATTTTCAATAGTCTAGGGTTGAATTTAGTTTATAGCTGAATGTTTTTGGCTAAAAAATGAAATTGAGTAAGGTGAAATGATGTTCTAATGGAGTAAATAAAGGTTGGAGAAAGTAAAAAAGAAAAATAATTTTTTTTAAAAAGGCTATAATTGTCTTTATACACTTTAGTTGACTACGTTAAGACAAAAATATATTTTTTTATTTTCACTTCAAATCACAACTATAAATAAGTGTCGATTTTTAAAACACAGATGATGACATGTAAACTTTAAGTGGTTAAATAAAATTTATCTTTAACTTATTTATTTTCAATTGAAAACAATTCTAAGAAATATGGTACTCAAACTTAAAAGTTACATTACATGCCGGTGATAACTCATCAAGTAAATTTAATCAGACTATTTTAGGAAATTCACGTAAAAAGGGAGTCATTAAAAAAGTAAATATAATATCAAAATTTTAACAAAAAATCAGTCAATAAATTAGGTTTAGAATCATTGAATAGCTGACATTTATGTACAATATCTGCAGCTCGGTAAAACCTGAAAGACGGCTCTTTTTGGAATATAAAGACACTCGACAGTGTAGCCAACTTATAATAATATAGCATGATAGAAGATCAAATGTATGGACGAATGTAGATTTATGATAAAATTGAAACGCTGATCATGCTAGCTTTGTTAATATACAATGGTATAATCGCCCTTTATCTAATGCCGACTAATAGAGAACTACATTACATGATATCATGCACTCCTGCAGGGCCCTCTTCTCCTCATCGGTATCAAAACTGGATGACAAACTTGTCCCTTCAGAATGAGCAGCCCCTCTTCTGTCTAGGTTTTTCTTGCTCAACTATTATTCATGTAAATCAAACTGCTACACTTTTCAGAAACCAAAGGGTGACTTTCTCCTGCTTCCGCCTTCCCCATACTGTTCATTCCATTTTCTTAACTCGTTCATGCTTGCTGCATCAAACGCAACTGATGGGCCCACCTACATATCATCAAATTAAGTCATCAATTTGACATTCCAGGTAAAAGTATCAAAGGATGAATTTTCAGAAGAATTGGTAGAATCCAAAGATATTATTAAGTTTCACCTCATGAGGTTGAGTTTTCAAAGTTTCGGAGATCAGAATCATTAGATTCTTGAATGACATGACACTTTCCAGGGCAGCTAGTTTTAACATGTATGAGACTAACCATATAGAACCCGTCAACCACACAAAATGTATTGCTAAAGATCACATGTTTTCCTAGACAGTCAATATGCTGATTTAAGAATTTAGCTATTTGCAATAAGTCCACTTCAGCACAAGCATTCACTAACTTCAAGGTGTAAAATACATGCTATTAAAAAATTAGGATCAATATTTGACTTTTTGCAGTTAGATTGATATGTTTTCAAATTCAGAATTAATATGAATTCATTTAATTTTAGAAAATGTAAATATTAAAACTACTTAAAAGTACTAGTAATTATAAAATTTATTGTATTCAGAAGTTAAGTGAATCAAATCAATTTTGAGTTAAAAATATCTCATATTAATTTTGAAAGGTAAAATTTGATCTGATATTTTGTAATGCAGGGAGCAACATCTTTCCCGCAGTATCAAAGTAGTTTTTATTACTCACATTGGCATATTTAGATTATAATTGTCATTACTACGACTCATTGTTGGACAATAAAATATATAACAATTAGTGTTTAGCATGAAAATGTATACTCATACGATGCCTCAAGACTTCGGTGCATGAAGTAATTTACCTTGGCTTTGGATTGAATAAAATCATCCAAATTGAGTGGTCTTAATACTGGAGCCACATCATCTTTGACTCCCTGCAGAAACAAAACCAAATGTAACAAGCAAGCATACCTAATATTATCAGAGTAACTTTACATGTAAAGAAGAGTGTAGCTGCAAACATATAACAAATGACCCTGGGGGCGAAAGGGGGAGAGCAGAAAAGATGATTACCTTTCTTTCTTCCTCTAAAAGCTCTTGTACTGGTCTATAAGCTGCAGCTATACAGAGATTCTGCAAAATATCAAAGTATAAGGAATAGAACAAAAATATCCATATAGCCATTAAGCATCAGCACATTACCTTCAAATCACTCCCTGAATATCCTTCAGTTGCATTTGCAAGATTTTGCAACAGAAATTCAGGTTCTAGATTCTCTTGATCAAGAAATATTTTAAGTATCTTCAGACGATTTTCGGCATCTGGTAAGTCCACATAGATCCTACATATATTAATATACTTATTCAGTAAGCAATTGAAAATTGTATGCTTATTTGTTTTGTTTATCCGCTCATCTCATAAACATTTTGTAAGGGCAATTATTTCCAACTACTACACCATTACATCTCAAGTGTAAGTAAGCATGAATAACAACATGAGGAACATAGAGAGAAGAGACTTGGGGGGGAAACGAAGCTATCAACAAAAAAACGTTAAACAATGGATTGATAAAGACACAACTTCAGTGAGCAAAAAGAGCACAGTCTAACCTTCTTGGTAGCCGGCGAATTACAGCATCATCAAGGTCGAATGGTCTATTTGTCGCACCAAGGATGAGTATTCTCTGGCTGTCTTTTGATCTCAATCCATCCCACGCTGCCATAAATTCATTCCGCATTCTTCTAGTTGCCTCATGCTCAAAAGAACCACCTCGAGCACCGAGCAAGCTGTCAACCTGGATCAATGCAGACACAATGTAGATATAACTAAAAAGGGGGAAAGTGTGCAAATAATTGTGACCTGTCAAATTCTTAATCAGATAATGCTAAAACAAAGATAATCAAGAACTTCATGTCATTATTGTACTTAAACAAAAGCATAATATGTACATTACAGTTCCCAAAAGTAGTGATTGGTAACTGTAGAGATATATTCATCAAAAGACTATCAACTTGTCAAGATTCAAAAGATTTCAAATTAAGAACCTTTTGGCACAAAATCTTTGACCATACAAACATATAGTTATGGATTTCAGCAACTAATTTATCACCAACTTAATAATTTGAAGTCATGAAATAATAATATCACCAATAGCTTTTATGAAATGCTAATAATATAATTTTCCAAAAAAATAAATTAAGACATGTCAAAGAATACGGTCATATGAAAAATGATCAATCATGTGGATATTGGGATTATAACTACATTCATGAGATATAGCAAAATTTGCTTCCATTAGTTTCAATTAGATGCATAAATGCATTTTTTTTAATTATTATTTTTTGGTAAAATGATGCATACATGCATATGGTCACCAGAAAGGGTACACAATAGTGTGACAAAGGCCTCACCTCATCAACAAATATAATTACAGGGGCTAGCTTGCTGGCAAAGGAGAAGAGGGCCTTTGTTAGCTTTTCAGCATCTCCAAACCACTGAGTAGGAAGAAAGAAGAAAAAAAAATTATAAAATATACTGCTAAAGTAAAAGGATCATAGTGTCCAGTGAATGAAGAATGACTGAAGTAACATATAAGCTGCAAGTGTTGAGAGAAACTTAACAGCATCCATATAAAATTATCAGGAGATTATTTTTCTTTTTCTTAACATTTTCAGCAGAAAAACATAAAGGAAAGCAGGCAAGGAGAAACAGAAGTAAACGGAGTCAGATAATTTTATAAATTAAAAAAAAATAAACAAACAGAGGAAGATACAAACACCTGTAGGTTCCAACATATTTTCTAGTCATCAGGTTATCCAACGTAGCCAAGAGCATTTTGCAGTCAACATTTTTAGTCCATAAGAATTGTCATTCATTTTTGAGTCATACTAAAAGCCTAAAGCTAATTGTTCTTACAAAAGTATAAAAAAATAGATTATTTCAGCCTAAATACCTAATATGCATTCCAATCAAAGCACCGACTGATTAGTCACCCAAGCAGTGAGAATGAGTAAAGCATAAACATCCTACCATTAGAGATGGAATGATAAGCATAACATAATGTTCAACAATTGCCAGAGTGCTACAAATGAGTTCATATAGTGAAGCTCATGAATAAAAAACATCAATGTTTGGAGTACCTTAGATGTGAGAGTAGAACCAGTTATGCTGATAAAGTTCGCCCCCGCTTCAGTTGCGAGTGCCTTAGCAAGAAGAGTCTTTCCGGTTCCAGGAGGACCAAAAAGCAATATTCCTTTGCAAGGCTGACAAAGAATTTCATATAGTTACCAGCTCGGAAAAATTAATAGTAGAAAATTGCACATAAAGAATCAATAAAAATTTCAAAATACCCGCAATAAATTCCCACGAGAGAAAAGCTCAGGTCTTCTCATAGGAAGAATGACAAGTTCATTTAATGCCATCTTCACATCTTCAAGAGCACCAATATCATCAAACTTGACACCAACTTCACCAGGAGGTACCACTGATGAAACGAAGTTGGACTCATACTCATCCTTAGCAAGATTCTGCCATTGTTTATACAATTTAGCACCAAACAAAGGAAATATCCATCAATAACTTTGTTCACTGACTTTTGACAAAGATCAGATGTAGACTGTGAATTATCATTTACTCTCATTTGAATATCAAATAAAAAGCCCCATCCCCATATCATGTGGCCCACATGGTATAAGCTAAGTTTTTATTTGGCACTGGGTAGCAGCATGTTACCAGGACCCTTAGCATATCAACCAGGTATGGCACCACTGACGGGCTTGGGAACCCCTATTCAGTAATTGTATTACTAAAAACCAGAAAGGAAGAAGAACTCCTATTAGCATTTTCTCAATCAAGGTAAGTGAAGACGTCACCTTTAACTTTTGTGAAGGCTTCTTAGATATTGTTTCTTGCTCTTTTAACCTCAAAATTGCAATTTCAAGGCTTCACAGAGAGAACCAGAATCAGCTTGGAAGTGATAAACAAACCCTCAACTCTCATATACATACAAGCATGATAATAGTTACCTTTCACGAGGTACATACAATCTTTCCCCCTTTATCAATGGAAGAATACAGGATGATAAGTAATGATTTCTAGCCCAACCAACAACTTTCTCAGCTTCTGTGAGTAAGAAAATCAAATATTCAAAAGACAAACTTTAATCACCGTAATAACCTGCAACTATTGTACATATCAAACATTATAACAAACAAAAATGCTGAATGAAAGACAAAAAGGTTGATATATCAAAGTTACAATTTAAGTAAGAAAAGAAATACGAGAAACAAGTGATCTATAAAACCATACGTGACTATAGAGTACCATGAAAAGAAAAAAAAAAGAGATTTCAGGAAATATAGCTTAGATTGGTCAAAATTAATTAGCTTTTTAATTGTTTATTTTTCATAACTGCTGAATTCCTACCAATAAATATATACATACAACATCAATTAGACACATTAGTATAAGAAGATTTGGGGAAAAATTCTAACACAAGTGACATTTGATTTAGAATGTTGTACCCGTATATTTACCTTTTGTCTTATAGATGCTACATACTTGGCCAGTAAATTCCAAAATATAGGACCAAGTTTGACTTTTTCAAGTCAACTTGAAATAATTTCAAATTCTAAATTAATATGATTCGTTTAACTTTTGAAAACAATAAACCTTGTAATTAATAGTATTATTTAGATAGTTTACTATTTTCATAATTGCATTGTCTAAACTAAATTAATCCATATCAATTTTGAATTTGAAAATATCTCAAATTGACTTGAAAAAATCAATATTGATCATATATATTGGAACAGAGGGAGTACATTAGTTAATCAATGGATTCTTTAGCATTGATTATTATTCTTATCCTTGTCCTGTAGATCCTTCAACAAACAAAAACATTCTACATCCCTCCCAACCAAGTCGAACATTTTTCTTATAGGTACCTAGATCACAAACATTATGAGCAAATAACTCATCTAACAATATGGCTATATTAGATTCTTACTCCTCTTCGTCAGTATCACGCCATCAGTGTTTACATGCAACAGGTCCATGCATAACAGCTCATGTTCCTCAAGAACCTGAAATACATATATATCTCAAAATTGATTCCCATTACAAAGAGATACAGTACACACACAACGTCCATGCATCAAAGGGATAAATAGAATTGAGTAATTGAACATCAATTACAATACCAAAGTAAAATATCCTCAAACAGAAACCAATCTGTCTCCATACCTTATGTAATTCATTTATATTGCTCCTAGATATGACAATTCTTCTGTCTTCTTCAATCTGTTTATTGAATGTTGTCAGGGGGTCTTCCTCCTGCACAGAACATGATAGTTGTTTTTTTATTTTATTTTTTGAATAAGTAAAGGTACATCAAAGAGGCACCAAAGGGGAGCCACCCGTGTACAAACCGAAGATTAGTTGAATTTCAAATGGAACTAATAACAGACATTCCCAATTCAGAGAAATTAATTAAGAATAACAGTTCAAAATGAGAGTTCACTAGTAAACATGTGGCAGCCTGCATGGACATTGAGCACCACAGGAGTTAACAGGGAATAACTGCAAATGCATGCGTAAACATATAATATCACTAATATATGGACATTTGCATTATTTTTTATTTTATTTTTTCTTAAGTTTACATGAATTATTTTTTTCTATATAATCATGATCAACAAAAGTCATTGTTAATGCTTTACCTGGGTAGATACTTTTGCAAGCATAGATCATCTAACAAAGAAGAATTATCAAGCACTAGAACAGGAAATTAATATTTATATCTTGTAATATACAGTTATGCACTAAAAGAATAAATCTTCAAATCCCTATAAAATTTCATAATTTCAAGGTAATGCTCTCAGATTGCTCACAAGAAGGCGCGGGTTTTCCATAAAAATTCTGAATCGTAAATTTTGAAATGGAAAGTAAAGAAAATAGAGCAAACAATAGACTGACCAAAACATAATACAGGCACATGATGGAGAATACTTTAACAGTTTCATATAATTTGCAGTAAGTCTGACAGATAATTAATTACCTTTGGCGAGTGTACCGACATAACATTAGTGAATAGCTTATATATTTCATCATCGTCAGATTTTTTTGTTGATTTTAGTCCCTCTGTAAGTCGCTTCAGAGAAAGTGGCTGCAAATAAAAGATCAAACCAATAAAAAGATATGAGCAAAATATATTATATTAACACTCCACATTTAATAACTGGCAAGTACTTGAACAAGAGGAGATGAGGCTCCAGGATAACTACACTAAACATCAACCTCCGACCTATCAGTCATTGAGTTGACACAGGGATACTTGTGTGAGAGTCAAATAATGACTGCCTATTTAGAAGGTGGTATCTTCCAACACTGCCCAAATGTTGGGATGTGATCTTAATCAGTCAAGAATAAAATGACATATAATGTGTGGATACTTTTGGTTAGTAGTTGGAATAAGTTTTCCAAATAGATTGATATTTTTGTTACAAAACATCCATATATAATCTTTTTTTATATAAGAAGTTTTATTAGATAGAAGAGAGACATCCATTTATATCTTATTTGCCACACGCTAAAATAAAATAAAACAAAATAAATATGTTCTCAGCTTAAAATATCACTAACCTCCGGACGCTTAAAATATAAATATCACTAGCCTCCGGAGAAAATACGAGAAAACGAAATACAACAATTAAAATCAGGCCAAGAAAGCAATTAAGATATAACACCAAAGCGATGGATTGATGATTGACAAGTTCTTAATATGTCATAGTTCATTATAATTTTGTGATTGCAAGCCTTACCAACTTAGCAAGCCGACCCAAATTCGGAAGTATCATTGTCTGTTCACACAACAGAAAAGGTGTCAGTAGAAAACCTTGAAATAAAGTGAGAAAATTAAAGATATCTAGACAGTCAGACTCTCTCTCCCCCCCCCCCCCCCCCCCCCCCCAAAAAAAAAAAAGGCACAACAAACACAAACACAATACTGCATTTGGACTTACAAATTTTTCTTTCTCCTTCGACCCTGTTTCAACTTTGTTCTGGCCACAAATCAAAACAACAGGTCCTGATACCTGGTCAAACATTTCCCGCACCTTATGCACAAACGCTTCTCTGTTTGCCTTGGAAACAGCTCTAGACAACCAAAGAGAAGAGTCTGGAAAATAGACAATAAGAGGTTGCACAGAACGCAGGACCTGCAAACAAGTTATGAAGAACAGTAAAATAAAACAGAGATGTAAAAATTACACTAAGTTTCAGACCGAACAGGGTAAACAATTTTGAAATATTAATACATCAGACAGAGCCTCCATAGCAACATAGCAGCCTTCTGCTTCAGCATCAAGATCATGCTCAATGTCTTTAGCTGTTAGAAAGCAAAAAAAAAAAAAACTTGTCACCTTGTTCACAACTAAATAAATGATAACAAATTATGGAAACGCAAAGTCTTCATTGGTTCAATGCATATGGCCTTGAAACCAAGAAGCATTATCAATAGTCAGAAAAGAAACTTGAGTAGTTAATGTAATTGGAATTGGTGACCTTATAATCTTATCTTAATAAAATAGACATGAGTATCCAATGGTAGGATATATCTACTTATAATGAATCATTTAATTATAAAGTTTATGTGTGCAAAGTATACCTTGAATCCAATATACTGAAGGTTTTGCAGATAGCTCCGCGAGTTTTTCATCCCTTACCCCTTCATCTGTTTTGTTCTCACTAGACTCCAAGATAACTGCAACTCGATCCCCATTCACCTCATACACCTCCCCACGTTGACCATTAGACAAAGGCCTGAGCATAACATTGAATACGTTAATATCACAAATACTGTCAAACCAAGCAACAAGCATTAGAATATCACTTAAATCAGATCCCACAAAAAATATAGAATGTACAAGGCACCAGAAGAAAAAGAACAACCTAAGCAACCACAAATGTACCACTTTAGACATATCAAGGATAAAAGAATAATACTAAATCAATAAATAATACAACCCTCAATTTATTCCCCACTGAAGCATCATAGAGAAGAGAAGCTGAAAGGATATTTACATCAATAAATAATACAACCCTCAACTTTCCCTTGATGATTGATAACTCACTAATTCAACTCTTAGATCTCAAATGTAAACACAACGCAAAGGCAAAGGTCATCTGATAACATCTAGAAAGCATATATCTATTTGAATAAATCAAGACAATGCTTTTCAAGGCAAATTTCTTTTTCTTTTTTTTTTCTTGTTTTTTTTTTTAATTCTAGAGAGCTACTTACTGTGGATCTCAAGAAAATGGAACATATTAGCTTTGCCAGCTAATCCACTATTCTCTACCAAATACCTTGACATACCCATAATACGCTAAGCTAACTAAAATGACAAGAGGACAAATATACAGTGAAAAGCATACACATCATACACTCAAAATTTTGCATTATTAAAATTTAAATAAAGAACAAGAAGCATAACATTTCAGTAAATCGGCACCAACGGTTGAGTGAAGAACCAACACAATCAACATAACATCATACTCATATATTAGTACAGACTGAAACTGATATAAAGAGCATAGAGCACCTCAGATCCAGTTCTCATGAAGGAATAACCAAATTCTATGAGCTATTGCCAATTGTTAAAAAGATAAAGCTCACATGTCCATAACAAATTTACATGTCCCAAAATACTCTGGCTTCCCGCAAAGAAAACAGTGTAACAGTAAAACAGTTAACCGATGACATAAGGTATGAGAGTTGATGTTCACTACTAACAGTACCACTTACCAACAAATGTTCAGGAGCAATATAGGATTATTTTTTTTTATATACATATAAATAGGTAGTTTTCGCCCCAAATATGGGAAATGGAACCAGCAATATGGATGTTATTACTCAAAGTCTCTGCCATTTTTACCACCTCTTGGGCTACATATGAACCTCTCTTTTTTCTTTTCGTTTCTCTTTTTTCTTTTCATCATCAGAAACAGTGAAACACTATTATGTATCTTACTCGTCAAAGGAGCAAAACTAGAGAAAATGAAAAAAGAGGAATGAGTAAGATGTCTTATTTGATACTCAACATAGCTCATCTAATTATTTGCACATATAAAATGACATTAGTTTTCCTTCCATATATCCCTATGACTTAGCAACCCACCTGCCATGGATGATGGTATAAGCATTTGTCGGACCATCAGACGTCGGTATCTTCCCCAATATGATCCTGTGATGCATTGGATGTGTCAATAAGTACATGAGGCTAAAGTTACAGTAATTGGGGTATTATTAGTTCCGAAGGGCCTTCAAAAGATACATAACGAATATCAAAACCCCACTCACCGATTACAGAGGTTTCTCATCTTTCTAATATTCCAAACCAAACAGTAAGTAGCTTGACACTACAGTGTCTTTAGAAGTAGACTAAATTATACAACCCCAAGAGCAACCACTAAGATAAGCTTCAAATCGTAGATCCAACATTATACTTCATCTAGAACATGTGGCAAAAGATTGTTGAACTTGTATTCAAAGAACCAATAGCACATAAACACAAACTCTAACAAGTTAAAACATACCAAAAAGAGGACATAAAATACAAGACAAATATACAAATTACACACAAAAAAATCCAAAGAAAATATAGACGTATATAGAGTATCCTGTTGAACAAGTAGTAGAGAAGACAATTACCTGTTCTCAGCTTCAATGCAAACAGAAGGCCCAACATATTTAACCCGATCCCCTGTAAATGGATAACCAAAATTGCAAATAAATAAATGAAAAGAAACTCGTACAATCAGCTTTCTAATCAATAAATTGAAAACAGTCTGATGAAATGTTGAGAAGGGGGATGGACAATAATCTTCTCCCAACTTCCCTTTACGTGCACTGTCACTACCATCATGCTACTACCAAGTCCATATCACCTTCTAAATGGCCTTCCCCACCCCATCTCCCTCTACCATATCAACACCACCACTAAGGAGATTCTAAATGCCACCTCCAATCTGCCCACTCTCACCATTGCCACCAAATCTATGGGGTCCCCCTTTTGCAACACTATCAAAAAAAACTGCACTCACTTGCGACATTTCCAATGATATGAAAGCCATAAAATAAATATTTCTAATTAGAACAATGAAACTTAATGATGGTGAAAAATGAGTATGATATTCACATAATAAACTTCCACACTCTTGTTGGTGAAAGTCTTTTTATATGAAAAGGAGAAAATAAGAACAGTTATAGACATCTAGGAAGACAATACTAGATAAATATATAATTGGTGCAATGCATTCATAATTTATGGAACAATGCCACTTATAAAAGAAGAAAAATGGCACAATGCCACAAACTGCATTCCTTTCTCTAATTTTCTGGTGGGCTAGCTTTCCTGGCAAACACTTCTTCAAAGTCTTACTCTTACATATCCAAATGCAAACATGCAACTTCACATATCTATTAGAATCCACTTCGTGAGATCAAATATTTAAATCCCTTGAGCTCTTAAAAAAGGATTATCCATAATCAGCACGTGCTTGCAAACCACTTTTTTTTTGTGGGTAGTTTAACTTAATTTAAACACGCACACACAACCTTTGCCACTGTCGAGGTTTGAAACCCCACCCTCTTGGCACACAAGGAATGGGGGTGACCATTGGGCCAAGACCGTTTGGTTATCTCATCTTTAAGGCAACCACTAATTTATTCATAGACTCCGTTTTAAACACAAATAATATTATTGCCCAATTTGCCGCCTCCGACACGAATACTTTAAACTATGCATGTAAATTTGTGTGTCCGTGAGGTCATCTCATGGAGAGATTTCCCTTTTTTGTAAAATAAATATTCGTGCCTCTCCCACAAAACTTTGTAAACTTCAAAGAAGAAAACAAGTGCCAGGCCATCTCTTAGGCTCGCACATTTTAGGGATTTTGAGAAGTATTACGCCGCTTGATTGAATAAACTTATTTAGATAAAAGAAGAATTGATATAAAGAAGAAACAGTAAAGCCCAGCACAACATGGACTCTCCATACTAACAGACCCTTCTAAAACTGCTACAGTCGGGGCAGAAAAGGAGATAGATGCAATGCAAGGGGCTTGGAATTTCATATTGTAAAAATGGTGTGCACTTCAAGCTCTTACCTTTTTTCAACGGCCTTTTGAGTTTATCAGAAGGCTCAACGGCCTCTTCCTTTGAAGATTCAGAGGGGCTTTCAGATTCTCCTGAGACTCTCTGCCAAAATTTAAGAAAGCGGCTCAAGGCTCACATTTCACAATTTTGTAGCACAATATAGAATGAAGCAAAAATGACATTGTTTCCAAACTAAAATTCAGGAGTGTTATACTAGATGTGACAGGCCTCCCACAAACAGTTTACCTTCTCAAAATCTTCAAGGTTGTAGGGAACAAGCTTCTTCAATGCCTCAGCAGATGCCTGCACATCAACTTCATCATCATCACTACGGTCTGACTTTCCCTCGGCGCTACTTGTCCACTCTTCCTCATTACTTGCATCATTTTCATCTTCGACCTCTGACTCTGAAGTAGATTCTTCACCTGAAACTGCATTATCCTCGTCTGATTCACTTTCAGATGAGCAATCTTCACCAAAATCCTGCACAAATTAATGGCAAATATTTAACAAATTTAAGATTTCGGTGATGATAATTAAGAGATGGAGGCCATATTATTTTGCAGACTGATTTTTCACTCAACTAAAAAATTGTATGTCGAACTTATTTAGATATTGAAGCTTACATAGGGGGCAAGAACACTGCTGTCAAGCACTAGAAGTGGAACTTGTAAATCCTGCGCAAGTGCTCTAACCAACCTTTCTCGATAGAGCTCAGTACCTGCCAATCAGCGGCCCAAACAATTTTTTTATCAGCAAGCTTGAAAGAACACTATTTATTGAGAAACACAATGCAACATTTCAAAAAGGATGGGTCAATACAATAGTCAACCTGGAATACTCTGAAGCAATATTCTCCCACTTGAAGAAGTCAAACCGGCACCATAAGCTGCAGTGAACTTCTTATGCTTTAAATGGGAAGCAGCACATTCCACTAAAAGATTTTTCGTGTGTTCGCTGTAAGAACATTAACATGATTCACCTGAAGTTGCAGTGATATGTTAAAGGAAATTTATTGGTACGATAGTGAATACTTACTGAAGGTAATAAGGAAATGTTTTCCATGACACTATTATTTTCTCCCATGGAACAACCCTCCTCAAAAATTCATTTCTATATCTTTCCCGTCTGGTAAGAAAAGGTGATTCTTTTCTCTTACTCTCAATTGCCAGCTTCTCATTGTTGAGCCACTCTTTTTGATCTAGCTCGCCAAGTCGAGCATGTGCATCAGAATGACTCTTTTCTTCATTGACATTTTCCCTTGTGATTTTTCTCTTATCAAGGTTAGACTTAGACCCATCTTTTACTGGTACATGTTTATCCTCACTAGCATTCCTGCCATCACCTTTGGAGCTATAAAACCGTAGCCAACTACTACTCCAACAAACATTATACCCTCCATGCAATTCTGTTATACTAGAGTCAATAGTTCTTATTGAGAATGAATCCGGAATATATCTTCTGATCAAACTATGTTGAGATGAGCAGTTTGCTATTATTGTAGTCTGGCTCAGTGACCGATAGCAACTGCTACTACTATAATTTGAACCAAGTAAATATTTGTATGGTTGAAACATGAGGTCCCATCTTTTATGTTTGCACTTCAATCTCCTTGCATACATTGCAACACTTTTAAGCCGATAATAGATACCTACTGCATGCAAAGATTTCCCAAATAAGTTAAGTTGACATGCATACATTGCAACACTTTAAGTCGATAATAGATACCTACTGCATGCAAAGATTGCCCAAATAAGTTAAGTTGACATGAGTGCAAAAAATAGGCAAAAGGGAGAAACCAACAATGAAAAGATAACCCATGATGCGAATTTCCTACAAAGCTCAACTGAACAGAGTTTTCCTTGAGTTGTTTGACTTAATGTTGATAGGACATATGGTTTAGATTTCCGTTTACATGCTCTCTTTTTTACCAGATTCTTTAGCAAACAAACAGAGGAAAGACAAATAATAAAAGAATTACTAGTGTTAAATCATAGTAAGCAGTAGAAAATAGTTTACTGGATGAACAACACGTGATATAACAGCAGCATATTTTTTATAATAAAAAAAAATTGAAGCAGATTGCTTTTGTTGAATCTTCACGCACGAAGAGCATAGGTATCGCAAATGAATATCAACAAGCAACTTAATTTTAACATTACATATAATCTCAGTACAATAAATTAATTAATAGTTGGAGGGGAGGAAAAGGAGAAATGTAAATTTTCAAAATGTAGTTGCCCTTCTTCACCTCAGGTGTCACGTATGAATACCAATAGCATGGCTAATCCTTTTGCATGCTGGCCATAATGAAGACAAAGAAAGAAAGGGTTGCAAAAATAAGAATAAGAAATTACAAATCCTTTGAAAAGACCGGTTCAATACCCATTTCCTATCTAATCCAAAAATCATAATTCTATATTTGCTCAGTTCAATTTCTTCCCATACAAAATATTGTTTCTGCTGTTCTGCACTTAGAATATCACAGCCCATCAAGAATTGGAAGAATACTCGACAATCAAAATGCAATTAGCTAAGCATTCAAGACAAAGAACAGACCTTTATTTGATTTGCACAGTCAAAAAATTCAAATCCGTTTATTTCATATGCTGTTCATAGAAACTCTGAGCTCCATAAAGACAAGAGAGAGATAGGAGCTTTTTCGGGGCGTCCGTAAATGAGGGTTGTGAAAAGGAAGCGTATAAAGGAGAGAGATAAGATCTGGGTTCTTCTTCACAGTTCCAACGAAGCTTACACAAACGGGGGCTATGCGTAAAAGTCTTCCAAATCGAAGCCTGTGTTTTTGAGTTTTTCAATTTTCTGAGTTCTCCATAACCTAAAATAACATCATCGTATATTGGAAAAATGTATCCAGCAGGACCAGGCCCAATCTAATCAGCCGGCTTAAAGAATTGAGCTAAGCTCAATTTTGATTGGTCCATTTTATCTCTTAATCGTCCCACAGGCCACTAACAAGGTTAACATATTTTGAAATCTAAACGGCTTAACCCATTTTGAAAAAATTGAATATAATATGAATTATAAAAAGAAAAAAAAAATTGTCCTTCTTCTATAAATTTTAGTTGAAATAATGTAGATAAATATAAATGTTAGTTGAAATCCAAATCTATAAAAAGATATATTGGTCAAGTTAAGTCCTCCTACAAAGATATATTTAAGACTCTATTTTTTTAAATATATAAGATCAAATCCTAACATAACAAGTTTATAAATGTTCTATACATATTAGAGAATGATTCATAACAAATATTTGTTATGGAACAAGATAGAACAAATAGCATCTATACCATTTATTATAGAAATCAGCAACTAAGACGATTAAAAAATTAAAACTTATCATCCATTACTAATAGTAACAGACGTCTGTTACTATTACAAACAGACGTCGCATATCCCAGTTTAATCTCGGTCGTTAATATTTGGAACGGATATTATAGACGATAAATGTCTATTTTTTATCCATAACAAATACATGCTATAAATCATTAAGTATGCATACTTCCGTACGAATTTAAATTGAACTCTTTTTCATACAAAATTAAAGTTGTTCTTACATTTAATTTGGCACGTTTATGTTATGTCCTCTTATTTTGGGAGCATAAACTAAATATGTCCTCTTATTTTATTTTCTTGACAAATTCATAGGCATTTTCTGAACAGTCACTTTCGTTTTCTCTAATTCTCCTCTTATTTAAACAAAAATAATGATATTTACAAAATCTGTAGATTAAGAATATATTTTGGTTCCATGTAGTTTAATGCTCCTTTTTTTTAACAAAAAGAATTTCATTTGCAAAAACTCAAAAAATTACTTCACAAAAGAGTCCGTCTTTTATTGATAATAGTATAAAATAATACAACGTCCTAAAATTTATTATCATAGTTTCATTATTATAACTAAATCGACAACTTATTATTATGTTTAATAAAATTAAAATAGATCTTTTTAATTTCAATCAATACAATAATGAATATTATAAATTAGTTAAAAAGTATTACATATTGTAAGTTTTATTATTTCATAATTTTAAACGAGTTATCTCATTTTCGAATTTGAAAATAACTTAAATTGATTTTCAAAAATTTAAAATGATCATATAAGTTAGAATAAACTAAGTGTTATATATACTAATAAATGCACATTCACTGCTCATGTGATTTAATGTAAAATGTAAAAGGATAATAAAGTGGGAGAGTAAAAGAGACGAGAGAGTGGGGGAGAGAAAGTAGGAACGAAGGGAATTAATAGACATAAAAAGGATTAAAAAAAACACTAAAAAGTCTCATAAAATTGTTAATACCAAAACGATTATGCATTCCTCTCGTTTTATAATATAGATACATACATAATATCTGTTATATACAGATATCTGTTTGACGATATTTTTCCAAATTTCGATCGTGTCGTATAAAATTCTTTGAATTGTTCAAAATTGCAAGTCTCAATATTGGACTCCAAAATTAGCCAATAAGTTCTACTTTTTTCAGGAAAACGGTAGAATTTTATTAAAAGATAATCGAATTACGTAATAGTAAAGTTAAATAACAACCTTCCTCACTCAATTTGAGAATAAAAAACTTAAGAAAAAAAATCAAAAATAAAAAATAGATGGCACAAAAACCCTGAGAAAAAAATACTTTCCAAGAATAGCCAAATCCTTTTATCCTTCTCAATGTATGGTCAAGTAAAGTAAACGAAAAATAAAAGATCAATATTGATATTATAAAAAATAATTTAAAATATTTTTAAATATAAAATTGATACGACCCATTTAATTTTGTCAATATAATTATGAATATTATAAATTATTTAAAAACATTGCTAATTATAAAGTTATTTTAAAAACTTCAATAAATGATGTAAATTTTAAATTTAAAAATATATCAAACTGAGTTTTAAAAAATTAATAATAATTTTACATTTAGGAAATAAGGGAGTATAATAAAGTTGAGATTAATAAAATAAGGCATCAGTTTAGAATATGTTACTCCACAAGCATCCGATAAAATTCATCTATATATAATTTAATGGCTCGTCAATTTCATCGTTTATTATATACAAGCATAATATTTGTGTAAGATACACGGGTAAATTTGCAAAATAGTTAGTAAAATTTATTAATAATTTAAAAATAGTTAGTAATAGGCGAAGAATACTTAAATGGTTAAAATTTAAAATTTTAATAGAGTCAATTCAAATTGGGATTGATTCGTGACTATTATTATTAGTACCAATATCACCAATATATAACTATTTACAGAAGTATATACATAAATTTTAGCAATAAAATAATATTGTATAATTCATCAAATATAATAAGAATAGAGCAAATATAAATACATCCTCATTGAGCAATATGTTATTTCTATTTATAATTTGTCTTGTTCTTATATTGACCCTATCCCAAGTCCTTATAGCTCTCACCTTGATTCTCTTATCATATTTTTGTTCTATTAATTTACTTAGTAAAATATGTATTTGAGTCATTTTTCGTTAAGTTTAGAAATATAATAGATGATTTGATATGTTACAACTGGGATAGAGAGTGAAGTATTTATACACATTGCAGCGTATTAAATATTTTTGTAAAAAAAAAAGATACATGAATTTGGAATGCTATCTGAACATTTTAATAAGTATAACTCTTCGATTTCTCAATCTAAATTCAATAATATGACTCGTACAAACAAAAATAACTCGATCGTAATTTAAAGGCCAAAAGTCAAATTGAACCGAGCACAATAAAATAACTCGACCGTATTATTATTATTTTGAGTATTAAAGTTTGCATTAGGCATATTTACAGTTAATTCTTTTTCTATGATTATTTTGTAATGTTAAATTTATTATAATTTTTTCATATAAATAATTATGACGCGTCTCCTATCGAGATTTTAATATTTGTGAAAAAAGAAAGGTTACCAAACACATGGAGAGACGGAAATCTATATGGTTGTGGATGTACGATAGGCCCATGGGCCTTTGAAAGAATAAACTACAAATCCAATTATTTGTGGACTAAAATTATCCATTAGTTGTGGCATCGTGTTGCTGCCGTAGTAACCCAATTATCACAATAGGTTGTTGTGACAATTTAATTAAAACAATAAAAGCTTGTTTTATTATTATTTTTTCCCCCAACAAAATTTGAAATGGTGTAAGAACATGATATGGGGTTGTCGAGCTAAACCTGATACTGATTTTCCCCACTTCTCGAGAGTATAATAAAATATTAAATATAAAATTTAAAGATTATAATATTCCAGTATTTACTACTAAGTTAAAATTTTATCGGCCTAACCTTAATATTAACAATTAAACGATAAGACTTTTATTTTATTGTGCGTAATCATATGTTCATGTTTACATCGTAATATAATTATATTGATATAAGTTTATTTTAAGTTTTCATCCTGAATCTTCTCCAAATTATCCACTAAACATTTATAATTGAAATATAATAATATAAGTTGTTCAAAAAGAAAAAAGAAAGCTACATCAGTCACTCAATAGAATATGAGTCGGTTATGTATTGTAAAAAAATTATATCAAATTATAATTATGATGTATATCAATACATGTAATTTAGTAAGATTATAAGGTTAATCCACTATATCAAATATATTATTAATTATAATCATCCATATAACTCATCACAAAAAAATTGACATATAAAGACACAAGATATATAAATTCTTATAAAACATAAACTAAATTACTTAGGAACCGTACAACGAAGGGTTTACATGTACAATTATTTTTATAGTCAATATTCTATATAGGTCTTAAATCTTAATTAATATATATATATAAAATGGTAACTGTGACGCCCCCAAATCTGGGCCCACACAGCCCAAACTTGAGTCGTCAAAAGACTACTACAAAATTATTACAACAAAGCACAACGTACAACAATACAGTGTATAATAATACACAACTAAATCTTCACTATTATTGCCACACTATTTTACAAAACGTGAAGACTATGATAACTATTCCTCGGACCCTCACTCCATTCCCCGGCTAGACCCTGTTATGTTTTCATCTCCTGTTGAAAAACAATGGAACAAAAGAAAGGGTGAGCTCAAATAGCCCAGTAAGAAATATCATGACTAAGATAATGACGAATAAATTATCATTAGCCTTCAACAGTTGAGTTCTTGATAGAATACAATAGACTACAAGGTTTATATCAAAAACTGCAGTTAAATTCTTAAACAACGTTCAGATCAATAATAGCAGCGGAATGAGTAATCTATTAGAAGAATAATGCAGACTATAATGTCCACTCGGTTCTCTTTTTAGGAAAAACATCATCAACTTTTATCATCTGAAATATCATTAGTCAAGATAATACAAATTCACAGTTCCTGATCATAATCATGCACATCAACAGTTCATCTTTGTACTACGGGCCAAAGATATTCAAAATAGCACCAACGGTCATGATTATACCAGATTCAGCCTTTGGTCATAATCATACCAAACAACAGTTCATCTTTGCACTACGGGCCAAAGAGAACATTCACCACATGCCATAAAAGACACCGAACAGATGTATCGCCTTTAACCTATTATATCGCCTTTAACCTATCATCTGTTCAACAAATATATCACATCTGTGCCCCCGGCCACAGATATTCACAACAGCTTGATTTTTGGATGATTAAAATGATATAAATGATGAACAGAAGAAATAGGATAACAATAAGTATCGGAAGTTTACTTTGTACAGATTCAAATAATGTCCAAATTGTCAACATGATGTGGAGTGAAATTTAAAAATGATATTCAAGATCCACAGTTCAGAATAACGGTTACAATTCAATAGAAAGGTTCACGTAAATAGGAAGGTTCAGTTGAAATAATGAAGTTCAACTATTATGGAACATATAATATTTTCAGGAATTATAGAAGCAATAATTCCATAATAAATTTCGATTTAGGAGTATGAAAGAAAATAATATCCCTTACCGTAGCAGGTTTGATTAACAAAAGGTGAAGGAAATTAATACAAAGGGTTGTTCACCAACAGGCGGCAATCCGCTCCGTAAGGTTATTCCCACAATTTAATAGCATTTGAGTACAAAGAGTTATTCACCAAACAGGCGGCAATCCGCTCCGTAAGGTTATTCTCAGAGATTAATAATAAATGAATACGGAAGGTTATTCACCAACAGGCGGCAATCCGCTCCGTAAGGTTATTCCCACAATTTAATACATGGAAATAAATGGCACGTCTTATGAGTAAGGAAGAAACAATATTATTATCGAGAATCAAATAATGATAATCCCTTACCATAGTACGTTTGAATAATGGAAGATGAAAAAGATGGTATCCCTTACCTCAACACGTGACTGGATATTGATTTAAATGAGGTTGATTAACTTGAACAGTACACGTATACTTATAGATCTTCACAAATACTCAAGATGACTTAAGCACACTTAGAAAGAACTTTCACAAGAAGTATTTAGAGAGAGAAAGAAAGAACAAGTAAGGAAGTTTATGAAAAATCCTTAAGTTAAGGCTTCTATTTATAGCCAAAAATCTTATCATTCATTTAATCTAAACCATTCATTTAAAGATCATCTTTTAATCTACACCATCCATTTCAAATATTATATTATCTTTAATCTACACCATTCATTTCATATCACCTAATAATCACCTAACTTTATATTATAAACAAATCAATTTAATTATTCAACAATAATTCACACTTTAATCTACACCATTCATTTCATATCACCTAATAATCACCTAACTTTATATTATAAACAAATCAATTCAATTATTCAACAATAATTCACACTTTAATCTACACCATTCATTTCATATCACCTAATAATCACCTAACTTTATATTATAAACAAATAACTTTATCAATTCAATTATTATGACTAATTGTTATAAATACAGTATAGTTAGCTCTTAGATATCAAGTCAATAAATTAATGAAATACAACTGTTTAAATAACATCATAATAGAGATAACAATAATGTAAAAGAAAGCATACGTTACTGTGTAATGACAATTATTGATTCAATAATGTGAATTACTGTGCATATGTTACTGTGACAATTATTAGGTTCAATAATTTTAAAAACAGTGCAGCAACAATTATTGACTCAATGATATAAAATACAGTGTAATGACAATTATTAAATCAATAATGCAAAATACTGTGTAACAACAATTATTGAATTGATAATATAAAATATTATGCAGTGACAATGAAATGATGCGTAACAGTTACGGTGTCAATTATCAGACCAATAATATGAGACACTATGCAATACCGTGTGTTACTGTAGAGTACCGTGTGCTACAGAAAATACCAAAAACTACCGTATGCTACTATTCTTTTATCACCGGTATTTTAACAGTTCCGTTGACTATTTTTATTTAAAAATATTATTTCTGTCGTTTTCTATATCCGGCAAAAATTCCGTTGTGGGGTCCACCAATAATTTGTTATTTCGGCGCCGTCGTACGACACGAATATTCCCCGACCAAACGAATATTCCCCGACAAAGCGAATATTGTCCGACAAAATAAAATTTGCAGATAACATCCTTAACTTTTAACTTGATCGATTTAACCACTTACTGTTTCAAAAAAATATATATGAAGAAAAATTAAATTTTATATTTCATAAAATTCGGGGTCTTACAACCTCCCCTCCTTATGAAATTTCGTCCCCGAAATTGACGTACCTGACATATCGAAGAAGTAAGGATACTTAGATTTCATCTCAGATTCTAGTTCCCAGGTCATTTCCTCAGTATCTTGGTTCCTCCATAAAACCTTAACTTGAGGTATAACCTTTGAGCGTAGGATCTGCTCCTTCTTATCCAGGATCTTAACAGGTACCTCCTCGTATGTTAAATCATCTGCTATAACGTCTGGTTCTAACTCAATGACGTGGTTTGGGTCCTTCACATATTTACGTAACATAGATATGTGAAAAACGTTATGGATGCGAGACATACTTGGTGGTAGGGCTAGTCTGTAGGCTACGGTTCCTATTCGATCGGGGATTTCAAATGGGCCAATAAATCGAGGGTTGAGCTTTCCTCTCTTTCTGAATCTCGTAACCCCTTTCCATGGAGAAACACGTAAGAATACATGATCTCCGACGTTGAAACTTTCGTCTCTCCGATGAAGATCAGCATAACTCTTTTGTCGTTCTTGTGCGGTCTGTATTCGTTGTCGGATCATTTGGATCTTTTCGGTCGTCAAGCGTACCAACTCGGGTCCCAACAATTTTGCTTCTCCTACCTCATTCCAACATATTGGAGAGCGACACTTCCTTCCATACAAAGCCTCGAATGGAGCCATGCCTATGCTTGCTTGGTAACTGTTGTTGTGAGAAAATTCCACCAATGACAAGTACTTATCCCAACTTCCTTTGAAGTCTAATACACAAAGTCTCAAAAGATCTTCGAGGGTCTGGATCGTCCTTTCCGATTGTCCGTCCGTTTGAGGATGGTATGCAGAACTAAAACGTAGTTCAGTGCCCATAGCTTTTTGTAAACTGATCCAAAAACGTGAAGTGAATCTAGGATCTCGATCAGAAACTATGGAAACTGGCATGCCATGCAATCTCACGATCTCATTTATGTACATACCGGCAAGACGTTCAAGTGAAAAGTTTTCTCGTATAGGCAAGAAATGAGCGGATTTGGTCAATCTATCTACGATGACCCAAATTGCATCTAAGCCTTGAGAAACTTTGGGAAGACCCGTCACGAAATCCATATTGATGTGTTCCCACTTCCATTCGGGAACCTCAAGTGGTTGTAATGGACCCTTAGGTACTTGATGCTCTGCCTTGACACGTTGACATGTTAGGCACCTTGAGATAAACTCTGCAATCTCCCTTTTCATATTGTTCCACCAAAATGTATGTCGAAGATCTCGATACATCTTGGTACCCCTGGGTGGATTGCAAACGGCGTGTTGTGTGCCTCCATCATGATTTTATGCTTTAATTCAGGATCGTTAGGAACACAGAGTCGAGAGTTGACTCGAAATATTTCTTTCTCGTCGATTCTTGCTTCGGGAATGACACCTTCTTGTACTTTCTTTATCATGTTTATCAGTTCCGAATCGGTAGCTTGAGCAGCTTTAATTTTATCGATTAAAGCTGGTTCTACTCGCACGTGAGCAATCTTCGAGTGGGTCCCTGGTGTCTTTAGCTTTATCTCCATCTTTTGCAAGTCGTACAAAATACACTTTTGTGTTGTCAGCAGTGCACTTGTACTCGCATAAGATTTTCTGCTCAAAGCGTCAGCTACAACGTTCGCCTTTCCCGGGTGATACTGGATTGTGTGGTCATAATCCTTCAACAGCTCAAGCCAACGTCGTTGTCGCATGTTGAGTTCCTTCTGGGTGAAGAAATACTTGAGACTTTTATGATCCGTATAGATATCCACTTTTTCTCCATACAAGTAGTGTCTCCAGATCTTCAACGCGAAAACGACTGCTGCCAACTCTAGACCATGAGTAAGATAATTTTTCTCATAATCTTTGAGTTGTCAAGAGGCATAGGCTATAACCTTTCCATGTTGCATAAGGACACAGCCTAAACCTTTGCCAGAAGCATCGCTGTAGATAACAAATTCTCCTGATCCTGATGGTATGGTCAGAACAGGAGCTGAAACCAGTCTCCTCTTGAGTTCTTGAAAACTCTTCTCGCATTCCTCGCTCGATATAAGTTTTAAACTTTCAACTCTTGGTGTTCTATGGGAGCCATTTGGTATGGGACTTTAAAAATGGGCTTAGTGCCGGGTTCAAGATCGATACAGAATTCAATTTCACGGTTTGGGGGAATGCCAGAAAGTTCCTCAGAAAAAAAAACGTCAGGAAACTCATTAACAATGGGAATATCATTCAAGTTTGATGTATTTTTGTTCAAATCAGTGACATGAGCTAAAAAGGCTTGACATCCGTTTTTCAATAAACGAATGGCTTTATGGCTAGAAATAACAGTTATAGATTTCAATGGTTTAGTTGCTTGAATTTGCATGACAGGTTGATTAGGAATATGAAAACTAATAATCTTATGAAAACAATCAATTTTAACATGATGGGTAGTCAACCAATCAATTCCTAAAATCACATCAAATTCATGCATCTCCAAAGAAATAAGGTCAACAGGTAATGTGAGGTTGTTGATTTGAACTTAGGCAAGATTTATAGATAGTAAATGTAATAGGTATTTCTCCCAATGAGGTTTCAACTGATAAGACAAGATTTAAGTTTTCAATAGTCAAATTTAAACGTTGAGTACATATAGGTGAGATAAAAGAGTGGGTAGAGCCAGTATCTAATATGGCATAGACTTCACGAGAATTTATGAATAGCTTACCGGTTATCACCTCATTCGGTTTCTTGACTGTTATCGTCAAATCGAATCCCGAATACTTCATTCGGATCTTCACGTATTTCAACCATGGGAATACCACTGAATAATTTTCTAGCAAACTGTTTCTCGGGTTCATCAACTTCATCAGTAGTAAGGTACCAATGATTTCCATTAAAATAGTATCTTCGATAGACTGCAGTTTCCACGATAGTGACTAACTTAACCTGAATTCCTCTAAATTGTAACGCCCAAAAGTATAGAAACATCATTTTTAAATAATCTTGAAAATCATAGCTGGAACACCATAAATCCCAAAGACTAATATGAAAAGTCCATATATTCTGATCCTTTGTTATAGAGCATAACCAGGTGATATCACTCTCCCAATTAGTGAGTAAATTAAAGGCAATAATTTCCGCAAGTTCGTTACTTCCTTTAATTGCTTCTAAGAATGGATCTGGAACGACTGTAGCAGAGCTTTCACCTTCATCCTTACTGGATAGAACACGCATAATTTTTGCCTTAGGCAAATGATTCAACTCTGAGTTTGTAAGAAGATTATTCGTCGCCTCTTGTTCTGCAGCTACATTTGTTTCGGTAATTTCATAGTTAACCTCCTGATTTCCAGATGCCATACCTAACTGTGGTCACAAAATAAATGTTAGTTCAAATAAACTGACTCATCTCTTCATGTTCCTACATTCAAATCGATTCATTAGATAAAAAAAAAAATCTAATTTAGGTAGAACACACTAGTGATTGATTCTATTCGTCTCTCCCCTCCAAGTTCTAACCCCAGATCTCCATTAAAGACCATATCCCTAAGCTCTGATACCAACTGTGACGCCCCCAAATCTGGGCCCACACAGCCCAAACTTGAGTCGTCAAAAGACTACTACAAAATTATTACAACAAAGCACAACGTACAACAATACAGTGTATAATAATACACAACTAAATCTTCACTATTATTGCCACACTATTTTACAAAACGTGAAGACTATGATAACTATTCCTCGGACCCTCACTCCATTCCCCGGCTAGACCCTGTTATGTTTTCATCTCCTGTTGAAAAACAATGGAACAAAAGAAAGGGTGAGCTCAAATAGCCCAGTAAGAAATATCATGACTAAGATAATGACGAATAAATTATCATTAGCCTTCAACAGTTGAGTTCTTGATAGAATACAATAGACTACAAGGTTTATATCAAAAACTGCAGTTAAATTCTTAAACAACGTTCAGATCAATAATAGCAGCGGAATGAGTAATCTATTAGAAGAATAATGCAGACTATAATGTCCACTCGGTTCTCTTTTTAGGAAAAACATCATCAACTTTTATCATCTGAAATATCATTAGTCAAGATAATACAAATTCACAGTTCCTGATCATAATCATGCACATCAACAGTTCATCTTTGTACTACGGGCCAAAGATATTCAAAATAGCACCAACGGTCATGATTATACCAGATTCAGCCTTTGGTCATAATCATACCAAACAACAGTTCATCTTTGCACTACGGGCCAAAGAGAACATTCACCACATGCCATAAAAGACACCGAACAGATGTATCGCCTTTAACCTATTATATCGCCTTTAACCTATCATCTGTTCAACAAATATATCACATCTGTGCCCCCGGCCACAGATATTCACAACAGCTTGATTTTTGGATGATTAAAATGATATAAATGATGAACAGAAGAAATAGGATAACAATAAGTATCGGAAGTTTACTTTGTACAGATTCAAATAATGTCCAAATTGTCAACATGATGTGGAGTGAAATTTAAAAATGATATTCAAGATCCACAGTTCAGAATAACGGTTACAATTCAATAGAAAGGTTCACGTAAATAGGAAGGTTCAGTTGAAATAATGAAGTTCAACTATTATGGAACATATAATATTTTCAGGAATTATAGAAGCAATAATTCCATAATAAATTTCGATTTAGGAGTATGAAAGAAAATAATATCCCTTACCGTAGCAGGTTTGATTAACAAAAGGTGAAAGAAATTAATACAAAGGGTTGTTCACCAACAGGCGGCAATCCGCTCCGTAAGGTTATTCCCACAATTTAATAGCATTTGAGTACAAAGAGTTATTCACCAAACAGGCGGCAATCCGCTCCGTAAGGTTATTCTCAGAGATTAATAATAAATGAATACGGAAGGTTATTCACCAACAGGCGGCAATCCGCTCCGTAAGGTTATTCCCACAATTTAATACATGGAAATAAATGGCACGTCTTATGAGTAAGGAAGAAACAATATTATTATCGAGAATCAAATAATGATAATCCCTTACCATAGTACGTTTGAATAATGGAAGATGAAAAAGATGGTATCCCTTACCTCAACACGTGACTGGATATTGATTTAAATGAGGTTGATTAACTTGAACAGTACACGTATACTTATAGATCTTCACAAATACTCAAGATGACTTAAGCACACTTAGAAAGAACTTTCACAAGAAGTATTTAGAGAGAGAAAGAAAGAACAAGTAAGGAAGTTTATGAAAAATCCTTAAGTTAAGGCTTCTATTTATAGCCAAAAATCTTATCATTCATTTAATCTAAACCATTCATTTAAAGATCATCTTTTAATCTACACCATCCATTTCAAATATTATATTATCTTTAATCTACACCATTCATTTCATATCACCTAATAATCACCTAACTTTATATTATAAACAAATCAATTTAATTATTCAACAATAATTCACACTTTAATCTACACCATTCATTTCATATCACCTAATAATCACCTAACTTTATATTATAAACAAATCAATTCAATTATTCAACAATAATTCACACTTTAATCTACACCATTCATTTCATATCACCTAATAATCACCTAACTTTATATTATAAACAAATAACTTTATCAATTCAATTATTATGACTAATTGTTATAAATACAGTATAGTTAGCTCTTAGATATCAAGTCAATAAATTAATGAAATACAACTGTTTAAATAACATCATAATAGAGATAACAATAATGTAAAAGAAAGCATACGTTACTGTGTAATGACAATTATTGATTCAATAATGTGAATTACTGTGCATATGTTACTGTGACAATTATTAGGTTCAATAATTTTAAAAACAGTGCAGCAACAATTATTGACTCAATGATATAAAATACAGTGTAATGACAATTATTAAATCAATAATGCAAAATACTGTGTAACAACAATTATTGAATTGATAATATAAAATATTATGCAGTGACAATGAAATGATGCGTAACAGTTACGGTGTCAATTATCAGACCAATAATATGAGACACTATGCAATACCGTGTGTTACTGTAGAGTACCGTGTGCTACAGAAAATACCAAAAACTACCGTATGCTACTATTCTTTTATCACCGGTATTTTAACAGTTCCGTTGACTATTTTTATTTAAAAAGATTATTTCTGTCGTTTTCTATATCCGGCAAAAATTCCGTTGTGGGGTCCACCAATAATTTGTTATTTCGGCGCCGTCGTACGACACGAATATTCCCCGACCAAACGAATATTCTCCGACAAAGCGAATATTGTCCGACAAAATAAAATTTGCAGATAACATCCTTAACTTTTAACTTGATCGATTTAACCACTTACTGTTTCAAAAAAATATATATGAAGAAAAATTAAATTTTGTATTTCATAAAATTCGGGGTCTTACAGTAACACAGTCGAATATATATTTTTAATTATTGGGGAATATGATCAATTTATGGTATCTATGAGATTGGGGTTCAATTATCAATAAAGCTCTACGTGTGTGGGTGTATGAGTAAAATTAGCAAAAAAAAATAAAAATAAAAGAATATGATCACGCGAACGGTCCAGATGTGGTCATAAAATAACTAAGTGCCTGTTTATTTATGATTGAATAAGTCTGAATGGCTGAATCGGTTAGACATTCAGTGCGTTTGTTTAGGACTGAATGGCTAAATTAGTCAGATTTTTGGGCAATGACTAAGTCTAATTTTTTTGGCTGAATAGTTAAATCTTGGCTGAATGAAATAACAAAAAATATTAACTATTATATTAAGTAATATTAAATAAATTTACAATACCTTTAAATTTTTTCATAGGGGTCAAATAAAAAAAATATGTTATTTAGATATGTCACTTATCAAATAACTTTTTTCATTTAATATTTAGAAATATATTTTATCTATTTACTTAAATATTCAAAATTATTTTATTCAATTTTTATAAAACACTTCTTAAATATCACGTAGTCCAATTATAAATCCACTCTGGAATGACTATGAGATTTTAGAATCCAATCTTGATCAAACCAATATTATAGTTTAACAATGCAAAATAAAAATAAAAAATGTGGTCATAAAATATCACTTTTTATTCCAAAAACAGTCTCAAGTCTCAACCCAACGGAGGCGGTGCCGTTTGAACTTGCCTTTTTCGGAGACCCGCTACTCCTAAACCCCCAATTAACACCTTTCATATCTTTATTCTTTCGCATGGGTAAATCTTCCAAGAAATCCACCAAAGTGAGAGATTGTTCTCTTCAAAATCCTTTATTTTCTTCAATTCGAATACATATATATGTGTGTGTATTATGCACAAGTGTGCTTTTTGATGCTTTATATTAATTGCAGGTTGATGCAGCTCCAGCTGTTGTGACTCCACCCTCCAAACCACTGAAGAAAGGTTTGTAATTGTTTTCATTTTTCAATTTTGGTACATTAGTGTTGAAAGCTTTAGTTTTTGTGATATTTGCTCGTTTTATTGTTGATTTTTTTTGTTTTGTTTTTGTCTGTAGGTAAGAGAGAAGCTGAAGAGGCTATTGAGAAGCAAGTGGTCACCAAGAAACAGAAGAAAGATGAAACTACTTTAAAGCAGTCGATTATAGAGCAAAAAATTGAGACTAAGACTAAGAAGAAGAATAAGAAAGAGGAATCTAGTTCCTCTTCTGAGGAGTATTCTTCTTCCGATTCTGAGGAAGAAACTAAGGTTTTAATTTGGTTATTGCTAGCAATGCTTTAACTGGGTTCACATTTTTTTTGAGTTAATTATAGTATTTTTGCAGGTTTTGTTTAACTAAAATGTTGTTATGTTTCATGGATTATCAGGTTAAACCTACTGCTAAGCAACCCCAGAAGAAACCCAGTGATAGTAGTAGTGAAGAAGATAGTAGTTCTTCTGATGAAGTGAGCAGGGTATCAACTTCAATGTTAATATATGCTCACCATTTTTTAATTTGTTAAACCGTGTTAAAGTTTTGCAGGATGCTACTGTTAAATCTGTGGCGTCTTCTAAAAATGACATTGTTGGAAAACCTGTTACTAAGGGTAAGGTGGCGAGCATCAGTTCAGATGACTCAGACAGTGATTCTGAGGATGATGAAGTGAGTCTATTAGTTGCATCATAAAATATGATATTGAGCTGTTTTCGATTACAATTGGCGTTTACTTGCATATACATAATAATGAAGGTCTTATACCATGGGTATAAATATTCTGTTTTTCTCATTACAAGTACGATGCAAATTATTATAAGACATGATGATTAAGTTAGTATATATTTCTTTAAAGTATTAGTTAATATAAGAATTGCATTATAGAATATGGTCCTTGATGATGTCTATTGGTACTAATGATTGCTTCTTTTATGAAACTTGTTTAGTGCTGTATAAATGTTCTTTATGTTCTAAGAGTGTTATAAATTGTAGGAAACCAAAAGCAAAGTTCCTGTGAAAAATGTTCCTGTGGTAGCCAAAAAGAATGATGATTCTAGTGATGATTCTGATGATAGCAACAGTTCAGATGATGATGTGAGTGCAGGATTTGAGGAGTTTCTTTAATTCATGTATTTAAAGATATGAACACTGTTTATAACTGACAGTTGAAATAAGAGTTTGTCTGGTTGAATACTCGTATAAAATAATTGATATGTATTAACAGAAATCTGCCAAAGTGGCCTCCCAAGCAAAGAAATTAACTGCTAATGCCGCTAAAAATGTATCTGTTGTTGTGACAAAAAAGAAAGAGGAGTCAAGTGATAGTTCAGAATCTGAAGACGAGTCAGACGAGGAAGATGTAAGTATTATGATAGCATCCTTGTTACTTCTATTGCGTCATGCCATTTTCTGCTATGAATAGAAGTAAGAAGTGTCACTTGCACTAATTCACGATAACTTTTAGATGACCATTTTCATTGGCCAGACATTTTTATTTTATTTCCGTTTCTTTGTCTTGCAGGAAACTTCAGTAAAGGTAACTTCTAAGGTTGCTCCAACGAAAGTGTCTGCTGTGGCCTCCAAGAAGGGAAAAGATGATATATCGGATAGTGAATCTGATGATGATTCTGATTCTGATTCTGATGAGGTGTGGAAAACTTGGTCTTTTCCATGTCCAAAAATTTGTTGATTATTATGCTATGAAACTAGCAACCGATGCTGTATGAATCTTTTACTATAACTGATAAGAATAGTAAATAAATGAACAGCAGCATGTAGAGGATAATGGAACAAAGAAAATAGAATTGTCAATAATTCAATTTTTGCCCTCGACACCCTCTGAAAAGAAATAGTGAAAACTGAAAAACTTGATCCAAAGTCCAAATAAACACTATACTAATATAGTCCTTCCACATGTTGGAATTCTCTCAAAGAAACTGGACATAATTCGTTAACCTCCTGTTGAATATAAATCACAAACCTCTTCCAAATTGAGTTGTATGAGGCAATATTTGATCTGAAAAATTGTATGAAGCAATCTATATTACTGTATACTTGATTTCTGTTCTGTTGTATGTTTCCGTATTCCGAATATATTTGTAGCTACTTTGTTTCAGATGCACTTTAATTAACTGATTAAGCCTTGGGAGTTAATATATTTTCGGCCACCATGGTTTTTTGCAGGTCCCAGAACCTAAATCAGCTCCTTCAAAAAAGCCATATTCGACAACTGTAACCAAACAGGTCTTTTTCCTGTCTCTTCCCTCTCGCTAGGCATATACGGGTAAATATGTAATGTTATGCTCAACTTTTCCCCCCAGAAAGTTGTTTTGAGTCCTTGTTTTTTGTTGTGTTTGTAAAATGTAATAATTCTTACCCTCGTTTTTCTGACCATAGAAGCTTGAAACTGAAGTAGATGATAGTGAGGAAGAGAGCTCTTCAGAAAGTGACGAGGAGGAGCCTGACAAGAAAAGGATGAAAGTTCAGGTAAAGAAACTGCACAAAGTATCTCTAGGAATTTGTTTCATCTTAATGTAAAAAGTTGATGTTATGCAATGTATTTTGCAGCCTAATGTTGCAAAACCTAAACAAAAGGAGAGCAGCTCTGAGGACAGTTATGAAGAATCTTCAGATGAAGACAAAAAGACTCCAAAGAAAAAGGTAAAGAACCACCCCCAATAATATCCTAGGAATTAGCAGTTGAAGGAATAGGATGGTTAATTTTGTTAACAAGTATTTTCCCCAAAGGACTGCAGCCTTACTTTTCCTGGCTGCATAACTAATATTTTCGACTAATCTTGTGGCGAACCAGGACGCTGATGTAGAAATGGTAGATGCAGAATCAGCTAAGACCGAGGCCAAGGAAGTCGTAAGTGCTAATTCTGGTATCTTATGGTTTTCTGTATATATCTACAGTATATGTTACTTATGTTGAAGGTAAATCCATTTTCAATGCAGCCTCAAACCCCTCAAACTCCACAAGTCCAAGCGACAGGATCGAAAACTCTTTTTGTTGGCAATCTGTCATTCTCTGTTGAACAAAGAGATGTGTAAGTATATTTTTTGTAAACTTGCACTTCTATCCAAGAACTTCGTCTGACAATTATTTGGCTCGACAGGGAGAATTTCTTTAAAGATGCTGGTGAAATTGCTGATATTCGCTTTTGCATAGATAGAGATGGGGTATTTAAGGGGTTTGGCCATGTTGAGTTTACCACAGTGGAAGCAGCTCAAAAGGTAACCCTTTCTTCTATCAAATTCTTAGCGCATTACTACCTGGACGATCTGAAAGAGTTGCATGTTCAATTGCAGCAACAATTGTCATCGAAATAAATGAAATTTAACTGAATAAAGTAATTTTTTATTCATTGTTGCAAACTTTACTTCTCTAATTCTGCCTGATTAGAGTCGAATGTTTACATAAAAAATTGTAATTTAAATCAATAAATCTAACTGAATAATTTGTATATAATCTTTTCATTGGATGTAGCCTTGATTATGAACTGCATTAGTCTATGCTGAAATTTTAAATAATTTTTCACGGAGCAAGTGTGCCAGTAGATGGAGTGAAAGCATTCACTACAGATATTTTGTGCCATCTGAAAAATGGGCCTGACCATTACCAATGACCAATTGACTAGTAGTAGTTACTTAAAATTGTGATGGTTGGACGATAATCCTTTCGCTACAACTTATCTTAGGCCATCCTTGTGCGGCATGACACTGAGACCTTCAAGAGGATACCATAGCATGCTATTAATGGAAATTTTTATCTGTATTTCGACTTAAATAAGCCTCGCTTGTTAGTCAAAATAACTCAGGTGGTATCTAATCAAATATGTTTTTACTAATTTCAGGCTCTTGAACTAAAGGGTCAAGAATTATTGGGTCGTAGGGTTAAACTTGATTTGGCCCGGGAAAGGGGTGCTTACGCTCCCACAAGCGGGTATAAATGCCTTTCTTACCTTCAGTAAAAAGTGCTCGAGTGCCTTCAACTTAATATCAGGAATTAATTTTTATCATCCAAAATTTAGCAATGAGAACTCATTCCAGAAAGGAGGAAGAGCTCAAGGACAAACAATATTTGTGAAAGGTTTTGATACAAGTGATGGTGAAGAAAAGGTATACGTTGCAATCCTCTCTACGTTGGAATTACTGGTTTGTTTGTTTTTTTTTTTTTTTTTTGTGACATCCTGAACTTGGATTATACACTGGGGGCAGATTCGGAGTGCACTAGAAGAGCATTTTGGATCTTGCGGAGATATTTCAAGGGTGTATATTCCAAAAGATTACGAGGGTGGTGTTAAAGGGTTTGTACATTTTTCCCTATCTTTAGAACTGCTAATATTTTTTGTAGCTCATAGTAACAATATATGCTAATAATCTGAACTTGTAGAAAACATCAAGAAACAAGAGAACATCTATCTGTACATTAATAATAATTTATTTTATATTTTTTTTCTTATATGAGATATGTATAATATTGAGGAACATCATTGAAGTTGTGGACTCAATGTTATATCATTAGATCTGTGCTGCAGAACTTTTACATTCTACCTTGTGTTTATGGAATGTTTTCTTATGTTCCCTATGCATTGTGTTTATTCTGATTCCTCTGTCTGAAAAATAGTCACAATGTGTAAATTTTGTTAATAGATTCAAGAACTCGTGAAATAAATGCAGGTGCTATTTTGTGGCACTATTTACGATTTATATTTTGCCCCATTTTTTGCTATTTCTCGATGTTAAATGTGTCTTTACTGATAAATATTAGATTTTGTAACTGGACACTTGTTAGATATCAAAGAATTTCAAATGTCAAGTCAGCTTGGTTTGGAAAAACTTTGAAGGTGCGAGCTGATTGTTTTTTAGTGAGATGAAATATTTCTTTTGAAAATCTGCCTTATTGGAAGAACTCAGTTCTTATCCAACTTTCTCCAGCCTAATAAAATATAGCTCCACGCCTCTACCTCCGTTTGCTTGCTAGAGTAGTATGGTCTTTTAGATTTCTAATGGGATGTTGATTATTGATATTTTGTGAACGTTTTTCTGTAAACAAATAAAACAGCTGCGACGTGATTCAATTCCGAGTTTATTTGCCTGATTTAAGTGAAGGGTTCTAAATCTGTTCATCTCCTTTGTGCAGGATTGCTTTTATGGATTTTACGGACAGTGATGGTTTAAACAAAGCTCTGAAACTTGATGGATCTGAATTTGGAGAGGGCACATTGACTGTGGAAGAGGCAAAGCCGAGAGGTGACAGTTTTGGCAGTGGCCGAGGTGATGGAGATGGCAGGTTTAGCTACAGAGGTCGCGGGTTTAATGGAAGAAATGGTGGTCGTGGTAGGTTCAGCGGTGGAGATGGTGGTGGTAGGTTTTCTCGTGGAGGTTGTTGGAGGTTGTAGATGACGTGGAGGACCCAACAAACACAACATGGCTACAGCTGGTGCAGGTATTTATTTTTCTTGATTACTCGGTGATTTTACCATTATGCTTTGGGTACCATTATGCTTTGGGTAATGCTAGGGTTTTTAAATTTTTTGTTTCCAAAAATGTCTCAAATAATATGTCACCATAATATTGGTTGGATAAATCTTATGTGGTTTGTTATTTCATAAATTATTATTAAAATTTTCAATGTCATGTTATTTGAGACACTTAACATTACTCATATGTTTTAGTATAATATTTGAGCCATAACAATATATTGAATAATCAAAAGGACGTAGAGGAGAGCTTCTTTTGTTGATGACCCGACAACTTGAAATTTCAACTGTACTGTGCAATTTGCACACCAATATTTGATTGATGGCCCCTCCTGTTGGGTATGCTACATTTCTTTTTTTAATGGCTCAATATATATATATATATATATTTATTGTATGTATATGTTGGTGCAGGAAGAAAGACTGACATTTGATGAGTAGGACAAGCCATGGGAGTTTGAAGCAAGCATTGGTTATCTAGAACATTTTTGTTCATTAATCATTGTAGTCTAGTGTTTCTTACCTCCTTGTATAATACTATAGTTAGATAACTTGCACGGGCTAATTTGATTAAATTTGGTTATATATATAGCTTTCTACGCAGTATCAATATAAATTGTTATGGATTTAGATAATTCAAAATGACTATAGGCCATCTTATCGTTAGCATGTTCAAACACTACCTAAGGCAACAATATTAAACAATGCACAACATATCAATTCCAGGAATTTCTCGAACCAAAGTTATAGGAAATGTCAAAATTAAGGATCCATTCATTAACGTGACATTAGCTAATGAATGCATAATATATAAAACTTTGATGTGTGTATATAGGTGCCCTGAATTTGGATAGCAGTGTTATTATGGTTACAGGACTATAAAGAGCACAATGATGGCACAACAGTACATTTCGGAGATCTTTCACAGAGCCTTTGTTCCATCGTCCCGCCATGAAATGCCAGCATTATCAGTACAAAATTGCAAGCCACAAGGGGGAAAACACCTGCACACGAGTAGTAATATCAATAATTTGTAAGAATTGTTACTGAACCTTGCATAAAGAAGATGAAAGTGTCACTGGATCACCATGTTTGTACAGTTCCTTATCCAAGATACCTTAGCAGAACCCCATATCATTTCCCAGCACAAATCCCTGTTTATCATCGATAAATCTGCACCAAATAAAAAAAAAATTGTTCAGTTATTGAAATCTATTAAGGGTTTCCTTATTTGGGATGTCTTTTCTTCTATTACTTAACAGTAAAAGCTCAACAATCTTCTTTTGCAGTAATGAGTTTGTTGAGCTCCCCCCTTGTACTAGTATAAGCACCTATCACTAGAGCTCTGTTCTTTATCAATAATACATTTAAGCATAGATGCTGAAAATTGAAAAATACCCAATTCGTGTAACGTGTCCAGGAAGTTTTATATGAAAGCATTAATTGTTCTCGAGAAAATTCAACACAAACAACCTAAATGAGAAACAAGAAAATTTAAAAAAACTGAGTTAACCATGAAGAGCTCTTATTAGGCATACAAAGGAATAAGGTTGAGAAAAAAAGGAGAGTTGAACCTGCAATTCCAACCCAAAGTAGTTTTGAAGTCTCACGGTATATTAGCTTTAGCAGTCATAGTGACATTTCGAATATAAAATGTCAAAATTAGATAAAAGGGGGGATGATCACATGAAAAGATGAAAGGTGAAGTTTTTCCTCAACGGGGTGTATGATTTAAAATTTGAACACTCAAATTGATCGTCCCAATAAGATTAATGTATCATACTAGAAGAATTGTACATACTTTACTGAATAGAGGTTGGCAGCGATATTATCAGCTGCTCTGTCACGAGTCCATGTCTTGCCACTATTGTTGGTTTTCAACAAGACCCCACTACCCCCAGCTGCCCAAGCTTCTTCCTGAAAACCAGTATATAAACAGTCAAAATTATAAAATATTAAAAACATCTAAAAGTATCTATTCTAAATATCTAACAATAAGCTACAGATCCACAGCCAACTATATAATATTTCCACACATAAAATCTGAATATTACCTCAGACCGGTACCCAACATCAAGAATGCCAAACCTGCGACTCTGCACCGGAAATTCTTCAAACTCCTCTGTTATCTGAAAACAATAAAGTTGTGTTAAACATCAGATGGTGAATTAAACACCAATGTTAAACAAAACAAACAAAAACGTCGCAAGAGGACTAGAACATAAAGAAGCTAATCTTGAGGGTATTACGCAAGGTAACACTAGAACATAAAGAAGCTAATCTTGAGAGTATTACGCAAGGTAACACGAGAGAGGTGGGGGGAGAGACCATTCAGGCAAGTAAGTAATGGTGCATGCACTTTTAGAAGATTCCTCAACTAAAATTTTCTACAAATAAATATACAACTATGACACGTGAATGAGAAGATACGTTTAAATTTATACTCACCCCTGTGCCTTTGCTGAGATAAAGACCCCCACCACGTACAAGAAGCCATAGACCACCATCCGCTCTCCAACCCATGTTCTGGATTCTTCTAGCCACTGCCCTGTTATGTGGCTGCCAGTAGAGCTGCATTTACATGGTCATGATCAAGACAATTATTTATTTGTCCACTAAATTCACCATAGGATGAACACTTCAGCAAAGGGGCAGAAAAGCAAAGTAGCAAAGTGGATTGGAGCTACACAATAATTATGGTCACAAAAATTGTAACAGTTTGAGAATAATTAAATTCTTCGCTTCACAAATACATTGATCCAAGTCAAATATTTGGTAGCAGCTGGACAATAAAAAGGATAACAAAGCATAATTTATCAACATTAGCTGTAGAATGTTAACATGATATGGCAGCCTGCTAGGTAGCATAGAGAACACCCAAAGAAGATAACTATTTGAACCTTGTTTTCAAAGAATCTGTTTGAAGCAGGATTTCTGTAACATCCTATACAACGTGCCTTTTCCAAATTGACAGAATTTATCTAAAAGTTACATAAAAGAGCCATGTGAATGATATCCTAATGTCCACTAAATAATGTTTTGACATATTGGTTTGCATCATTATAAACTGACCGAGTGAAATATAATATTATGGATGGGATGAGGATTCAATCAATTGTGGCAGAAAATAAATTTTACTTTTCCTTGAACTGAAGATCTTAAGAGGCAGCCATGTCTTTCATGACTCATTACTTCAAAAAGTCCATCAACTTGACTTGAAAATTATATGGAAACACAGAGTTACATGAAGAACTCACCTGCCCTGGTTCCCACGTCAGGTAGAAGTTACCACGACTCGAAACTGCAACATAATTACCTTCAGGTGAACGGTTCACAGTATTAAAAGTGCCTGCGTAATAGCTTGCACCACTTATGCCACTAGAAACTGTTCTGCAAAAGTAATACAGTGTGGGAAGAGCATTATCCTTACCTTTACAAGTATAACTTACAGCCTAAGTTATGGGACTGTACTATTTGCTCTAGTTCTTGCAGGTAAATAAAATTTCATCCAAGTGTTTTGTAAAACAACCTACATAACAGTGATGGTTGCCATTGTCCACATAAGCTAAGGTCAAACTAATATTCATGTTGTAATCAAGTTATAAAAACTAAATTTGAGCTGGTTCAAATATTAACTTCAATGTAAAAGATATTCTTGAAGTGCAAAAATAGCAACTAAATAATGATTACTCAAAGTGCCTTTCTAATTTGGCAGAGTAATTTCATCAAATGCCCTGAATGGATGAATGTACCGCGTAAGTAGCAGGAAGCAAACACGTAGCAATGGGGAAGAAAAACAAAAGCAAAAATATTGACTAGGATAATTTATTCAAGAAGCTTTTTTTTCTTCCATATTTACATAAAAAGTCAGATCCTTATGAATATCTATAACTAGAACATCATGTTGAACCAATATGACAATAGTACTGGAGTAATGCTATCGGACCTTGGATCTAAATCCCCACAGTATAAGTGAAATTAGGAATGACAGACTCAAACTTCAGAGAAGCAACATATTCCTATGCATATAAATCCTTTAGGGGAAATAAAGTGCAGCAGTAGTTATCGAGTGGAGGGGTCATAATTCTTTGGAGGGTCAAAATTGGGGTTGGCAGGCAACGGTCAGGTAAGGATACACTTTTTTTATTTATTTATCAGAATATGAGATACAGAGCATTAGAATGGCATATGTGGAAGACAGAAAGATTTTAATGGAGTATGGGATAATATTAAAACATAAGATCGCAAAAGAATTTGACAAGATTTCCATATCAATTCAATACACTCTTTGTTATATTTTAAATTTCTAACTTTCCATTTTTGGTTGTGTAACTGTGTCTTCTTTCAATTTTCAATATTACAACATCCAGAAACACTACCAATTTTACCCACAAGCTTTAAATTTGGAGGCTCCATGACAGGTCTCATCAGCACCCCATACACATTTCTTAACTTATTCAATTACCAAAGTGGGTCTCATGAAGAGGAAAGTTGGAATCTTGCATAATTTTTATACCACTCTTCTTAGTGTCTTGAAATGTGCTAGATCCCAACAGAACATCTAAATTGGAAGGGAAAGAGTACCAGAATAAGGTTCCAAGTTCCAACTTATCCATGAAAATATACAATGACCATGAGGTAATGATGATGGTAACTATAGTTTCTTATAAAATTTAAATATAGAAAGTCACCGATTGAGAGTAGCTGATACAGTCTCCTGTACGGCAGCCCTCCAGTTGTAACCTCTATTCGATGTAACATAGATAGCACCTTCCTCAGTTACCATCTCTGCACTCTTTTCTCCAGTTGCCTTTATGTATACCTGCAATGTTCATAAAAATGATATACATTCCTTCAAGTACCCTTGAACCAAGATGAACAGGCAAATTAAAGACTTTTTCCCTCAAATATTTGCTAGTTAGAATAACCAAGTGGTACAAAACAAACAGTTTTGTACAAAAAGTCGACTAATGTTCAGTAAGACGTCCATATAAAATTATAAATATAACAGAGTAAGAAGAAAGATAAAATCCTCCTACACAACAGAAATCATTGAAAAGAGCCTCCTCATTGAGTATGAAATTCTTAGCCTACCATACCTTTTAACAAGTCTTCTACTATAGGCTAGTGGCTTATGTAGTGGTCAGCATTCCTACATGCTCCTCTAGTCTTTTAAACATCCAATATTATCTTACTTCATTAACATTTTGTACATTGGAAGTAGTATAGATAAACTTGGCAAAGTAAATACCGAGTGTAAAGATAAATGTGTAAGCTCATATGGGCCTACCATATCATCAGGAAGTTCAGCACTTAACGGTATCCTTTCCCAGCTATCTCCACCATCTGAAATGTGCAGTAGAATTGCAGTTATCTCCTTCCTTCCCTTTAAAGCTTATACAGTTAAACCTGTAATTGAAATCTTCATCTTCCACAGAAGGTATTGAATGTGGAGCCCAAGTGTTCCCCCCATCTTTAGTCTCCACAATAGTTTGCCTGGTGCCCAGTAGAAAACCTACAAATCCAACCAATTGTCCAAGGAATTTACACAAAAATTCAACATCCCAAAAACATGGCATTAGATAGTTTCCATTTTCTATATATGTTGATATGAGAGTACAAACAATATTACCTCTAAAACTTTGTAAATTGCTCTTGCATTTATGAATAGTATCAGTTTGCATTTACGAATAGTATCAGTTTGCATTAACTATTCTTTACACTCCCACCGCCCCAGAAAGAGAGCCCCATTAATAAAAATAGACTTAAAAGTGACATAATGTTTCAAATAAGTATCCATTTAAGTAAATATTTCTCCCTCTGAGACTAGTACAAAATAAAAACTTTTTAACAATGGGTACCACAAAACATATAGAAGTATTACAAATGAGACTCTTTTTATAAATACGGAGGGATTAATATGGTTCGTTAGGTGATATAACTACAGATTGACAACTTCTGCTAAGAAAAAAATTACTCCCATATTAGCAAAAACAGTTAGTATCGGAAATTGAAGAGTATGAAGAAGATACCGTGAGAGGGTTCGTTGGGGACGAAAGCAATGTCGAGAAGGACAACCCCGGGATCAATAGGAAGCGAAACCCTTTCCCATTCGGAGAGTTGGCCTTCGGATTTTGCTGGCAGAACATCAAACCCTAGAAATGCCGGGGCTAGAGAAATCGCAGCTGCGGTATCAGCTATCAATTGTCTGCGATTGATAGACGAAGCTTTTGGGACAATGCGATGATGAGATTGTGAGTTTCGAAGATTAAAAGTAGAACAGTAGTGGGGGAATAGGACGAGGAGGAGAGAGAATTGGGGAAAAGGGAGGATTTGAGTGTGATGTTAGGGTTTGAGCACGATGTAAGTAGTTGAAGATTAGTCGCCATCGTTGTTGTTGTTTGAGTTCTGCTCTCTCTCTCTCTCTCTCTTCCAAGTGAATGGGTTATACAGTTGATGGCTTTCGCGGGAGGTTTGAAGCGTCACAAGTACTAGTGGATCGGATGAATTTGGACAAATTTAATATTTGGCCCTACAGTTTCCACGCACTCTCACTTTGGTCCCTGTATTACAACGATGCTTCATTTTTCTCAAAAGTATTAGGGATAAAGAGTATTGACTAATTAATTGTAGACGCCTAGACGGTTGTTCAATACACTCTGTCTGGATATGAAAACGAGAGTATTTTTTTATTGCTGTTTATTAAATGTCAAGCTTTTTATTCAACACAGTTAAATATTTTTTAAATAGTTGTTTTTAAATTATTGATTTGAAAGAGCAAAACCAATGACTAATTCTATAGTCTCTTTAGGGAATTTATATTTTTGTCACACGAATAGTAAGTGAGACCCACCTTCGTATGAGTAGAGCCTCATAAAAATATTAATTTTTCTTGTAAAAATTTCAATTATCTCTCTTCATTTGAGATTTCCGTTCCTCGTTATCGTAAGATTTTCATCATAATCACTCACTGGGTGGTAGGTTTACTATATAATTTTATTGATGTTAATTTTTAATGCACTAATTTAAAGGTGCAGTAAAAGAAAATAATTGGCAATAAAAAAGAAATGATTGTTCCAGAGCATATTAGAGGATGGTAGGGATTGACACCTGGCATCTCCACCTAAGCTGAATTTGAGTTTACGAAGCAGTAATTGGTATTTAAGAGTACATAAAATGTTAACTCCATCAAACATAACCTTAGTTTTTTCAAAGCACGCACTCCTATGTGTTTTTAATTACCGTATAAATTTCGCTCGCTCAACGACGAGATAACCCGTCGGTGATCACTCGTATGAAGAAGACAGACAGACAGACAGATGTTAATAAGGAGGAATAAGTTTGTTGACTTTTTGATATCTTATATACATACATACTCTAGCGTAGCTTTTGTTTGTACGTGAGAGAGAGATTTTTAAAGTATACCCGGTACCTATCAACATTCAAAGTCTACGTATGAACAAATCCTACGTTGAATTCGTAAGCTATTGGAATTGGACGTCTCTAAAATAATGGTCGATGTATAAATATCTCACAAATTAAATATATATATATATATATATATATATATAATAGACCTAATATAAATATATTAATAATTTTTTGTATTTTTTAAACTTAACAGACGTCGTTGTAATATGTTTTTAACAACAAATTAATTTTAAGTTTATTTTATATTTAATTTATATATATTTTTTTGAAAAAATATTTTATACTCGAGGATAACATTCTATTAAGAACCGGGGAGTACTATTAGATTTTTGAGGTTTGAAACTCAAATTTTTTTTTTATTTCTTGACGTAATTAATACTGTAATCTCAAATGTGTTTAAATACACGTATTTGGATTGATTGTTTAATATTATAATTTGTTATTTACAGTTATATATATATATATATATATATATATATATATATATATATGAGTTTAAGATATATTTAAACATTCGATTCTTGAGAGATAACTAATGTTATCTTATCTCTTGCATCACGTTTGATTTTTACTGATTTTGTGAATTTATATGCACTGCTATTGTAAATTGAGCGATGAATGTAAATTAGTTGATCGGCTTTGACATAATTCTATTTATTAAGTCAAAAAGTAAAACAATTGAATTTTATTAATTTTATAAAATAAATAAAAGTTACAAACTCCCATTTTTGTTAGAGAAAAAATAAGGAGTTAGACGCAATTTTAAATAATATTTTGATAATAAAAAAAAATATATAATATTAAATTACTTATATATAGTAAAACATTAATCGATTATAATTTGATAAATTTTTATCTATTTAAATAGCATAACAAACGGAGTGCATCCTTCGTAATTATTAAACTAAATTACCATAATTAAAGGCTCCTTTAAACACACGCTCTCTTTCCCCTAATATTTTTTTTTTCATTTTCACACACAAAAAACGCGCACTGCGGAATAGAAGAACAGACAGCACGGAAGAGGAGAGAGAAACACGACATCAATGATACATCCACCAGATCTAAGACCTTCTTTCTGCCTCTATACACGATTACCTCATTTATCCATCTTTTTTCAGATAGATTTATGATTCTATCTAAGTAATAGGGCAATGTATAGATACGAATATATATATGTATTTATGTACGTCGGATAAGTTAGGGCTTGTTTTGTGTTTTTGATTCGGTGAGGGGAGTGATATTGAGAATTGCGGGATGCAAATGGAGAGAGAATGGAGAAATAATGGAGGAATCGGAGATAATCGATTTTCATCCATGTTTGACTCACCATCATCATCGTCTAAGCTTTTTCCGATTGCTTCTCCGGTGCCTGATTATTCTTCTTCATCTTCGTGTTCGCCTTTGTCTGGCGCTAGTGTGGCTATCGGCGGTGCAAATTACATTGAACACTATGTCTCCAAATTTGATACTCTAGCTGGTGTTGCCATAAAATATGGAGTTGAGGTAATATTCGCAATTTTATGTTATTAAGACCTTAAATAATGGCCAATTTGTTGATTTTAATTGTCGATATTCTAAAATTTTATGATTGTGATTGTTGACAATAATTTTTTACTTAACACACGGTGTAAAACACTGATATATTTATAACCATCCCTTAGTTTTCAGGGGATGGGTTATTAATCGTGTGACTAAGATTTCAATTCTCATAACTTATAAAAAAAATCATTTTTCAAAAGATATCTGGAATCCAAGGTATGCATGAGAGTACTTCTAATCCAAAAGTGGATTGAAGAATAATCATTCTTGGAATATGATTTTCAGAAATTGTTATTATTTTGATTTTTTATAATAGTTGCAGTAACCCATAGATCTAACTAACACACTATTTCCAAAATGTACCAAATTTTCTAAGAATTGTAAATACTGTATCTGCTCTATATATTTATAATACATAATTTGGGCTCTCTTTTAAGGGTATTATATACATTTGGAGCTTGTAAGTTTGCTGAATATGGGTTGAACTTATGTTGTGAGTGTGACTCTGTCTCTGAGTATTATTGTACAAATATGGGTAGTCTGTATTCGTGTTTCCATTAGTTGAATGTGTTTTTATGGATTGTGTATTTCATTTATCTGTTATTCCATCTTGTTTTCACCTGAAAGTTGGATGGTAAAAATTGATGATCATTACTCTTGATATGAATTGTCACATGATATATCAGGTGGCTGACATTAAGAAGATGAATGGTCTGGTGTCAGATCTCCAAATGTTTGCTCTCAAGACTCTTCACATACCACTACCAGGGAGGCATCCCCCATCTCCCATCTTGACAAATGGTTTTGATACACAAGGGTATTGTTATGATCATTTTTCCCCCTGCTCCACCAGTGGCTTATTGTACATGTTTCTGTTTGGCACATTATCAGTACCCCTTGCAATATATCTATTGTTGTCTTGAATTTGTCACTCTGATTTCTTGCTAATTATATAGTTTATTGACTTAATGTGCCATCTTATGTAGATGCTACTTTTAGAAATGTACCGAGAATGTAGTGTTTCCCTGTCAAGGTTGTCACTACCGATACTTCACCATTCTTGTTTCTTTATTTCTCTATATGCATCGATGTCAAAGTTTTTTTTAATGTGTTTAAGCCATGTTGCTTTATAGCATCTGATACATATTATGCAACTGTGGTCGACATATAAGATAAATACAGATAATGAACTTATCAACAAATGAAAAACAAAAATGAACAATGTCTTGGATCTACCTGGCTCCGGAAAATATATATAGCAAATGAGAGATACGGTAATCACCTTTTTTAGTTATTTATTTATTCTAATATTTATAGTGGTTAATGTTTTGAAGTTTGAAACTCCCAAAACTTCAAAACATTGTTTATATGGTGAGATATGAGACACGGAGTCTGCTCAGAGTTTTTTTTCTCTCTCTCTCTCTATGTTGTAATTCTTGGAATTATAATATTTGAGAGAAGAGGTTTCCCATTGTGTGGTATGCATGCAGCTTCAGTCTTACTCTTACTGAAATTAGTCATATCTGGATTGGTCAAAAATCTGATAAGGGATCTAGTAGAGTATGCAGTAATCTTGTAATTCTTGTTATGTTTTTCCAGGAAAAATATCTAACCCTTCCTTTTGGTGCTGATCTTACCTTTTTTAAGTGTTACAAGATGTTCTTTAGGTTAAAGATTTTGTCATCAAGACTATATTGAAACAGCTTCAGTCATGTTACCTCAGTAGATGGGGGATGTTGAAATGATTTTTAATGACATCATCTGGAATTAGGATGAGGCAGTTGGATGTGTTTTATGCCTTGTGTTATACTCTCTTTGTCCAAGTTTACTTGTCCTAATTTTCTTTTTGCTTTGTCCAAATCTATTTGTCCTCTTTCTTTTTTAATACTGTTTTTGACCTTAATTTTCCAATAATACTCTCATTTAAATTTTAAAAAAAATTCATTAAAAATAACATTACATACATTGAAAAAAGTAGCACTATTAACTTATTAACTTTGATATTGGAAGCACAATCACACTTTTTTTCCCTCTCTCCTCTATTTTATTGGTCCTAGAAAGAGTTGGGAGATTAAATAAAACAAAAAAGATGATAATAGAGTAATTAAGACGGGTAATTTAGAGATGACCTATTTTTCTTAATAGGCGTGTACTTTCAAACTAGGATATGTAAAGTTGGATGGAGGGAGTAATAAGTTATAGTTGATGGTGTTAGAAAATGAGGAGGCTCAAAGGTGCAAAGACAAGTGAAGTTCTTAAAATATAGTCCCTGTATTGAAATACTGTTAAGAGCAGTTGTGTATCTGACCTCACATCTCGTACCAAACTCCTAAGCTGACTGCACATGTATTAAGAAGCTCCACTTTGTTATAAAGAGAATATAGGGTACCCGAGAGAGATAAATTATAGTTTAAATAGTGTTGGTGTTGCGGGAATGGAGTTTGGCTATGGGCATGGTTATTGCAGAAGGATGGACATGGTTGTTGTGACACGGCTAAGGCAATGATAGAAAGTTGTTCATGGTTGTGACGGTATTAAACTGTCAATCACTTTTATCTTGTATCTTGGTAATAAAAGTGTATGCACGCTAGGAATGTAGGATTGTACCATTCAGAGTCATGATTGGATGTCTTTTTTACTGAATTTAGTATATTTATACTTTCTGATTTTGAGTAATCAGTTGTCCTCTTTATTTGCGTGGCACGTTTAGTGGCTTATTGTGGTAAATGTTTTTTGTAGATCAAACAGCTCTGAGCAGACCCCACCTAGACGGCATTCTGATTTTTTTGATTCATTCCAATCACTAAAGTTGACATCTTCTTCCAAACGGATAGTCTCCCCAGCCATGAACAATTTACAAGGATATTATGGTCTTAAACCACCAGATCAAAAAGCTGCACCTGAAGGATGTGAAATGGCTGGCTATCGGAAAGAAGGGTATCATTACTTAGAGGACGGACCTTTTGGCAAGCCCTCACCTCACATGAACCCACCTTTGAGTCTTCATAGAAAAAGTAAGAGCGTAGCTAATGGTTTCAAGTTGGAGAATGGGGATTTGGCCAATGGTGTGTCAATTGCAGGCGCAGGAGAAGGTGACTCTGATAATTGGGTCAGTAATTTGGTAAGACGGCGTCAGAAATCCGAAGCTGATTTTAATTCTCGTACCCCAGAAATGTTGGTGAATGAAGATATTAGCAGTGGTGGATTTTCAACAATTGCTGGTAAAGGTTTAGCACTGAGGCCCAAAGCTGCAAGTCGGACCGTCTCAGGAGCTGATGGCGAAGTAGGTTGGCAGAATTCTATTTCGACAGCCGTGGGGGAATTTTCTTTGATTGACAGTTTGAGTGGTGTAAAGAAGTGGTCATGTACATCAAGTTTGCAGGATTCAGATAATAGCTCCTCCATCTGGCCAACAGTGAATTGGAGTTTGAAGCCAGATCTTCAGGCCCTGTCAACTGCAGCCATTACAAGACCAATCTTTGATGGCTTGCCGAAGCCAATAACCAGCAGAAAGAACAAAACTGCAGTTGATTAGTAAAATTCTTTACCCCAATCCCAATTTTCCTTCATAATTTTGTTTCATAATTCATTGACCCATCCATTATTCTGGAGGAGATAGGAAGGAAAAGGGAGAAAGCAAGTGGGGAATAAACATTTCGTTCATCAATCTTTAGGATGCTACTATATGTTTTAAATTTTGGCCAAGAAAAATACATAATATATTTTTCTGTACGGGAGTTGCAATTCAAGCCAAGCATTGGAATGCAAGAACCTGGAACCATACGTTTTCTTCATAGATTTCTTGTTTAGAGGTGGGTGTGTGCACCTTGGAACCTTATAGCAAATGTATATTAGATTTAGAACTTTTTATTTAAGATGAGAGAGGAAGGATTCCTTATGTATCTATATATTATTGTATCGAACCTTTTTAATTTTTGTTACCTGGACATAGGCTGCTGTAGTTGTCCCTCTATGTTACTAGAGGGAGAGATGCTAATACAAGGCTCTGTTGCGTGATTCCATAATGTTCAGTTAATCTTGGCTAATCTTTTCTCATTTGCTTTATGGGAGCGGCACATTTATCTTTCCAAAGGAAAGATGAAATTCAGTACTTTCTACTCTACTCCGGAGAGTTGAAAATAATGACCTAGCAGGGTTAAAACGATGCTAACGGCAGCCTTATATCAGGTGTTACCGGGTAGCCACCCCACTTACCCAATCCAATTAAAAATTGGATTGAAGCATTACAGGATCTTGAGAAGAAAGTCCACCAACGTGTACTAGAAATAAGTTCTGTCCGGCATGGCGCACATATTAATTAGAAAGATCCTAACAAGTGATGCTCTAGCTAGTTTCTTTGCATTTTAGATTATGATATAAATTCACATTTGACGTTCGGGTATTATTTCTGATCACTCGAACTGAAACCATTGTTATGTAACACATAATTTATGTCAAAAATTAAAAACTTCAATGAAGGTCTATAATTTTTATATTTTATTTTTTTCAAAATTAAGGACACATCCTTCCGTAACACTGTGAAAGGATAGGATTGTTGCAATAGCGGACTTACTAAAATAAAATGATTAATGCATTACTAGAGCATGTTGCACAGGAGTATTGCATCGACAAAGTGTAAATGACAACAATTTATGTGTGGTTCTTTTTATAACTCAATTTGTTGAACGAAAAATATTCATTTTTGTAGTATATTTGATATAATTACAAAGTTAGTATCAGGTGTATTAAAGAGAAACACGGGCTTACAGTCGGAAGTAAATCTCTCCGGGATTCATTTGCCAGGAAAAATTATAATATACAAAGTCCTGCCAAGGGTCTCCAAGCGGTTGTTAAATATTCCTTCGCATCATTACAAATAGACTTCAATCTCGAGCCCCAACCCTCAGAACTGGAAACAAAAGAATTAAAAAAGAAAGGTCAAATTGATCACCTCAAAGAACGAGAATGAGAAAAAGATAAACAGAAAAGCATGCTGCAAACATAAGAACCAAGTCGCATGATCTTTGACCTTATTCATAATTAGGCAAAGAAACTGATGCATCTTCCAGAATAAACATCAACTACAATTGCACATGGTGAGAAGGATTCCTTTAAAGCATTTCCAATCACATGATATCGAAAGAGAGATAAAACTTCAATTAAAGATGATTGAGAATATGATATGCAGGATATCTGATACCTCGACTCTCATTTCGTGAGAGAACTTCACAGTATTGTCAGAATAAACTGCACACCGAAGAAATAAAAACTTACAAGAGATCTACAAGGAAGCTTAAGGTTGGCTTAAGCTGGCCTCCAAGATCCAACGGAAGACAAGTCTGGTCTACAAGGCATCATCTGTGGACCACCATGGCCTGATGAAGATAAAAACCACGAAGTTAATCCTCTTCCACAGCTGTAGTATGAGTACTTTAGGAAATCACTTTAAAGAACAACGAAGCATCTTTATTACATGGAGGGATACCTGGAATTGGAGGTCCAGCTGGAAGAGTGTTAATAACAGGCGGTTGAAAACCAGCAATATTTGTGGGAGGTCCAGCTGGAAGTGTGTTAACAGAAGGTGGTTGAAAACCAACATTATTTGAAGGAGGCCTCTCGAGAGGTGGCCGAAAATAATCTGCCATGGAAAATTCTGTTAAAACAATCGATATGCTCCAATGTTTACTTCGTGAAAAATGCAAAAAAAAAAAACTAAAGGGAAGGACTAAGAGCCTGAATCTCCAAGAACAATTCAGACTTGTCACAAAGGGGGAAAAACAGAAAAAGAAAAAGGCCATGATCAATTCAGATACTCTTCTATGCAGAACATGAAGTGTTCTATTACTGGGAAGCAATTCACCCAGTCATTAGAGAATTTGACAAAGAAGTTGCCAAGACCAGAAATTAGAAAATGCTGGCAAAGGAACCATATAGTGGAGCATCAAGAAAAGACAGCAAACTAATGGGTTCTAACCGTAACATTTCCAAAAAGCTCGACAGTGAACATAAAGGATTAAATACAAAAATTTACAAGAAAATCAATTATTTCTGAAATGTTGGGTATTTGTCGAATGACACGCGCACAACACAATCTGCAATAGTTATACGAGGGTTTTCAAAGCAACTGATTGCAATGCAGATCTCTTCACGATGTTGCACAAATAAAAATAAAAATTCTAGGGTTGTTGGGATAGAGTTTTTAGAATGTAAAAGAAGAATTTAGTGGAATAATCTAGGTGAATGTAATGTGAATAGTGACCCCAAGGACAGAAAGAAAAGATTTTGTGGTCTCAAGATCCCTGGGATTAAAATTTCATCAAGGAGATGACTTGGTATCAAAGAAAGGATGTTAACCAAACAGGAGAATGATTAGCAAGGTCTGGCTGCAAGCTTGGAAGGGGAAAAAGGGAAGAAGAAGAGGGTTTTACGGGATGCTATGGAATGGTGCCATATGTTAGAATTTAAAACAGTAACAGAAGGGAACAAGAAGAGCTTTGGAGTATGCTTGGGGCTGAATGGTGCAATAAAATTAAATTTTAACCCTGACAACGATTGGTATAAAAAAGTGTTTGAACAGCTAGATGGGTAGTTAAGAATGTAAGCAAAGGAAAGAAGAAAATCCACATCAGTTTCCATAAGCTCTTACCTCTTTAGCACCACCTAAATTCACTTTAATGAAAGGAAAGTCACAACTACGACATGAAAGCTACAACTAGGAAACCAACACCAAATGATTACTAGATATTCCTGGTGTCAAGGTTTTATAAAAGACTTGAGCAAACAATTTGCACTCATTAAACTCGACTCAAAAGCATGTCAAGAAGTCTGTAATAAAAATCTTTACCTAGAGCCTAGTGGTGCACAAATGGCCTGCAGTCCGGTCTGGTCAAAGCCCCGACCTAGTCCAGCTCGGTCCGGTTTGAAGGCTATGAACATGCCACATTTTTTTGACTTAGATCCGGCCTGGCCTGCCAACAAGCCCAGCTTGGCCTGAGGTCCGGCTTGGTTCACCCAAAATCCGACCCAACCCATCAATTTTATTTCTTTGCTACTTCAATTCTTTCACTACAGACGAAAACTTTCTCTTTGTGACAACTCATTCAATAAACCAACTAAAATTGGCATCTTTCAATACATTCATTAATGTATGTTTATATACAAATAAAGAAATCCATGAAAACACATTGGGTAGTGTAATATATAAGGATTTTCCTTACTTAACTAGCAACTTACACTTTTTGCAAATCTTTTATTGCATCTTCATTTTGATAAATACTTAACTTAAAAACTAGAAAGTCATTTGTAAAATAATAATAATAATAAAAAAAATAGTTTTCATAATTTTTTTTTTAATTTTTTATTAATGATAGTATAAAATAATACAATATCTTTAAAATTATATAATATTTTAATTAATTATTGTAATTTATAAGTTGTAATACAGTACTTTTAATTAATATATCAATTAAATTAAAAATTTTAATTGGTGTTTTTATAATATTTAAAATTATTAATTTTTTTTTGAATAGATAGGATCGGACCGGCCTGCAGGACTCAATAGGCCCCCTTTTCAAGTACCAAACCCGACCCGGCCTGGCCTGCAGGTCGAAAGTCAAAAGTCCGGCTCGGGGTCAACGGTCAAAGCCTGGTAGGCTCAGGCCAAGTCAGGTCGGCCTGTTGTGCATGACAGCCCATTCTATAGCCCATATGTTATATTTTAGGACACCCTAAAACTTAAATACCAAAATATAACAGAACACATTTAAACCAAATGAGAAAATTAACCTAAAAACATGAAGGAAAAAATGATCAACCCACAAATTCTTAAACCATGCCATTCATCCAAAAGAATAAAGAAGTATCCACACTAATTTCTTGGTATATATCTTGCCACAAAGCTAATATAAGTGTGACTACTAAGATCCATGGGCAAGCTTGGATATATTGGACAGGGAATACATTACCAGAACAAAAGTTGAAACATATGAATGAATGTGCAGTTAAAATTTAATGACAGTTTTTGAAAATTTAATCCATAAATTATCTCAGAGTTGTTGAGGACTAGCACTAGAAAAATTTATAGGAAAGAGACACAAATAAAAAAAAAAAATTAAATTAATTTGATTAGAACATTCAGTTAAAAACTACAAGTTTGAATTTTAAGATCGTCACAGAAGAAATCCCACGTACCTTCCTGGGCAAAAGAAGGCACTGAACCTGATGAACTTCTCCCTCCATTCAGCCACAAAACATGTTGATTATCGGTGCTAAACTCATTTGATGACATCCTCCAATTTTCATCAGTAACATATTGTCTCGGTCCATCAGAATGAGTCGGTAATGAGTATGGCGGAGGGTAAGGATGCTGAGGATGTTGCTGAACTGTGGGCGTTGAATATGAAAAATGACTAGATGGAATTTGAGGAGGGGGGGCAGGTTGGAAAGCTCTCTGTGTCAAAGGCAAATTTCCAGGATGAAATTGTTGATTGGGTTGTGGAGCTTGGGGGATTGTATACAAATCACTACGGACATATTGTAGTAGCCTTGTTGAATTATAGCCAGAAGGTTCTCGTGAATTGCAGGCTCCTGAAGAGACAAAGCAAGTTGATGGCTGTGGAAACATTTCGTTCCTGATATTAGCATCAATATGAGCCCCACGAAGTGTATTTCCAGGCACTTGGACAAGTTGGGTTCCCTGTAAAAAGAAAAAGATATTACAACCTGTGGTCCTACACAAGTAAGAAAATAATAAAACAACAGTGAATATCCTTACACCAGGTACACCACAAAATTCATGTGGTATTGGAGGTTGATACGTCAATTTTGGTGAAGATGGTAGTGATGATTGAAAGGGAAGTAAATGTTGAGATAATATTGAAGGTTGAGGTAGTACTGATGATTGAGGAACCAGCGATGGTGGCATGCCTGAAGGAGGTGGAGGATGTGGATGTGGATGTGCCTGTGATGGAAGAGGGGGTGGAGGAGGAGGTGGAGGTGGTGGTGATGGAGATGATGGAGGTGGAGGTGGTGGCGGTGGTGGTGGTGAATAAGGCAGAGGGGGAGTCGGAGGAGGAGAATCAAGAGGTAACGGTGGAGAACCCTCATTTTGAGGGGACAAATCCGTAAAGCTATTTGGAGCTGCTTCAAAGATCTTATCTGAACCTTGCTCTTTAGAAACACTTTCAAAGGAAACACCAGTGAAAAATGCCCTTTCATCCTTAGGGTGTCCCGACACATCTTCCATTTCAAGCTCACCATCCACATCCTCTAAGATACAGTGGCGCCCGTCATTTGGAGTAATTGTAATTGTTTCAGCCTCTCCTATAGTACAAGTCGGCTCAACTGGGGATCTATTTCCATCTTCACATGAATTTCTGGAAAGTTCCTCTTCTTCTTCTTCTTCTTCTTCAAACATGTGAGAAGGTAACAAGCCCGGCAACTGAAATGTAGCATTGCTGTGATAATAACCAATAAAAACAAAATACTCAAAAAAATTCTGTTGACTACAAACATAACGGCTCAAAAGAAAAAATATTGCAACATATGTATCAATTAGTCAAATACAAAAGACGAAAACCAATTAAATTTCAAATGAGAGTATATTATTTGATGGAATAAGATATTAGTGTTATAGTAAAAACTAAAGAAAAATAGAAGGGCGAGTATCTTATAGATGGAGAGACTCTATGATCAAGTACCACAAAATTCACAACTTCAAAAATTCACGACATTGAAAAGTAAATAGTATGTTTGTACACAATAATAATGGTAGATAAAGGTTTTTAAAAATAAAAATGAGTCGAGTTATAACCATGAGAATGGCACCCAAACAAAACCATGTTGACTATCTACCCATTAAATCAATATATTATCTGATTTTTATATTGTTGAAGAAAGGCCTCTTGCAAAAGTTGTGACACCAAAGAAAACATATTGGAAGTTACCGAATGAAAGATCAGATTGTTTTCCTACTGGAGAAACTAAGCTATATATACGTCTGAAGAGAACAGACGATAGGAATTAGGAACCAAGTACTTTGAAACAAACACACATCAGATACAATCATACCATTTATAGGTCAGCCCTAGATCCTGAATACTCATATGTTCATCAACTTAAGAATACACGATCATCCTTACAATTCTTACAGGATGTAAACCCTAATACAAGTGATACTCGTTATCTTGAACCTCACTAAACAGAATAAAATAGTCATTTCTTTAATATCAACGACGTGCTAACAAGTTTTGTGGTATTAAACACTATTAGTCAAAACGCTGAGATGTTATGATTTTAACACGTTTGACATCAAGCAACACGCAATTGGAGATCTACCAATGAACCAGATCAACTGTACACATCTTGAAGAAAAAAAACAAATAAAACAAGGAAAAGAAAAGAAGAAATTTTCAAATAATGGTAAAACATTGATTGCAGACCTCCCGTATTCGTCGACAAGCATGCCTTCCATCTCTCTTATTGGATCATCTACAGCCCGTTCCGCTCGAGATGGACGCATAAGGAAAAATCCAGAAGATGTATCATCATTCGAAACTCCAATGTCATCTATATAACGCCGAAGAATGGATTCTGGTAAAATTTTCCTCTCAAGCCATAATCTCAGAACCTGGAGTAGGAGGTTGTAAACATTCTGATAATGATATAAAATTCCATCAACATATAAGTTAAGAAAAATACCTTAAGACACTGCCGACGGTTCTCACGAGCACCAGCCCCAGGTTGAGCGGCAGCTCCTAAGAGGCGAGGCAATGCAGCTTGAACTATAGGAATATAAGATGCTCCGGCAATGCCTAAAGAATGCACAAGCAATGAGGCCAACAGAAGTAGTCAAATAGATCAGGGTTTTAACCAGCTGAAAGAATCTTGTATTCATAAGAAAGCCCAATAGTCAACAATAGATTTGTTTTGCCAGCCTTAACAACGAATGTGTTTTGACAGACCATAATTCAGGATTACTACAAATCATATTGGGGATAATAGTACATTGTAAAATGAAAAACAGACTGAACACAATCGCAATAGCGAAAGAATGAAGAAGAGGAAGGTTAAAAGGACATCAACCATAACAATCATAACCAATTATATGCTTTCTCTGGTATTTCTACCTTTCTGACTATGTGAGCATTGAGTAATTGAATCCACAAGAAAAAACAGGTCCACTCTGCGATGCAAACCGGGCTCAGTTTCCAACTTGCTGATGAGAAGTTCCACAACCTGCAGAAATCAGGGGTTTTGTATGATATCCCACGCTAAGACAAAGGGACACACGGTAAAAGCATACTAATATTAAACAAAGTAAAAGGTCCCAAACCTTGATCTGCAAAATGCTACTTAAAAAAAACTTCATATGCTCTTTTTATGAAATAAAGGACAAAAAGCCAGGAAGTCTATGCGACTCTATTTCATTTTTCCCTTTATTCTTTGATAGAAAAATAATATTTTATTAAAAAGAAGAAGAAAGAAACAACCAAGGAGGACAAAGAGTATAAGCAAAGGCAGAAAGTGAAACAAAGCACGGTCCCCAGTCCCTATGGATATCCAAAAATAAACTCCTTTAAAAGCCCCTAAAACCAACGCCCAAAGAAAAGCAACAAAAAACACATTTTCCTATAACAAGGGGGTCGGGAGACTATGATCAGTGAAGATTCTTGCATTTTTTCCAAACCAAGCCTGCAAAGAACAAAACTACCACTATGCTCGAAAAAAGAAGTTCTCATTCTTATCCTTAACAAACTCCCACAAAAAACTTGCTACTAATGAAGTACTTCATCATCTCTTTTTTTCTTCCTAAACAAGTCTATGCAAGTCTAAATTATACATTGAAACTTTCATTTAATAGAAACAAGAGTAACGAGGTCAAAAACTAAAACTACAAAACGGAATCAAAATACTTCAAATTCTCCAAATTCATAGACGACAACATGAGACTCTTCAGACATTCTAAAAAAGTTAATATTGCCGATTACAAAACATAATTAAAAACAAATAACTCAGGTTAAATCTTGAGACCAAATCAAATCATAACATACTAAGACTCAATTCACTATCTCAATAATATCTTATGAGATATCTTAGCCCACCACAAACTCACCCAAAAGGTCATGAATGAAGTTATTATTATTAGTAACTTAGCGTATATACATGTCAAAATATTCCACATGTTACGATGTGAGATTGGAAGGTTACAAACTCCCCCACTTAAATACTTGGCGTCCCTGTCAGGTCAAACACAACCAAGAATCTTTACTTATCTAGCCATAGGGGGATAATATCAATAACTTTTATGTCTCCACCTCCGACAACTTGATCAGATGACCCAAACTGAATATGTAACAACCCAAGTAAAATTCCGAGTTTAAATCAAATCATATCATACCAAGATCCAATCCATTGTCTCACATATCTTCTTAGGACATTTTAGTCCACCATAGATTTACCAAAAAAATCATGATTGAAAATACTATTTATAGTCGTTTGTAGCCTTGTATACATAGCAAAGCATCACAAATGCTTTGATTATCCTAACCATAATACAGAAAGTCCATTAACTAGGAGAAACAAAGCCAACTTTTCTCCTAGCCAACTTTAACCCAAGTTCTCAAATCGTCATGAGCAAATTACTGCATTTACTCTCAAGATGCGGGCATCGTTTGTTGTTATCATGCAAAATATATATGCACCTTAGTATCAATCATAGATAAGGGATACTAAATACTAATGATCTTTTTCAAGATCACAAGTCTTACAAAATTCTGTCTCTGGACATTTGTTTTATGTGCAGATAGAGTAATGAGACACTTGCCCATTTATTTCTGCATTGCTATGTTGCTTGGGGATTGTGAATCTCTCTTTTTGGAGTGCTAGGAGAGGAGTTGGTGTGTTCTACTACAGTGGAAGATATGTTACTAATTCATTTTCGAGAATATGGAAGTAAAAGGGACGCCAAAATTTTATGAAAGTGTGCCTTTTTTCTATTTTGTGGGGAATTTGGAATAAGCGTAATGCTAAGTTGTTTAGAGAAAATTACTCATCTTTAAAACTATTGAATGATAGGGTTATTTTTCTTACGTCTCTTTGCGCTTTTGCTATGGGGGGTTTTAGAGGTATCTTGTCAGGAACCTCCTTGGGCCTGACCTACAATTCTGTTAGTAACAGAGATAGAAGAAGGAGAATAACAGAAATTGGGGGAAGAAAGGGAGGAAGAAGGAGAAAGACCTTGCAGAGTTCTTGAGGAAAAAGAAATAGAGAGAAGAGAGAAAGATAGCAACTACTATTCAATTCCTTTCATTAAGCATGCCCTAATCTGTTTCCAGTGCATGTATATATAATGCTAAAATGTAAATAATACTATTAACCTACACCTTTTCTTATCTTTCACAATGATGTGCTTACATACAATTACCTCATTCTAGATTATATTAACTACTCATTTTATTACTAGTTTACCCTCTAGTCCTTAGTCCTGACATTCCCTCCTTCTTTAGAACATTCATCTCCTCATGAATTTTTATCAACAGAATAGTTGTAACTTAGCTGGTGTCTCTTCATTATTTCCTCCAGGATCAAAGATGAAATTTTGGAGTTTGCTCATTAAAACATTGCCATTGCAAGGCATGTCCACATTTTCAATAAAAACCTTTGCCTTACAATTTCTTTCTTGAAATTTCAGTTGTTGTTCTCCTTGAATTTCAAGGGATATCACACAGTTTAAGTGAAATACTCTGAGGTCATTTGCACATCCTTCTTGCTTCATTTTCCTTTTGAAGAGTGACAACTTATGGTTGCCACAAGATGAATCTTCACCATTCATAGTTCCACCGATTAACCTCTTGAATTGACTAGAAACATCTACTCTTTGCACAGTAATTGCTTGGAAGTATATATAATGTGTGAAAAATTCTGTCCCAATTTGAATTAGGAAGCCCTCACCCTTATAAGCAGTAGATATTCTTGCTTTTGCACACCAACTACTCCACCTCTTTAAGGCAGAAGTACAATTACTTATCCATAGTGCAACAGATGATACAAAAATACTCCATTAACTCATCCTATTGAGATGACAGTTGCCCCATTTGAACCTGCTTGAAGAAGGTTCAGCTGGTAAATAATCCCAATAGAATGCTCCTTTTCTTTAAGTTCTTCCAAGCTACCTCGACCCCAAACTGACCTATCTTGGAGTTCTTGCTCATATACCTCAAATGACGGTAGACAAGACACTGTTTCTTGAACCATAAGTATAAATTTTTGCTGTTTTGAGGGCTAAACATCACAAGATAGAAGTGCTGCATCAATTGAGTTACAACACAAGTGGGAAGCTGTTTTAACAGGACAAATCTTTGATCTGAAGCATTTCCATAGGACAGGCAGGGAGCTGTTTTAAGGTGGTTGGAGAAGGTGGAACTGTTAATAGGGAATTGGGATTGATTGTCATGTTTATTGGAAAGGAAGCTAGGTTGGTTTACAAAACTTGAAGTAGACTTACTATGATCATAACGTTGGAGAAATAGGCTAGTGGCTTTTTCAACATACTTGGGATAGGCACGGGGAGAGAAATTTGTTGTTCTGCTCTAACTGTATGTTTTGACTGGACATCACCACTTTATCTCTCCAAGGTTCAAGGGATGCAACCATTCCTTTTGGGATTGGATTGGATGACAAACAACACCCTGACTGCACCCCATTTTGTCAAAAAATTCAGTACAAGGCTGGGGACCATTTGGAGCAGTAATGTTAGTGTTTTTATCCTCAATTTCTAGCCTGAGTTGCATCATGAGAGGCTGCCATGGCAGTTCCCTTACTAAGGAAACTTCCTGCTGTTGTTCGATAAGTGCTTACACTCCCTTTTTCTTCGTGAAGCCTTGCTCCAGTTCAATGATATTATCAAATACAGGGAATTCATCAAAGCAGAACTTTTCTTCATTTTCTGGTTGTGCAGTACCTTGTTGAATGTTGTCAATGAATTCAACTTTGTCATAAAAAATACAATTCCCTTCATATTGGGGTGGTTGATCATAGGTAGGTCGAACCTCAAAATGTGGAAAGCCTCCTCAATGGTAGCAGTCTGCCACTCATTACTTGGAACATCATCAGCTATTGGAGTCCCCTCATATTCTTCATAGTCATCATATATAGGAGTAACATCATAAATTGCTTCATCACAACCCTGTACACAGCTTCTAGCATGATCAGCTTTAGTGAATGATAGGAACACAAGCTGGAGATGCTTAAGTTCCTCTTCCTGTTCATTGTCTTCAACAATGTTTTTCCTTCTCCTCCATTCGTCACCATCTTCTTCATTTGTTCTAGCCCTTAACTTCTCAGCTTGGTTGGGATTTCTAATCAATCCTTTGTTTCCTCTATAGCCCATGTGAACTGGCATTTTACCCTTCCTTTCATCTCCAACATGATTAACAAAACCCACCTCATAATCTGAGCAATTTTGCTTCAATTCATACCAGCTATGAAGTAGTCCATTATCTCATTAATAAGCTGCAACTTCTCATTTGTATACTCTCTGTAATTGATGAAACCTGCTGCAGTAACTGTGAAGTATCAACCATGTTTTCAAGAGATAGGATAGAAAGGAATCACAGAACTATTATGATTCTGAATTTGGTAAATAATCCAAGCAGTAGCAATACCACTGGAATGGAGTCAGTGAGCATGAGTAGCTTTTTGAGTAAGAAATAGACTTCCTTAGTGAAACGACTGAGTATCCGAAGTAAAACAAGCTATAAATTCAACTAGCTAAGGCTTAGTTGAATTTTGTAGAGTAAGTGAACACTGGAACAAGTTGTAGTAATCAAGGATGAGGCTAAGTATCAATACTAGTTACCCAGCCAGTAACAAGTAGTGATACTAGCTGCATATAAGCAAAAACTGTTTTAATAGCTGAACTGAAGAATTTCTGAAAACTGATTGTGATGATTTCTGGTTTTTGAGTGATTAAACTGCTATTAGATAGACTAAAAAAACTAACTACAACTACTGAACCTTAACAGAACAGATTAAACTAGCTCAATTCCCAGATTATGGAAATTTTTCCCAACCGAGAGGAGAAAGCAAAATTTGGATCGAATCATGTTTGGGCGAAGCCGTAATTGATAATTATGCTATGGGTTATCTTTATATGATAGAATCGAGTGGATTAGTAGTGATTTATACCTGAAACATGAGTTTAATCCTTGAATTTTGCTTTGTTGCAGGAGTTGCAGAAAACAGAGCAACGAAACTGGGTATTATGATGATGCTGTGCTCAGCTACTTGTTGGATTGCTTCTGGGCTGCATGGGTAATGCTAGGGTGATGGTTTGTGACAGACTTCAACAGGTTTTGTGGTTGGTTATGAGTTTTTTGGATGGTTTGATTTTCAAAGGATGAACAGTCGCGAAATGGGAGGAATAAGCAGAATATGAATCAAAGTTTGTGTGGGTGATGTTGTAAATAAAATTTTTGAACTGGGCTACCTGTATGGGATAGAGGCGAGTGGGACTGAAGTGTTTAATACCTGAAATGATCCAGCTAACACTTGCAATTGTTAAAGTAGTCTCCGTGATGGGTTTTTCTGCTGCTATGGAGCTATAATTTTTAGCTGTGGCTGGTGTTTTGGTGATGTGTTCAGGGAGTGTTTGCAGTATAGAGAAAGGCAGAAGAACATAATCCAAAAAGAAGGAGATAGAAGCAGATTTTTAGAGACAGAAAATTTTGAGAGGAGCAGATGAGATAGAGGAAGAAGAAGATGATGGTTCAGGACTTCAACAGCTTTGATACCAATTTGTCAGGAATACCTCCTTGGGCCTGACCTGCAATTCTGTTAGTAACAGAGATAAAAGAAGGAGAATAACAGAAATTGGGGGAAGAAAGGGAGGAAGAAGGAGAAGAACCCTGCAGAGTTCGTGAGGGAGAAGAAATAGAGAGAAGAGAGAGAAAGATAGCAACTGCTATTCAATTCATTTCATTAAGTATGCCCCAATCTGTTTCCAGTACATGTATATATAATGCTGAAATGTAAATAATACTACTAACCTACACCTTTTCTTATCCTTCACACCCATGTGTTTACATACAATTACCTCATTCTAGATTATACTAACTAATCATTTTATTACTAGTTTACAGTCCTTAGTCCTGACATATCTCTATGACTGATTTATGTAGAGATTGAAGGGCTGCACTTTTTCAAGTGCTTTTCTGTTTTTGTTTTTTTAATCTGCTGAGGGTGGACTTCTTGTCCCCCATTTATAGTATTCTTTCTTTTCTATTAATAATTTTTTTCTTTTATCAAAAAAAAACAAACAGCTACTAAACTAGAAGTCAGTCGTCATCTATTATTTTAACCAACTCAACTTCCTTTCTTACTCTCATAAAGTAACAATTCAATACTAAGAATTACCCATTTGAAATTAAGATGGATACCGATGATATTAAAATTCACATATAAATTTATATTTAGGAGAAGAAAATATAAGACTAAAATATAACACATAAGCTCTGAGGTGTTTTTAGCTAAGGCTCTATCATATACAGTTAAGCACTTAATCTTCTAGACTTTAGCTTTAAAGTTAAATACGAAATCAGCAGAAAAGGTATCTATGGTAAAACATAATATTGCTCAACATATAGTGGATAAAACATTATATGACCATTGGTTGACACCTCAAAAGGGAATTTTATGACAAAATCATCAACTAACTGATACTACCATAGCACACAATGTGTCACAAGAAATATGTGGTATGTTTAGTTACAAGCGCCATAAGTTTCTCCAAAATAATAGCCACATCAATGGAAAGAAGGGGGGGATGGAAGAAGAAGGAAGAGATTTTTTTTAGTTGATGCATTCCTTTCCACCCAAGATTATGATAATAACACTACCAAGCTTTTGTAAATAAAAACAATGAACAAGATTTTTAAGGGAAGATATTGCAAACCAGTCAGCAATCTAAGGCTACAATTTATTGTGCAAATATCAATTCAGAAAAGACCGTGTAAATGGTAAAGATACTCTAGTAACTACCTCACTGGCAATGCCGTACTTTGCACAATCAATTGCAAGACGAGTTGCACGTCCAATACTTTCTTTAGTCCTTGAAAGTGTCTCAATCATTCCTTCAAACGCGTCACGAGCGACAGCTGCCTCAGTACCACCACTAAGCGAATCCCCAGCAGCACGATGTCCAGAACTAACTCTTCGATCCTCAAATTCTTCAACCTCAGGATGGTTATTTGATGACTGATGAACGTGAGAAGACGGAGATGCTAAAGATGAGTGACTGTAATATCCTTGCATATTCGGTTGAGTCATGCTACTGGAGCCGGATAGAATGTGCTGAACAACAGATACAAGGGGACTTCCTCCAGCAACATCACTAGTAGAATTTCCATGAAAAAGGCTTTGAGAGTGAGCATCTCTTCTTTTCGCCTGAGCAACAGCAATAAGATGCTGCATAGACATGGCAGAATCCTCGATCTTTAAATCTGTCAATGTACTCATTTTATCTTCTCGACCAGTTTCTTTTTCTTCTTCCAGCCTATGGTATGGCAGATAAAAAAACGCACATCAGAAAAAAGATAAAATACACTATTGAGAGCCAAAAATTCAAGTCTACCTTTCACCAGTTAAGGAATTTATTTCCAAAAGCTTCCCTGCTACAACAACAGAATCATTCGTCCTTGAGCTTGATCTTGGAGTATTTTTTTGTCTCTCTGTAGAAAGAACGGGTTTGCTTCTTTCATTTGTTCCTTGATTCGGAAAATGATCCAGGCCATCAGAAACCACAACTGAGTTCTTGTTAGCCCCAGACTGAGAGTTTCTTTGAGAATTATTACTAGATACCTTAACCAAGGGTTTATTGGCTCTAAGTGGTTCTACTACAGGCTTTGCAATAGCATCTACTACAGGCTTCGCAACAGAGACCGATAAGGAAGACCTTATTGGAGAAGCCAAAACCGGTTCAGCATCATCAGAAGACATCTTATCAGATTCTATTTTCCCAGGACTGCGAGAGGCATGTGTAGTCAATGCTTTTTTAGGCCTTTCTACATGTTGATGAGAACTTGGTGAAGAAGACTCACTTGGTAATTTGACTGTTGATACAAACACCATAGAAGAGCCACCCTCAAGTCCACCTGACACTTGTTCATGAGTAGAAGAATGTTCACTATGAGCAGAAATGTTTTTGATAGAATCTGAGACACGTAAATTTACATCAGCCTTTCTGATAGATCCTCCATGTACTGGAGTCTTAGTCACTTCATCATCGTCGTCGTCATATAGGCGAACAGCTCTCCGCTTTGTGGGCAATTGACTGACTAAAGATTTGACTTTATCAGATGACACCAGGTAATTTCTTCCTTTTCTGACATCAGAAGTTCTAGTAGAAGAACCAGACATCGCATCCAGTGCCCGACGCCGACGCTTAGATGGGGGTAGAACATCTTCATCACCAGGAGCATTGGCATCAAAAATACCTGTTGTCGCTCTGGGTGCCAAGCGATTTTCAGCTTTACCCTGCGATGTAGACCTTTTAAGTTCTGAATCACCTGGTTTGGCACCAAGAACACCACCTTTTCTATTTCTTTGGAAAGGCCCCTTGGTCAAATCAACTGCAACATCAGCAGATTTTGACCTTTTGACAGGATTTGAAACGGCATCAGTTACCAAACTACGCTTTCCATGTCCAATTTGGCGCTTGATTTTCCTATAAGAAAGATCACCCATGTCCTGTTCCTTAAAAGTGCCTTTTGCATTCTTACGTAAATCATCTGCCCCTTCAACGTGAATATTATCTTTCAGTAATTGTTTTTCTTTCCTTCCACTAATAACATTTGAATTTGATCTCAAGTTATCTGTAGATGAGTCCTTCAGGCCACCACTCGAAGCAATTCTTTTCCGTACTCCATTCTTGTTCTCACCAGATACAAGGATGTCCATGGCATCAGAGATATCACATTCCAATGATTTAACAGCACCAGAGTTAATAAATTTTTGCCCTTGAATATCACCCTCCAATTTTCTCGTTGAACCAGTAGTTAAATTATTTGACTTGTGTCCATTTGATACTTCCTTGCGTCCACCACCAAGGTACTTAGCATGAACCGCAGGTGAAGAACTGTCCTTCTCACCTCCACCAGAAGCTTCGCCTTTTGCATCAGACAAACCACTGTTCGTATTAGCATTCAAGCCCCCGGTATGAGTCACCATCCTAGAGTGTTTGTAATGAATTACAGTATCTTCTTGTTGGTTATCACTGAAAATTTCTTCCTGAGGGCAGGGTGGATGACATGGACTAGATGCTGATATTTCCTCTTCCTTTGGAAACATAGCCCCATCTTTAGTAAGTTTGCTCTTTTTCGTTAAGGATATAACTGGTGACATAGAATTATTCGTATTACATGTGATACTATGTTTGATGTATTGAAGGTCTCTCTCACCTTGTCTCTGTGAACAACGCTCCAACCCACAGCCATGATCTTCCAGGATTTTCATCTCTGTGTCTCCATGTGGCCCATCTGCAACACTCCCTTTAGCATCATCCACCACCCCATGAATAGAGCGAGCCTCAGATCCAAAATCAGGTTTATCAGTATCAGCTCTCATACCACTTGAAGTTTTCTGCTGCAACTCCTCAAATTCTTCACAGATTTCCTTCACAGCTTTAGCAAAGTATTTAATTGTCTTACCTCTGCACCGAGCAGACAGTTTATTCTTGGCCTCAGTAGTAAATGCTTGAATATCCGCAGGAGCAACAAAAGCTCTGTGGAGAAAGGAAACCAATTGAGGAACTGTGAATCAGTAGTTATCATGTCTATAAATAATTAAAAAAAACTACCGAAAAAGGAAATCTCACTCCTTGTTTCCATCTGACTTAAATCTAGATATATTCAGTATTTACTCATTATCTTGCCAGAAATTACATGTGCACAATTAATCATTGATAAATGATAATCATTATTCATTACAGCGACCTCCCATACATCATATCATATTTTAAGCTTAATTATAAGCAATGAGATCATGTCACCATACACCATAATTGATCACTGCACAGCGCACGTCATTACCCAATAAAATGAAGGAAAAAAAAAATCAATTAAGTCAATAAAAAAGGCTACATCACATGTTAAATATGCATGCCAATGAAACAATTAATTTTCGTTTTTATAAATGGAAATATGCTTGCAGTGCCATTGACCGTCCTATATCAGATGATGCATATTCCTATGAGCACAAGAAAATCTAGTCAAGTACAGACAACTCAATACTCACACTCTCTGCTATTGACTAGAGTATACACTAAGAAGAAACCAGACACGTTTATATGAAACAAAAGTATTGTGAAAGGCAAGTCTAGGTGGTTATATTGTATCCATAAAAGGAAATAGACAATTCAGTAACATCAGATTAGCCATTGGAGTAGAACAACTATCCATGCTCATACATACACATACAACTGACTCCATGATTATGAATATTCATCTCTCTTTTTTATACAAATATAGCAATATCATTTAGATTGATGTGGGAGACCCAAGGATGTCAAGCACATCCTTCTTGGCCAGACTAGCTAATATGTGCAATTACAACATTGTGGAATAGAAGGCACGTATACCTCCTACTTTATTATTCACATATTATACTAGTAGGTACTAGCATATTGAACTTAAAATCAGAGGAAGATTTTACGAAGCAAAGAGCGGGTAATACAGTATAATATATTTATGTTAGTTAGTGAAGGAAAATAGCATCAGCAATGCATGGTGATGCTAAAGGAAATTGAAACATGTAGCACTCCGTTCAAATTTCAGAATAATCCAAGGATGTTACTTTATCTGAAATTCCTATAAACAAAAGGGGTCCACGTCTACTTAAGCCCCTTTTGTTACAGCTCATTTGTACCTAATTACATCCGGTATTCGTGAATTGTGTTTGTTTCAGTTTATATGAATACTTTATAAACAAAGTATAGTAAGAACTAGGTACAATCAACAAGTTGCTAGTAGGTGATTATCAGAATATAGAAATGTTAATAAATAAAGTTTTAAACTTCCATGAAAACCTTTGAAAAAAATCATTAACAGCTGTAATATCATGAATATGTGATTGTCAATAATCTCGACTTTTGTCAAACAGGACATTAATTGTTATTATAGCAAATAAAATCTTAAAACTTCTCTTCTTCTTTTTTCCACTTGTTAAATTTAATGGTGACAGCCACAACCAAAAGAAAAAGTATATCCCCCTACTATAACCTTCCATTCTAATAAAAATTCTTATATTTTCTCTCTCTAGAAATATGTACTGTTTTTAAGAAAACTATCTCTTGGCATTTGACAAAACAATACAATGTTCCCAAGAATCTATTAGTCCAAAAATTGATTTCCTGGTCAAAACATATTCCATAGTAGACTATTTTTAATTTTCTTGTAGTTGTAGCATCTTTCATATGCTAACTACCCTAAAAGAATAAGGATACTTCAATTTCAAGTCTTCATTGAAGTTACGAGAGCAAGTTGATCATGGATTGCTATACGACAAAGCCTCATAAGCTTATGGATTATTATGCACAGAACCTAATAACTCCATATCATAATCTCCACAAACGGAGTAATTCAAGAGGAACTTACATAGAGCTAATTGCTTTTTTTTTTGGGGGGGGGGGGGGGGGGGGGGGTTAACTTACGTATATCTTACTTGTGTAGTTTGAAACAACTTCTAGGTTTACAAAGTTTGAACAGATATCAAAGTGGTGTAGAAAAGAAGGAAACTAAAATGAAGGCCCTAAGTTGATTCTTTGTAAAATTTTGTGAATTTCAAACGATTATAGACTCTTTTGAAATTGGAAATAATTAAGGCAGTGTTACAGTATTGCCTGAAACGTGATTCATTTTAGTACGCGATACACATACGGGTACACGGTACGTTACATAGCTAAAACATGTTACAATAGGGTACCTTTATATAAGTATTTATGGTTAAGAATCCTCTTATAATCTAAATGTAACAGAAGATAAGTAAAACAACTGGTTGATTGTTTTATAAATAATTTAGTACAAATATAATGTTTAAGCATCTAATACTGAGTTAGAACATAGATATTTGTAGTATTAAGGTTCCTTTCTTCGTGCAGGACTACAATAACAATATACATTGAATGTCACACATCAACCAATATATGTATAGAGCTATAAGCCTTTTTGTGTGTGTGTTTTTTTTGGGGGAGGGGAGGGGATGGGGAGCTATATATAGGGTTGAGGAATAAAAACTCGAAGACAGAGAATCGGGCCAAGTAACACATTTACCCAAATTAAGACAATGGTATTAAAGTAAGACCTGTTGCATAGATGCAAAAAATCACACAACAAAAATATTTTTATTTGAAAGTCCATACATAAACATCAAAGTATAAACCTAAGATTGATTTGCTATTTGGAAAATTCTTGATTGCCGTAGCATGATTTATTTCCATTCAAAAGCAAGAGATAAGTATTGATGGAATGTAAATGGGGAAAATGCTGCAAATCGATATGCAATGATCCAAATCAAGTAACTCACGTGTGAACCCAATGGAAGAAATGGAAGAGAATTTAAGGCTTAACCTCAAGGTTGTTTGTTCTAATTCCCATATTTGGGGCCAAATTACCTATAAAGAAATAAATGAATAAAATCAAGTAACTCAATTGCTAGACTTGATTTTATATATATTTTTACAAGATTCTTGATTTTTCAGTGTCTTGGACAAGGGTTGGACGCAAACATTATGAAAATCATTCTTTTCACCTCTTTCATTTTTCTTAAATTCGAGTGGAAAAAACAAATTAAAAGATCTTTAGGGTTTAGATATACATTACCACAATTTTAAATTATTTTTAAGCCACCCTGTCTTTTGGCACGTTTGAAGACACAAAATAGACGACACTGGTCCCTTTTTTCTCTCTCCCAAAATCCAAATGCACTATATTGTTTGCCTTAAAAAGTTTAATGAGGTTGAGATTTAAGAAGTTCAGAATACCACTCCCGTGTTGTGGGTTATACATTGTGCATAAATAGTTGTTTCAAATTCTATATATATGCGTATGCAATATACATATAGGTGCACAACTGCTGACCATATATTTTCATTATTTTGTCAGGTATGTTGAACAATCGTTTCCTCTAAAAAAATAAGCTCACTTTTTGATTTTTTGGGTATTAGTACTCCTTTCCAATTGTTGATTGCGTATTTGTTGGCAATTGGAGAGGGGTACTTTTAGAGTGTGGCATAACCAGTATTCTAAATATCCCCGCCTAGGTCCGATTAATCCCCGCCTAGGCGCTAGGCCCCCCTTGACGTCACGCCTAGGCCGCCTATCGCCTCGCCTATACCCGAGAAAAAAAAATTCCTCCAGAAAATTATACGGAGCTAGGCGGGCAAGACAGAGAAATTAGGCAAGGCCTAAGCGAAAAATTTAGGGTTGCAATTGTTTTTTAAATTTTTAATTTTAATAACTAAGCTACAAAACGACATAAGAATACATGAAGAAGTTGAGGGTTGTTCGGACCTTACTTGGGAAACGGTTGGTGAAGCATCCGAAATGGATAGTGTGATAGAGCCTAGGTGAAATAGTAGAAATGTTAGAGTAAAATAACTCTATGAAGAATTTTTTTTGTTTGATGATGACACGGAAGAAGAGGGAGATGAGGAGTATGAGTGTGAGCCCGATGGAGACATTATCTTGGAGGGATATGGAGAAGAAAAGTTAGAGAAATATAAAGGGATATGGAGATGATGATTATTAGTTTGTATTTTTTATTATTTGTTTGTGTTTGAACTTTAAACAATTGCATGTTTCTGTTTGAACTTTGACATTAGTAATATGGATATGTGTTTGAACTTTAAGCAAATGCTTTTATTATCTTTATTATAAATTGTTCTCTTTTATATTATTGTTTTGTTTGGATAAATGTAAGATAAACATTAAAAGGCAGGTTGCAATATAATCGATTCCTCAGCAAATAATGTTCTTTACATGTTTATATATTATTTATCATTCTATTATGGTTTGTCCAGAATTTTATAATGGATTCACAAATTCAATTCAAAATACACAACACCTAAGTTATATGTTCACAATAAGATTCTCAATTCAGCAATAATGTTTGCTACAGCTATTGCATGCATGTTCTTCGTCATCAAGCCTTTAGTCATACTTGTATTCACAGATCAAAAAGTACAGAAACTCTTCTCAGCCCCTGAGCATCAAGTCTTCAAATATAAATATACATTTTGATATGCTTTTGTTTTGATAGAAAAAAGCTTGTGAAGCCCATTCAATTTCCCAAATCAAGCCTTTGGGCATTTAGATCAACATTTAAATAGCCATGGGCAAATTTACTTAACATGTCAACTATTATCCACTAAGTTCTAGCTAATGGGTCAAATTTACTTTAACATGTCAAGAGTCACATTAAAATACAAGAGCTCAACTACGGAAAGAAAACAAAGACGTGCGTGCGTGTGTGTGGGCGTGTTCAGATTTAGTCACCCAACCAAAGGAGGAAAATTTCTAATTTCAAGAGGTTTCACCTCCTAGGCTCCTACATAAATAATAATAATAAATAAATAAATTGACAAAAGGAATGTATTTTACCGGTACAATAGTAAAGGAAATGGCAAAACTAACATTTAAACTATTCAACTACTCATTTTGTGGAATAACCCACTCAATTTCTAATTTTTACAATTAGCCAACTAAACTAATTAAAATAACAAAATTAGCCCATTATATCAAATAAATTCGATGTCCGTGAAATTATTTCCTATATGGCTATTTAAAATTCAAAATAAATTACAACATGACATGACATGGGGAAAAAAGCCAGACATGCATGACATGAATTAGACATGTGATCTAGCATTGATTAGAAAAATTATAGAAGGCAAAGCCGCTCCACAAATCCTTCTTGTATTGAAGAACCCTAGTTCTTCTATATTTGCCTATAATCAACAATTGAGAATGATTTTTGGGGGGAATTGGGGTTTCTTGTGGCAAAAATGTCCTATAAAAAAGGATGAGGTTACTCAAATCTCCCTCTCTCTACGTGTTTATCCTCTCCCATTGATTTGGATATACGAAAAAGAGGAGACAAGGTGTATAGTTATCTTGAAAAAGAGAAAAAAAAGGCCAAAATATTCAAATCCATCATCTCAAGGCACATATAGATCTGTTTTTTTCCAACACTATAGATGGTGTGAAACTTGTGTTGCCACATTTCCTTCCTATTCAATTTATTATATATATATATATGTGTGTGTGTGTGGTAGTGATCCATAACAAACGTTTGCTATGGACATTATTTCAACAAACAAATCTTTCACCGTCCATGCCAAAATCTAAAGGATAGGACATGGGCCTGGCAACATGTCCTACATGCGGCCAATGTAACTCCTACCTGCGACCAATTGACTGACTGAAAATGACTAAGTTGCCTTCTAACTGGCCGTACGTAGGAATTGCGACCAGGGAAAAAAGCAATTGGCCTACTAAAACGACGTCGTTTATCCCTGGTCGCATGTAGGAGTTGCTATTAGGGTAAAAAAATAATTGGCCTACTAAAACGACGTCATTTATCCCTGTCCGCATGCAGGAGTTGTGGCCAAGCCAAACCCAAAACAACATCGTTTTTTAATTTTTAACACTTTGTTTGCAAATCAACGTCATTGTTGCAATGAAAATTGTTTGTTTTTCTATTCTTTTATTTGTATTAATTCTATAGGAGAAAGAAGATGGCAGTCCTCAGCTACAAGTTTCACAAGAAATTTTATATATGCTAAAAATGGTATATTCTTTACACCTATGGAATGCAAATATTCTGAATCTTTTGCAGATGGAAACTAATATATTGGGATGTTTTCCTACCGTATTCCCATGATCGTAATTAAGCTAAAGGCAAGATTAAGAGTCAAGATTGATGACATGTTGGTGGTCTGTCTTTAAAAAGGAGTAAGAAGGGAAAAAGCAAAATGAGTAAGGTGAATGGAAAGATAAGGGCATACATAAGCAATATTTATAATTTAAGCAAATTCACTAGTTTTATAGATAATTAACCCTAAACATTGTCGAGCACAAGAACGAACCATAAACGTGAACAAATCTTTTCAACAGGAAAAGAAGAAGAAAAAATTATTTAGATTGACAGTTGATAAAATTCTTAGTTATATTTGAGAAACGTAGGCATAATAAGCCTTCTAGGTTTACCGTCATAATGCAACAATGGCGTTTAATCTGCAAACACAGTGTTAAAAATTAAAAAAGGATGTCGTTTTGAGTTTGATCTGGCAGTAACTCCTACATGCGGCCAGGGAAAAACTTAAAAAACGACGTCGTTTTGGGTTTGGCCTGGCCGCAACTCCTACATGTTGTCAAGGATAAATTAGAGGGCAAGTTGATCATTTCGAGCCAGTACCCTAGCCACATGTAGGAGTTGCATTGGCCGCATGTACGACATGCGGCCAGGCCCATGTCCTATCCCTTAAATCTTGGCATAGACGGTGAGAGATTTGTTTGCTAAAATAGTGTTCATAACAAACGCTTGCTATGGTTCACTATCCATATATATTTATATATCATGAATAATGGAAGAAGATGAGTGATTTAATCCGCTATTGAAGTACAGATCTGGGTTTCCCCTTGGTGGAATAAGTTATTTTCCTTCTTTTTTTCATTTCTTGATGATTAATTTGGGGTTTATAACAAAAAAAAAAAAGAGATTGAATTGGAAAATCCTTCTAATGATGCAAGGCCAATTGCCCGATGTGGAGGAGGAAGGGAAAGAATGAATAAGAGAAAGAAAATGAAAGAAAATCTCTTTTTAATTGATATGGAAGCCACGCAATATTCCCTTTAGTTCAGTGGGTCAATTAAAAGCTTAGTCGTCTAATACATAATATGGTCCAAGTTCAATGGGATAAGTGTTCATTTTGTCTAAAAGAAATATAATTTGACATGATGCTTACAAAACATAAGAACTCAGTTATTGAAAAAATGCCAAAAACAGCTATAACATCAAGTGGTTGCGTTATCCCAATCGATTGAGGCAATTAGATCCATCAAGAAAAATTTTAACATTCAAAACATGTATTTGGACATCATCCCTTGGACGAAGCACGCCGATTCCACTTTAACGTCGCAACTTCATCAAGAGAAACTTCATTTTTTCCTAGCCTCCCACCACCTTTCCTAAAGTTTTGGCTAGGGATATTCTAATCTTCAATAATAACATCAAACAGATTTTGTCAACACGGGTCTAGCACAATATAAAGCCATCAGCTTGTGGCTTTTCTTATCCCTTTTTCTATTTAAAGTACTATTACATATTTACTTTTTGGATATAACAAATAAATAAAAATAAAAAATAAAAATTTGCACATAGGCAAATAATTACTAATCTTCAATGCATAGCTAAATATGTATAACCTTGAGTGCACATCAGAAATTTTCCATAGTATTCATCAAACTGTCACACTACCACAGAAGTTCATGGAATGAACTTCATAATCTTTTTGAAAGTACCAACATGTCTTCTTAAGAACAGTACTCCATGGCAAGCCAAATCATCTGATATCTTTCAGTACACTCATACAAATAACACTTGTGTTTTCATCAGCATTCCCTCCCCAGGAAGTTCTCCTTCCTCTACTTGGCTTTTCTCTTTCAAGCATCTAGAACCATACTTCCAAAAGTATAGTACTTGCAACTTACACAGTTAGGATCACAATCAGAAACCATACTAACATTGAACCCCCATCTTCTTCAACTATTTTTTATTTTCTTCCATTGCCAAAGACTAAAAGAAGACACGTCTGGATATCAAGCACCCATGCAAATGCAAGGAATTTAATGCACTTCAACAAATATGAAATTATTTACACAAAGGATACTTACATTTCATTTGTACCGAAGAAGTGCACAAAACATTTCTTAGGGTCTGGAGTTTTTTTCCAATCTTCAGGTCTGTCGACCTGGAAAATTCAAGCCCACATAAAAACTTTATAAACAAATTAATCGACAAAGTAACATATATCATAAAATGTACTAATATATGAAGAAAAAAAACATTGTTCCTAAAAAACCTGCTCTTCAAATCCCAAAATAATCTCAAACAGATGAAAGCCAACATTTTTCTTTGATGAACAACTTTGAGATTTTGCAACAATATTTTTCATTCTTTTTTTTTTGGGGGGTGAAGAGGAGCAATTTGCATTTCCGTCCTTACCCAATGACCTTAAAGAACAAGGAATTCATAGTTCTTTCAAATTCCTACTACTAGTAAAGTGTAGCTAATGAATGTGTGTTACTATTATGCTGGAGAAATGCAAACACGTGATCTATTTAGGTATAAAACAGCACAAAATCAACAATCAAGTGAAAGTAAGACCTAACTAGAAAAAAAATAAAAAAAATAACCAGATGTACACCAATACATGAAATTGAACAAAAATTTCAGCATTGATACAGAATCCAATTAAAAGACAAACCTTAGCAGGCCATGCAGGATGCCCCTTGACCTTGGCGAGAACAAGATCCCCCAAGTTCAACTCACTCTTAGTCTTCGCTCCTTTTGCTCCACGCCTACGCCCTGGAGCCATTGGCGCCAACAAAACCCTAGACGCCAAACGACGTATTCGTTTTAGATACTGATCGGAACCAAAACCTTGACAGAAACCCTCAATTACTCCGGTGGCAAACAACCGGAATGATAATCGGAAACTCGGCGAATTCTATGCGGTTTGTGCATTCGAATTATAGAGAGAGAAAGACGGGAATTTAGGCGGTGGAAGAGAGAGAAAGAGAAAGAATGGATATAGCCGTATAGGTGTGCATACAGAGAGAGAGACTTGAGAGAGTTTTTGAGAGGGGAGATAGCTTTACCGAGGCGAAGGCATAATGGTAATTCAGTAGTAACCTCCATAATACTTCATTGCAATTTTTATTTTCTTTTTCTTAATTTAGAAAATAATAATTTAGAGAAATGTATTTTAAAACATAAGATTATAAAATTGTTAAAAGGGTGTTTGAGATTGAATAGTATAGTCGTCGCAGATCAATCCCAAATAAGTTGGCTTAAACTTGAATTGCTTAATAAAAGTTATTACAATAACAAAATTATAGGAGTAATATTTTATAACTATTAATTATATAAAAAAAGCTCGATACGACGTGACTCAATTTATATAACAAATTAATGATATATCAACAATTTTATTTTTTTAACAATAAAACTATTTATTTATTTGTTTTTCAGATGTCTATGTTATTCTTATTTTATATGCATATGATAATTATGCTAAAATAAATTTTGCTAAATCAAAGTTTGTAGTTTTTAAAACAGGAGTAGCATATTTGTATAGAAACATGTGGGGGCTGGCATTTTCATATGTATACCTTTTTAAAAAAAAATACTATTACTGTTACATTCTCGATAGGAGAGTGAATCTAGTATCTAATTGTTTATTCGTTTAAATGAATAATGGAATACATTTTTTCTATTCAAGTTTTGTCTATACATAAATGTATACTATATCTCCTTAGAGTCGGACCAAACTAAGTCAGGCATTCCTCTCATCCACAACTCTCCTCACACTCGCAGAGTCCGCATACTGCCAACACCAACAAATATGTTGGACAAAAGCACTTAATCACCACCATATCGCCTCTCCATCTCCATAATCTTTTCCGTAACTCTCTCTCTCATCTTAGCATTACCATGAAAGCTCCAAGCACCCAACAATGTTCTCCAAACCACAACACTAACCACATAGCCGTCTTCGCTGTCTCTCCAAGCCTCCCAACTCTTCCTAACATGTCAACCAAGCACCCGTAATGCTTAATATCCGACACAATGCCACACTCATCGACCACTTTTCTGAAAAAATTGAGCCCCTCCTCAACTAAACCTCCATGACTGCAAGCATTAAGAATACTCAAGTCTGATTAGGTTTGATCCCCACATTCTCCATCTGTTCAAAACTATGGATTGCTTCTTTTTGCCATTCCATACATTGCAAACCCAGAGATAAATGATGTCCAAGAAATCAAATTCTATTTTTCCCCAGATACACACTCGAAAACTTTCAAAGCACTCTCTACACTCCCACATTTTGTGTATGTATCTATAAGTGAATTGATAACACAAATATCAGACGCATTAAACACACTTTTTTCTCCATATGTATGAATACCTCGGCAAAGTTACACCCAATATTCCAAATAGCCAGTAGAATCACTACCATTTTTAGCTCACTAGGCTTAATATCCTCATGCACCATTTTCCTAAACAACAACAGAGCTTCGTCAGCTAAATTCATTCGCGTGTAGCCATCAATAATAATACCAGTCCAAGAAACTACATTCTTATCAGGCATCACATTAAACAGAACCCGAGCCAGGCTGACTTGGCCCCATTTTGTTAACCCAGTAATCAAAACATTCCAGGTGACAGAATTCCTCTCTGACATTTCATCAAACAATTTCTTTGCTTCAACTAAAGACCCACAAACTACATACATATTTACCAAAGCAGTTTGCACATAAACATGAATTCCGAACCCAGCTTTTATAGTGAGAGCAAGGAGCTGTGAGCCTGTGGTGGAATCTTGTAAATTAGCACAAGATTTGAGGAGGAAAGAGAAACAAACTGTCAAAGAAGATGAGTTGCTTTTGGTGTTGAAGGTGTTTGTAGAATAAAAGAGCTTTATGGGGAAAGTCACCGAGTGAGTAATGGCAGAGTAGAATATTGGTCAGGTGCTTAAAGTTGGAGTAAGTGGCGATTAATTGGGAGTGGATTTGTTGAATGGCTCGGCTTTGGAAGATGAGTTGGTTTTGAAGGTGTTTGTAGAATAAAAGAGCCTCGTGGGGAAAGTCACCGAGTGAGTAATGGAGTAGAATATTGGTCAGGTGCTTAAAGTTGGAGAAAGTGGTGATTAATTGGGAGTGGATTTGTTGAATGGCTCGACTTTGGTGATGATTGAGTAACAGAGATAGCAAGTAGTTGCAGTAGTGTTTGTGTTTCTCTCTCCTCATTATAATGGAGAGAGAAACATGGAACAACTCTCTTCACAAATTAATCAAACCCTGCCTAATAATAAATTGAAGGACAAACATATTATCCTTTCTTTTTGAGTTTTCACCAATAATATAATCTCCAAAGTATAATTGTCAGGAAAAAGAAAAAGAAACTCATTCAAATTTCAATGTAGGCGACGGGAGAAAATGCCTTCCTAGAGTCATAAGCAAACTCATTGAATTCTAAACCTTGTAAATTGGTCAATTCATCAATGCATATACAATCTGTGAAATTGATGAGAACGAGTCTGACTCAGACCTTGCAATGGATCCCCCCCCCCCCCCCCCCCCCCCCCCCCCCCCCCAAAAAAAAAAAAAAAAAATTCAATGTAAGTCAGTCAGATACCAGCTCAATACCTGAAAATAACTGCAACAGAAACACACACCAAATAGTTAAGTTCCCAGGCAAGACACCGAATAATAACTCAGACTAGCTAACATGGGATTGTTTTTGGCCCACTTGGATTGTTATTTTATTAGAATCCGACAAACTATTACAGAAACAATACTAATCAGAATACAATTCTAAAACACCCAGCTGCAGAATTAAGCCATATATTTTCACAACCTATGATGAAGATAAAGTAATAATCTCTGCAATATCCCCTTCACTTAAAGTTCTAGCCATCTTGATGCCTTCTATTTCTGAACTTTTAAAAAGCATTTAACTACTTGCTCTATAAAAGACTAAGCCCAAATTGCTACAAGATGATAAAGGTCTAGATATAATTTTAGTGTAGCAGCACCTTTCAAACACAAAAGCTGCATTTGTCAAATATGAGTTCTGAATTCTGATCATGTGTCATGTAATGCATGAGAACGTTAATTATCTATTGTAGACTGTAGCTAGCATAAGCCACCACCGACCATTCGCTTTCACACTTTCAGATCCAACTTTCGAAGTTTGTGTGCTCAGATTCATAGGCTCTCCTCTTTCAAAGAGTGTTTATATCTTGTATCTTGGTCTTACTAAATGGTGTTTTGGCTAGCTAGAAACATAGTTGGAATTTAAGTCTCCACAATTGATTTTCCAACAACTTTGAAAGAGGAGAGCATATGCTCTAAACACACAATATGTTTCTTCAAAATTAGATCAAAAATACATTACAATCTCACCCTATTTATAAGCAAAAGCGTGAAGATAAGTTAACAAAATAAAGTGTGATAGTGAGTGGCCAATAAGCTTATGCACTATACAATAGGTTATTATATTAGTTCCAACATAGCTAATAGATGGCCTTAATCGTTACATCACATGATAAAAACTCATATCTGGGTGCAATTCTTACTCGAAAGAATTTATAGAAGGGAGGGTATCAGTTTGGGAAGGTGTGAGATATGCGGATGCACAGAGATAGTGGTCCTTCTGCTTCTCCAATGTGAGGCAGCAAGGAGTTTTATGAAACAAAACTAGTTATGTTTGCTTTGTGAGCATCTTGTGAAAGATGACAAAATTGAGAGAGAGAGAAAGAGAGAAGGAGCAATATTTCTTACCTTCATATCCTAATTTGAAGTTTTATCTTTGCCTTCATTCCCAACGGCATCAGTGACTAGAGCCATCGGCCTCTGATCTATTACCTCATCAATTAACCCAAATTCCTTTGCCTCTTTTGGGGTCATAAAATTATCCCGATCCATGTTCTTCTGAATTACATCTACAGATTGTCCGGTATGCTTTGAGTACAATGCATTTAGTGCATCCCAAACCCAAACAATATGCTTGGTGTGAATGGTCATATCTTTAGCTTGTCCACTATACCCGCCCGAAGGCTAATGAACCATAATTGTTGCATTAGGGAGAGACCGCCTCTCACTCTTTGCACCAGCAGCTAAAAGGAGAGAACTCATTGACATAGCTTGACCCATGCATATTGTATTGATCGGAGATCGAATGTACTGCATTGTATCATATATTGCAAGACCTATAAAAAAGGATACAAATCAAGAGGCATGGAAAATAACTGTTATAATGTTATATCCCCAATCCTAATTAACATGCTCCATTCCCCTCATCAGCGTTCAAAAGTAACATTAAAAGGACAAGTATCTATGTTCGTTATTTATTTCAAATAGGAGCTAATTTAATTCAAGGTCATAATAGTATCAAATGCCATCATCACTAAATTGAAAATCCTGCATAGAATAATAGACTTGTTTCAATAAAAACAATGAAGTTTCCCCTGATCCATTTTAACTTTCATCAAGTCTTATGTACATGAAAGATATGTGATAAACCCCAATAAATGTCACTCATAACTACAAGAATTGTCCTAAAAAGTGTTAACGTAGAGTCTTAACTCTAGTTAATAGTCTAATACATAAACAAAATGTTCATATAACTCGTTGATTCAAAATCAAATTAGTTTTCACTTTTCAAGCTAGCCTCATAACCTAATTCAAGGCACCAGTGAGTGGAAGGCCGGAAGCATTATCCATAGACAGAAAACTCAAATTGCATCTTTCCAATTATCTATATAGGCTGAGTGAGTAAAGCCATGTATCTGATAGTCTTGGCATATAACCACTTTAATGATTATACTCACCACCTACACTCACTACATCTCCATGAAATCTTCAAGAACAAGACTTGAGTTTTTTTTTTTAAATTATTAGTTCTTTTTCTACTTTTCTCTTTCTTTTTCTATTTTTTTGACAAGAACAAGTTCTATCTTTAACCTAGAAATCCGGGATTTTAAAATTTTACAAACAGCCGCTTACTTAGAGTTACATCTAGAATTCAAATTTAGCTAAGCAGCTACATCCTTCCTTCATGCATTTCTCTGATATGTAAAAGGCAAATCTTTTACACTTGGAACTTGAGATAATTAACTCTTGATTTATTTCTTAAAGAAGAAGAAGAAAAAATTCTTTTATTACACAAAAAGAATCTCATTTAAAAAAGAGTCATTTTTTATCTTATTGATTGTAGTATAAAATGATACAATATACTCACTGCCATAATTTCATTATCATGCTAACTAACAACTTATTATTCTTTTAGGGATAAGTATAGAACAAAAATATAATATTAATATTTGTAAATTTTTGTAAATGGGAGTGGAACCACCTTTGTTATGTGTAATGATTTTGCCACTTATCCATGCAATGATCTTTGCAAAAAATGGTGGGACCCACCACTTAAGTGGCATTGCAAAAGTCATTGCATGGATAAGTGGCAAAATCATTACACATATCAAAACTGGTTCCACTCCCATTATTGCAAAACATCATTACTTATATCTGTTTTCGAGTGGAACGGAGGAGCACCACATAAGTCGAGCAAACCAAAGTAATTTGTTATAGCTAGAGCAATGCACCACTTTACAAGGTGTGGACCTAACATTTCCAAAAAAACTGACATTGAAAATTTTCAAACTATAGCACTTAAAAGGCCGTTCGGGAATGATTTCTTATTTTTGACTTTTAAATTTTTAGTAGATTTATAAGTTAAAATTTTAGTAGATTTATAAGTAAAAGTGTTCGGCATCCATTTTACTTGTAAATCGATAATTATAAATAATAGTGACTTATAAGTTAATAAAATCGGTTAATAATGACTTATAAGTTAAATAAAATGTAAAGATTTCTAAAATATCATTTAGTAAGAAGAACGTTAAAAAAATAAAAGAGACTATTTTTGTCATTTCATTTGGATTGACCGACTTCAAAAAAATAACTTATAAGTCCTTTTTTTTAAACAACAAAAACTTATGTATTTTTTTTAACTTATAAAAAAAAATCCTTCCCGAATAATTTTTTTAACTTAACTATTTATAAGTACTTGCGGAACAGGCGCTTAATAGTTAATAGATTATCAAACAAATTTCAGTGGTCAAACACTGAAATTAGAAAGACCAAATTAAATTAACATCCATGAATTGCAAAATGAAAAACTAGACATTTTGCTTCTTTTTTACAGCCTACCTGCGGTAACGGCGCCACCAGGAGAGTTGATGTACATGTGAATTGGTTTAGAAGGGTGTTCAGATTCAAGGAAAAGGAGCTGCGCAACGACGACGTGTGAGGTATCATTGGAGATAGGGCCATTTATGTAAACAATTCACTCCTTTAGGAGGCGAGAGAATATGTCGTAAGCTCTCTCTCCCCTGGACGAGTGCTCAATCACCATCGGAATCAAACTGTACGATCTCCGATTCAACACATATACATTGATTGGCCGCCGGTAATTCCTTTTTCAGTTCTACCTATGAACTAACTCACACTTTGCGAAATTAGGGTCCGCATGTCTACAGCAGCAGAGAGCGATAAATGTTGGATTTGTGATGGGTTTATGGGACTATACTGGTTACTGAGTCGGGATTTTGTTAAATTGGTTGGCCTGTTCGGGAGTTAGTTATAAGTCGGTTAACCTAATTTATAAATACTTTAACCAAAAAAATCGTTCAAGACTTAGGGGGTGTTTGATAAAAATTGAATGAGCTGAATCTGAATCTGAATCTGAATCTGAATGAGCTAAATCTAAATCTGAATGAAAAAAGTTGTTTGATAATTAACATATCTGAATGATCTGAATGACATATTTTTAATATTTTACCCCTCTGAAAAAATTCAAAATTGTTGTAAATTTATTTAATATTACATAATATAATTTTTTTTTATTTTTTATTTTTTATTTTGATTTTTTTCTATTTTTTTTGTCCATTCAGCCCATTCAGCCACAAATTCTGACCTTAACCATTCAGCCGCGCCATCTGACCGATTCAGCCATTCAGACGAAATTTTTTCCAAACAAACGCACTTAACCATTCAGCCACTTACCGATTCAGATTCAAACCCCATTCAGACTCAAACAAACAGCCCCTTAGGAGTAACTTTTTTTGTACTTATAAATTAAAAAATAAGTCAAAAAAATAAGTAATTATTTAATATTTTAAAAAATAATTCATAAGTCATTTTTTTTAAGTTGATCAATTACTATAAAATAACAAAAATACTCTTTTTATTTTTCTAATATTTTAATAATTTTTATATTTTATTTTAACTTATAAATCATTATTAGCCGAACACATCTACGATAAGTACTTATAATTCATGACTTATAAGTAAAAATGATGTCGAACACTTTTACTTATAAATCTACTAAAATTTTAACTTATAAATTTATCAAAATTTTAACTTTAGGTCAAAAAGATAAATCATTCCCGAACAAGCTCTTAATCCCAAATTTGACTTTTTGTCATTACCATCATGAACTTCAAATAATTATACTAGCCTGTCATTACCATCATGAACTTCAAATAATTATACTAGCCTCCCCAACAGTTTTTAATTTTCTTCTTTTTTAATACCTCTTAATAAACTCATGTCCGAATCGATAAGAGACAAAAGTTATTTGTTAAAATGGTATTGCCTCTTAATTGGTAAGATATAAAATAAAATTCAAATCATTAAGATCTGCCTCGTAATGAATTTTTTTGGCAATATAAATACATTCAACAACAATATCCACTTGAATATTTAAAATTATTAAATAAAATTTTACCTTTTAAAATAGTAAAATAATATCATTAAGAGTCAACTCATTTTTTTAGTTATCAAACACTTGTAAGATTCAGATGTTATTTCACTCAGATAATCTAATTTATTAAAATATATTAACTATTCAGATCTTAATTATTTAATTTTATCAAACACAACCTTATTAATTTCAGTTATTTTTCTATTTTATTTTCTCTCAAATATAACGTGGGTCATAGTAACCAGCAACTTATAAACCGTAAGAATGTCGGGTCTCATAATCATATCATATGAGAGCGGTATATAACAATATTGTGTTTCTGAAAAAATTGTGCAGCCGTGGCCAACATTAGAATACCAACACTTATCTTAGTTCCGAACTCTTCCCAAGCAGATTTTCTTTTATTTGTTAACCATTTTCAAAGCAGTTTTTGTTGAGAAGGGCAAATGCTCATCACAAAATAATAACTCAACTTAAAATTGAAAATTTTACATGACAATTCTTAGTATCAAAAGTTACCTTCTACATACCATAATATGAATCACACAAATTAATATTGCTTTAACATATTCAATTCATGAGATATTTTAATGACAAACTTCCAGCAAAAAATAAAATAAAAAAATTAGAGATCATTGTTTTGAAAAATCTGACCAAAAGAAATTTATATGAATTTCTAAAAAATAATAATAAGATATATGATTGGAAAAAAAATAATGAGATATACAATTGGATACTCGACTAAGTTAACAACTGATGCAGCTTCATATTACCAAGTATGCAAAGATGCCAATCATTTCTTCCTTGGGATAGTAGCAAAATGGGAAACAACTTTAATTCATACTTCATATCATAACAAACAAAGTAGCATCTATCAATATGCCAGCCAAAACATTGCAAGCTTACTGTTGTAAAGAACAGATTGTTGCTAGGATTAATACTAAAACATGTCCCAAGAAAAACAGCACAGTAACCAAATGGAAATTTGCAGCCACTGCAACCTTCTAGAACAGAGAAGTTCCCTTCCCCTTCTTATCTCCACCAATCTCAAAATGCTTGCATCTCTGCAAAAACCAGCAGAATACATGTAATGAATCAGAAAGCAACTCCAATGAAACCAAGGTTAGCAGTGCTTTTAAAGATGAGAAGCGAACCTTGATTGGGTGCTGGGACACATGTTTGCAACCCTGGCACTGCAGCCTCAACACAATCTTTTTGGTAGTTTTTGCCTAGCAAGAAAGAAAAAAAGAATCAAGGATAGAAAATTTGTCAAGAACTTAACTAACCATACACCACAAACTAGAATGTGAACGTCTTGACCTCCACACCCCCCCCCCCCCCCCAAAAAAAAAAGAGAGAGAGAGAGAAAAGTCCATCTATAAAGTCAAACCCTCTTTCTAGAAAACAATCGCCTTTAATTTATTCAATGAGCAAATATAAGATTACTTCAATAGTTGAATACTACGAAATGGTGCATAGATTTTAATTTGGGGGGGGTGGGGGGGGGGGGGGTTCTTCTTCTTCTTCTTCCTTTTATTTTTTTTCCCTTTTTGCTGATGATAATTTTAGTGGGATCTTAATATGTGAAGGAGTTTACAATACCGAGAAAAGCAAAAGAAAGGATGAGACTTTTTCAAACCAAAGAATACAACCTAACAAAGAAAACTAGAGAACGACAGAAATAGGTTATTACCTTCTTGTGGAAAACAGGCTTTGTTTGTCCACCATAACCAGACTGTTTCCGATCATAACGACGCTTCCCCTGAACAGCCAAACTATCCTTGCCCTTCTTATATTGTGTAACCTTGTGCAAGGTGTGTTTCCGGCACTCCTTTGACTTGCAGTATGTCTTCTTTGTCTTTGGAACGTTCACCTGCAAGAGACAGAAAACATAAGAGTTAGATGAAAAACTTGAGAAAACTATTAATGATCAATGTAGTCATATTATTAAATGAAAAACTTAAGAAAACCTTCAAGAGTTACTGAACAAATATGCAGTACTATCTAATAGAACTGATCTTACTAAGAGCCAAAAGTATGAGCAAACAGGGGACCTCACATTCAATGTAGTCATATTTTTCAACTGCAGAAAATTTAAAACTGGATCGGTGTTACATTCCGAAAGAAGATAGCTTAAGCCTTTTCTTTCTGGCCTACATCAAGTGTGTTGTTGAGTATGAAATGCCTGCTGGGCGATTTTTTAGACAAACACTTAACTTGGGTTCAGACCTCAATATACCATAGAACTCTAAACCAAATCAGATTATCGGATGTATGACTTTGTATTCAATCATGTTTTTTAAAATTGTATACTCAATCAGTTGCACCCATAACAAGTTCAGGAAAATTACTTTAAAGTTGATAAACATGAAGATTCAATAATCTATAGAAAGTCATTCAGATCATCAAAACAGGGAAATGATTGGATTTTTTTTATTATAAAATAAGGTTCTCATACTGACATTTCAACTCTAGAACAACACAACATTCAACATTTCACAGACAATCAGAGCTATTTGATACTACACTATCCATGCATAACCGAATCATCAATGCATCATCCTAATCATAATCCCAAAAAAGGAACAATTAATTACAGGACCCTTTGTAATGGTATAGAGCATGCTACAGAAAAACCTTGGTACAGGAAAAACATCTACTTGTAGCTAACAGGTCAAACTTTAGCTTCTTTTACTAGGAAAACAAGAACAAGGAACATAATATACAACGTAAACAAGAATGCAATGTGTAGCAACAAATAATTCTGAATAAAGCATTTCAAAAACATTAAAATCACCTTCCAGATGTTCAGACCAAACTACATAAAGATTGAGCAGGATATTTCATTGCTTTCATAGTTTGAGAACAGAAAAACTAGTATGCAGTTCGCAAATTGCAACACTCAAACACCAATATGAAATTGAATTAATTTTAAAAGCTAAATAAAATCTTGTTTGGACATTTTCTGACTACGGAGGCATATTCAACATGCAGAAAGATCCATTTGGAAAACTATTTTTCCCCAAATGAATATAGAAAGAAACACAAGCGGACCAAATATTCTTGAATAAATTCCATTTGGTTTTGATAGAGGTGTGACAGAACTTAATATTGCCCCTCTAGAGTAACTGGAATATTGCAGTTGACCTAGATAACAGAAATCAAAACGATACAACGCGATAAGGAAAAATGAATCTCAAAGGAGAAATGGTAACATTTCCTACAGTTAATTTAACGTCACGAACATCAAGCAAACTAACAAATCTAAGAATAGTTTTCGGATCATATGTTGTTTAAACAATCAAAAATAAGGAACACAATTCCTGCATATAAATACATACAGATATAGAGAATTAAGAAAGAGGTGGTTACCATGGTTGAACCCTAGGTAACAGGTAGATCTGCCGACTGAGATGAGATAGCCGAAGAGCTAAGCAGCAAAACCTGAAGAAAAAAAACTTGGATAGTAGTTATAAGGATTAGGGTTTGGGGTTTTGGTGGGCCGTGATGGTTCAAGACTTCAAGTAAAGAAGGCTGAGTATGTAAATCAAAGTTAGCCCAAGGTAAGTGGGCTCGTCCAGAGATACTGTTACTTCAAAGCTAAAGTATGCCCATTAAGAACTTTGGCTCGTCCAGAGATACTGTTACTGCAAAGCTAAAGTATGCCCATTAAGAACTTTGGCTCGTCCAGAGATACTGTTACTGCAAAGCTAAAGAATGCCCATTAAGAACTTTATTCTTTTGTAAATAACACCCTTCCTCTTTTTTTTCCTGCTAATTTTTTAAATAACACCCTTCCTCCGGAAATATAGTCCAATATTTTTGTTACTTTTTTTTTTTAATATTAAGATTTGCCAAGAATAAATTTAGATGAAAATATAAAAATAGAAATAAAATTTATTATTTAAATATTTATTTCTAATTGTTACCTATATTAATATCTGCAAAAAAAATATAACAAAAAACAAAGTTTTTGGGGTTTTTGTTTTGATAGAGGTAATTTTTATAGTGACCAATTAAAACTAGACTACATTGAAAGAACTACTTAGGTCACGTTTATTTGTAAGGATAACACTTGAAATTAGATTATTAATCTCAAATTTCTTATTTGTTTTAAAAATTAGACTTGTGACTATTAGTCCCGAGATAACAAAATGACTTTAGAGGAAATAACTATTTAATTTTATGTCTAACTAGGTATTATAATTCCTACCATTCGGGATTAAAAATTTATGTATAAAATTAACTTTTATCTTTATTTAAAATGACCGATATATCATATTCTATCCATCTATAATCAAACTATTGAGGATATAATAGTTCAAACTGCAAGTTTTTATTCAATCCTTTAAATAATTTTGGACAAAACAAATATAACATGAGATTATTTTAAATTATCTCATAAATAATCTCATTAAAAATAAATATGTGACTAGAATTATTTAATTCTAAAATTAATAGTTTTGAGACTATAATCTATAAAAATATAATTCTGAAATTATAATACTTGTAAATAAATATAGCCTTAGGCTATTCCGTCACCACCACATTTGATAATTCACCCTAATTGATGGAGTAATTTGTTTTGTTATTTTTTTAGAATGATTCTACTTTGCTGAAAACCATTTTGCTGAACTATTAAAAAGAGAATGAAAAAAAGAAAAGAAAATTAAATAAATAAATAATATATGAAAACTAATTTTATCAATAACAACAATGAAATGAATAGTATCACTACGTCAGTTTCTTTTAATCTTCCAAATGGCAAAGAAAGACTGAACCCCCACACGGTGCCTATGGCTATGAGTCTACAAGGGAATTGATTTTGTTCTCAGTTTTTTATCAGTTAAGTTTGCCCTGAACCTTCCAGTAATATGACTATAATTGAATTTTTATCTAATCAGTATATGAGTTGAGTTGAATCCAATTTTAGATTGTTTATGATTAACTAATTTCATACAAACCACTCTAAATTAAAGCTCAACTTTAACATATATTAATTGTTATTGAAATTGGATGTAGCTTTTATGATGTTTAATTTTTTGATCGACGTCCGTTTCTATTAGTAACGAACGTTTTTTTAATCCTAACCGTTTTTTCTTGTTTTCAATAGTATAGATAGTATATGACCAATAAAAATTCATAATAAATACATACTATTGATCATTACTCATATATATATATCACACACACACACGCGTGTGTGTTAATAGGCTTTAAATGATTAGATGAAATTTTGTATTTAAGAATATGAGATTTATTATTGTTATTATCATCATATCATATGTTAAAAAAACACAAGTACTTATGAGTCTCGTAATTAAAAATTGCGAAATAAATTTTTTAAAGTTAGAGAAATCTAGTATATGTATATTTTATCGTGTGTGTTTTAATTTCCCCAATTAAAGAACACCATTTCACCTAGTTGGTAAGTTTATAAAATCTTTAACCATATTATTGAGAGTATATTCTAGTGATTCGACACAATAATCGTAGAGAATTATTATTTTTATAAAAAAATTGATATTTTTATAAGATTTTATTCATATAAACGTGAGTCTCATTTATTATTCATTTAAGGAGAGATTTGTAAAATTATCAAAAACTCTTGTAAAAATATCAATTTTTTAATCAAATCAATAACTGTTTTTAGATTTTTGATGTGTCGAAATAATTATTTTTTTTAAAAAAATAAAAAATATGGACCTAAGTCCTTTTCCTTGGTTCCTCAATCTTATATATGTGCTTGCCAATTCCTTAAGTTGAATTTGTGAATTTATCAAGACAATTTAAGTGAATTTCAGACCATTAATTCGATTCAAGAAAAAGTAGTGTGAAAATAGATTTGTTTCCTATTTATTTCTACGTACTTTTGGTTAGTGCATGCCTCTCCCATCAAGATCACGTGACTCCTTCACCTGCCGTTTTTTCTAGATTCTATTCCAACGTTAGTCTCTACTTGTTGAACTGGTTCCCATCTGCCAATTAAAGGAAGACAGAAAGTAAAAAACACACAAACTTCTAGAAACACGCACCACACTTTCAAATTTAGGCATCTTTTTGTCCCCAATTTTAAAATTATTCACTTCATCGAGATAGTGGAGGAGGTTGTCTTAATCTAAATAAATTATTAAATATTTCTGAAGCTCTTATTGCGTGAGAATATATGAATTTTTTTAACTTGTGTCTTAAAATTACATGTTAAGTATAAAAATTAAGAAACATAACTCATTAAATATTATTTATTTATATATTTACACTGAATTCAATACATAAAAAATAATATATTAGTGGACCACATGTATTGAATTCAATACATATATATAAACAAATAATATTTAGTGGGTTCTGTCTCTCGATTTTCGCACTTAGCATGTGACATTTAGGGCACATATTAAGAGAACCATTTATATTATTTATGTGATATTATATGAATATTTAAAATAAAATAATTCACTTTAAGTGTTGATATGATATCACACGAGTGGAGTGGGGTATCACGTGACATGTGTTCCAAGATTACTGAATAAAGGAAAATTCTAGACTTATTTATATTTTCTATCCGTTAGGCTTACCCGCGCTAAAGACAAATGAGTGTAGCCCACTTTTGAATTAAAGAGATGAAATGAGGTAGGACCACATTAATTTGTCTTTAGTACTGATAAATTTAACGGATAAAAAATATGAATAAGTGTAAAAAAATTCGTTGCTCCTTAAGTTGAGGCTTGAGACTGAATATTTGAAAATCGAAATGTTATTGTAATTTAAGTTTAAATTTTGATAAGTATTATTGTAATTTATACTCGAACATCATATTTTATTTATGTATTCTGGTTGTGAATTAATACTTTTATTTAATTTCTCGAGTGCATTAGTGTGATCAAAAACTCATGAATGTATTTTGTCACGCGAGGATCAGGCTTATGATGATTATTAAAATCCTTTGAAGAATAATAGAATTATGCATACAATGCGAAATTAAGATAAATTTAAATTAGAGTGACACGTGTATTCGTTGTTCATCGCAATCTAAGATAATAGAGTCTCAGTTATAAATTTTGTAAACATTAGACATGTATATTTGTTTAATATATATTTACCTACCTCTATGAATAACAATTTGTTAGTCCAATAATAGTGAGTGAGGATTTGTGACATTTTATTTTATCAATTAAAAAAAAAATTCTGAAAAGTAAAATATTAATAAATTAAATATTTTTTTATGAAACTGATCAGAGAGTATTTAATTCTACTAATAAGTTAGATCGCAACTTCATTGGTCTATCTAGCTTTGTAAACTTTTAGTAAGTGTCATGTGAATCAAGCTTTTAAGTGTTTGCCGATCCTTTTAATTAGTGTCATGTGAATCAACCTTTTAAGCTTTTAGCGCGTTGATATTCATGCCCGTATAAATATAGAGCATTGATATTTTTACGAGAAAAATTAATATTTTTATAAATTTTTATTTATACATGAATTAATTTATCTCGTGAAAATATCAATTCTTTAAATGTATGCATTAGATATTTTTAAAGCAAACTAACTTTTAGAAAAGAAAAAGAATGTATAAAAATTAGCATATCCACAAACAAATTAGTTATTTATTTATTAATTAATTACACTTACAAAATTCCGATAACAGTACCCCGACGCTTTCTCTTAAGAAGCCCCTCTAACACCACCTTTTTTTTGTACTCCTCGGAATTTAAATCTGGCTCGCCAGAGTTCGATTGGTTTCCCACAATAACATTAGAATCCATAGCTCTTCTTAAGCGATGAACCATAAAAAACAATGTAGACGTACAAAGAATGGCACACAACTTACCCCAAAGTAACATTATTACTAGGGTCACCATTACAATCAACAATCCGAATATCGGGTCGAATCTTTCGCCAATTTCTCGAATAACATTATCATCTTCGCCATTGACGACCTTGTGTTTCTTTCGTTTAGGCGGGAGAGATTTGGAATAGGGAAGCGACGCGATAGTCTTTTTTGACACATTTTTATTTATTGGTGGCAAATCGGGACTACTTGACCTGGTTCTCTTATTATCTTTTCTCGGGCTAGAGGTTCTTTGCCATGTGTCATCTTCCACCATTGATTGATCCAATTCACGATTTTCGAAACAAATGTCGTCTACAATCTCGGACCTTTTCTGAAGCCGAAAAAAGAAGTACAATAACAATTTAGTTGATTTATACTAAGGGGTTGTTTAATAAAAATTGAATGAAAAGTCTTGAATGATTGAACGAATTGAATAAAACAGATGTCTGATTGAAACAAAACACTGAATGAAAAAAATTATTTGTTAACTAACTCGTCTGAAATAACTGAATAATAATATTTTTTATTTTAACCCAAAATATATATTAAAAAAGTCATACTTTTTTTTTTTTTTTAAATATTGAGGTGGAGATAATATTTTAAATTGTTTAGTTTATTTTTTCATATTCATACTTTAAAATACTTTATATCAATTTTCCCCCCTTCTATTTATGAGTATTTTTACTTTTATTATATTAAAAAATTATTAGTATTTTTTTATCTCTTATAATGGTATAACATATAATAAATAAATCATATTAGTAGAATAATTTTTTATACATATATATATTTAAATAAATAAGAAATATGTATTTAATTAAATAATAAAACAAATAACAACAACGAGATTAACACAAATATGCATGTATTTAAATAAATAATAAAACAAACTAATAGAATCTAAATAGGACTCAAACAAACATATAAACTTTTAAATAATCTTTAATGGAGTATACTATTAGTAATATAATTTAAAAAAAAAAATTAATGATATTTTATCGGTCCATAAAATCAAAACAAAATATTATAACAACATAAATTAAATTAGTTACTAATTTAAAAATAGTTTGTACATAATAAAATTTGGCTAAGAAAATATAAGTAAAAATATCATTTAACATTACTTATTACTGATTCAGCCATAATTTTTTGACTGAATTGTTCAGATGCATTTAGATTTTAGAAAGTGTAAAACAAATTCAGAGGTAAACAAATACAGGCTAAATATAAATAAGTTTGTATCAATTTTAAATTAAAATTTGTAGATTAATACCAAAAAGTGTCAAAATTTATCTCGAATTTGCGTCTGTATCGATCTTTAATTTAAAATTTTGTAGATTAATAATTGAAAAAATTAATCTCTAGTTTGGAACTAATGGAGCAAGTGCTAAATTGCACCAAGTGATTTTTCAGCTGATTTACTTGAAAGAATTGAAATTTAATATTTATTACTCCTTTTCGTACCTAATGAACTGACTTAATTTGACTTTTTAATTAAATTAATTAATTTTAAAATTAAAAATTAAGCTATTTATTTATATTTTTAAATCAAGAAAGTGATAATAAATTTGATATATTTTTTTAATTATATATTTACAAGAAGAAAATAGTAATTATAAATCACTTTTCTTGGGAGGGAGAGAGTAGAATTTGTAAAGATAACATACCTTACGAGCCTTATTATTAACGGTCTGATCCGGCCCGGCTGCCGGAATGTTATCCGGGTTGATTCCGGTAGCCGGTTTATGTTTTTTAGAAGAAAAATTATTCAATGACTGAAGAGACTGAAGTTCTCGACTCCGATTGAGCTTTTCGGATACAGGGGCATCCACCGGAACAGTTTTGATGGCAAATTTTGAGCAAGATATCCACCGGGTCTTTTTCTTCAAGCTGCCAGTTTTGACCGTGTGATCCATGTCCTGAGAAACTTTTTCCCTGGAAAATCCAAAACAACCCATAAAGCAGCTGCTTCCTGGGCTTTGATTTAGCGGAGGTATCTTGGATTTGGGTCATGGAGGAGAGAGAAATTAATAGGTGGAGTGGGCATGAGGATTTTGAAATTTTATGCGGCTATAGCTGAGAACTAATAACTGGCCGGGTGGGCTTCTCTGGGAGAAAAGTCTGAATAATACCAATATATTTGTCTACGTGTCTATATAACTATTGCGTATAATTGAAGGCGCAAGTTTTTTTTTTTTTTTTTTACTCTTTAGAAATTTCACTGTATTTGCTAGGTGTTAGGACATTACAAATGAATTCGAGTTTCGGAAAAAGTAATGAAAAAACCAAAAATTAATACTTTTTGTATGTGCATAGTATAAAAGTTATGAAAAATTAATTTCGGATTGGTGAGTCTCTTGATGAGTACTGTTGAATTTTTGTTGGGTTTTTGCCGAGAATTGATTCCGAGAATGAGGATTTCTGATGTAATGAACTCACTCGTAAAAGAAAGATTGTTAAGAAATCATAAATGAGTTAAAGTTACATATCAAATAAATAATAATAAAATAAATAATTAATATAGATAAACAGACTCAAGACCTAATAACTAAAATTTTAAAATTAAGTTAAATTCTAAACATATATATTAGTATTTTATATACGCACGTAGGCTCTCGGATTATCCCCGGATGCTAAGAGTATTTTTCTAATGAAAAAATGGTGAATTGTTTAGGTAGGAGACGACTTAAGAGTTGGTGGCCAGAGTTGTCCGTGATACACGTTTTCTCCTCCGCCACGTCTTCGTCAAATTCCATCTCCATTTATTTAATTATGAGTCTGGTTAATTTTTTGGCCTTACTCTATGTTATGTGAAAAAGGAACGGATTTCTTTTTTAAAGATTTTTATTTGACATTTTAAAGAATTTTGAAAATTATTTGGCACATATACATATATATATATATATATATATATATATATATATATATATATATATTACAAACAAAAACATGCCTACACCTATTATGAGTAATACGGATACATAAATAATTAAGTAATATGTTTGTTAACATCAAAAATATTATTATTTATATAATGTTCATAATTAATTACTATACATTAAATAAGTATTTATGAAAGGAACTTTTAATTTACAAATAAAATTATTATTAACATGACGTCCCTTCTCTTGTGAAAATAATAATTTTTTTACTAAAGTCAAATCCATAATCGTTGAGTCATACCATCCTTGCAAAAAGGTCACTTTGCCTTTCTTGCTTGGATGCAGACAGCTAGGATGAAGGCTATAATTTAATAAATTGAATAAATTACTAGTAAAAAATTTAGCCAAGGCATCTTAATTAATTAAGCAAACTTAATTAACATCACTGATTAATTAGCTCAATGAACTAAGTACTATTTTCTATGGTGATCTCAATACTGTCAAGGCAAAAGTTGTTTTACACATTTAACATACAACTGTATAACGATATCAATTGTTCGACTGCTTTAGTTTAACAAAGTAATTAATAATTAACTCCATCGCTTTTATTAAAAAAAAGTTTAATTTGTAAAATTTGAAAATGTTAAGAATCGATTCTTCGTTCATGTCTCTTCTTAAATATAATGAGCGTTTAATTTAGAAGTGATCACGTGATAGTTTAATTGTGTCATTAAATTTAAAGGTATTGTATCAATTTTTACTAACATCAACAAAAATGGATACTCTTTGCCTAATTTAATTTTTAGTAAATGAGACTTTTTTTTATTAAACAATATGAGTGGTAAAAAAATCGATAAAAGAAAATAGATCCTCGCTTTAATAGGATCTTTTATCTTGACCAAAGGAGAAATCCAAACTTCTAGCATCTCCTAATAATTTGTATTTCGCTACACTTTTTTCCAATATTTTTAATTTTTATAAATATTATTAATTATAAAATTTATTATTCTTACACGAATCACATTTATTTTAGTTCTTAATAATTAGCGAATTGAATTAAAAAACTAATTTTTTTTCTTCTAAAAACGGAGAAAATAATTTAAGAGTTATAAGTATAAGTGCAATATCCAACATTTAAACATTATATTTATTTGAATTATTAAAATGTGAGACATGATATTAAAATTTGTGTCATATTTTATTTTTTATTGATTAAAATAAATATAATATTTAATTTTATATTTAAATATTGTGTATATTTATCCAACAAAGAGAGATTAAATCGTGGGACAGTGACATAATTTGTATCCGTCGGGAATAGACATGAATCGCATGCTTTTCTTGATTTTTTTAAAAATAACATGTGATATCATGAGGTGTGATATAAAGTCTAAACTACTCCAGAATTCGTATATCACGCAAAATATATTAAATTAAACCGAATAAAATAAAATTTAAGAGTGGAAGAAGAAGATTACTAAATTACCAAAAAATTAACAATACAAATTTAAAGTATTTGCCTAATTAAATTTAAGAATTAATTTAATAATGAATTTATATATGTTTACTTTTATCAATAACCAATACTAAAAAAAATAGAAGATACACTTTTCCACTAAGTGATTTTTTTTAATTAATTAACAATTTGAAGATTTTGTTTGGCAAATTACTAAAGTGGGATTAGCATCTTCTCCATTATACATATACTATAATTTCTCATAATATATATTCAACAATACAAATATTATATTTTGCGATATTAAAATTTATCAAAAATAATTAAGGAATAAAAATAAATTTCATTACAAATAATTATATCGTTAAAAGTAATATTAAAAGTAATATTTATGTTACTGAATGTGCTTTAGAAAAATTACAGAATAAGTGTAATGGAGTAAATCATAATTCACTAAAGAGATGCTCCATGGATTATCAAGAAAAGTTTATATTACCTTAAAAATAAAAAGTAAATTAAAAATGTATAAGGTAATCAATATTGTGGAAACAAAAATTAAACTTTTTTTTTGGTTTTAAAATATAAGATAGTAGTTGACTTTTTGAAGTCAGTTTAAAATATTTTAAAACTCAATATTAACATGTATTCTTTTAATTTTAATCAATACAATGATAAATATTGTATATTATTTAAAAAATATTTATCATTATAAGACTTATTATTTTATAATTCTAAACGAATTACCTTTATTTTGAGTTTAAAATGTATCATATTGAATTTAAAAGCCAATACTGATTGATTTTATAATTTAAAATAAAGAGAGTAATATTATTAAAGTCATAAGCATCAAATATTAAGTGACGTTAAAATTAAAAATATCATCAAACATATATTTTTACATTGATAGTATTATTTTTGAATTAAAGCTAAGAATGTTGATAATGTAAAAATAATAATTATATTATTAGAATAATAAATGTGACTAAAGTTCAAAATCTCTATTATATAATAAACTTCCAATTTTTGATAATTTTGGGTCACAAACTAACATATAAAAATAAAAACAAAAACATATTCTATTTACTACTCTCAAAACTATCAGTCGTTAATCTCTTCACTACTCTTATATTCTACTCCCACTTGCTCACTTATCTTTCTCTAGATATTTTTTTTCCGTTATGCTAATTTTTGTTTGAATTGGACTAAATATGGATCGAGTCAAAATGATCCAACCAACTTTTTCTGACTTGAAAATAGAAAGCTTATGGTCCAAGTCAAGCCAACACACATAGGCCAATTTTTTTTCAACAATTACAATTATGCCACAAGAAGCTTTTGGCGAAGCAATTATACAAAGATATATACACTGTTGGACAAGTATGACAAATTTGATGGTGGACAAGCTTGTCGAAAAGGACACGAGTACTGAGTATGGAAAATGGGTCGACTTTGGAACTAAAGCTTTTGAAGAGGGTTTAGAGTTGGAGAATGTTATATTAAGTTCTTTGGTTGATGATTTGGAGATTGATTTGTTAATGTAAACCACCTTTCAGTGTCTTTCTTTTGGATCTTGTCCAATTTGTTACATATAGGTAAACAAATTTTATGGATATTTTTCTTTTCTTTTTCCATCTTAGCAGCAAGAAAATATAAATAAGGAATATTTGAGAGAAAAAGAATGTCTCCTTTATGCATATTTCTCTTCAATGGCAAGTACTCACTATAAATATGTTTTGGCCCTTGAGATTTTGACTATGAAAATTAAAAAAAATTCCTATGTTTGCAGTATGATGTTGCTTTGTTCGTACATAATGCCATTTAAAAAAAAATGACTGATACGATAATTATAATATACTTGGACGTCGTGGCAAAGCCATCAGCCATCATTTAGTGTTTAAGTTATTAAACACTAAGATATATTCATATTTATTAACAAATTTATTGAAAATTGATTTAAAATTAAACTATAAAAAAATAGTATATTAAATTAGAAAATGATAAGAAAAGTGAGTTAATATATATATATATATATTTGTTTTAGAAAAAAAAAAGGTCTGTACAAGCTAAGTCGGGTCACTCACGGGCCGGGTCAAAATTGAACCGTATCAAAATGAGTTAAATTTTTATGGGTTACAAACAAAAGTAAAACCTAAAATTCAAATTTTAGCGGATGCGCTGAACCGACGTGTAGACTTAATTTTTTTTTGCCTGCTCTGTGTGTACCCAACAAACTAGTATTGTTAAAAAAAAGTGTCGCCAGCTATGTTTTGGCGCCGTAAAAATACTGGTACGCTTTTAAAAGTAGTAGACAAATAAATTGGGACGGGATTATACTAGTAGTCTAGTACGCTTGTAGAAGTAGTAGACAAATAAATTGGGACAGGGGATCACTATAAATACATTGGGACAGGGGATCACTATCGACTGTATACTTTAATAGAGATGGGTCGGAGTGAGACAATAAGGAACGCAGAGAAGCTAGTGGAAATGGTAATGAAGGGGAAGGATGCATCGCATGATGCTGCGCATGTTTTTAGGGTTCGGGACCGGCTCTCCCTCTTGACCTCGAACAAGGCATTTCTTCTTCCCTAGATTCCATGGAAATCGTATGCCTCCAATCTTCTATTTTTCTCAAGATTGAGCTTTTCAATTTTTGTATTTAATTGAATCAGATTCCAGTGTTGTTTGATTAAGGTGAAATGAACATAAATCATCTTACTACTGTTTTATTGTACATTCGGTTCATTATATTTGATAATGTTGGGAAATTAAGTTATTAACAGTTTTTTCATATTCAGAAACAGTTTATGATAGTATATGGAACTTGCTTATATTCAGTCTCGGCTTTGTATTTCTATTTTCCACCTGAATGAATCTCTCTTTTCATAAGCCATTGAACATCTTAAGCTTTATTTTCTAATTGGCAGGTAGAGTTAGCTGCACTTCTTCACGATATAGGTGATTGAAATTCTTCCTCTTGCTAATTGCTATTTCCATACATGCTGTTTATTATTTAGTAATTTGGATTTCATGGCATTAACTGATGAACCTGATCTGGAGAAATTGCATAGACTTTCATTCCAAACTCTTATTTATATTTGCTTGTTGGGACATCTTTTTTTCTCCTTTCTGATTACTTTATATGAAGCAGTATTGAATTGAACCATGCTTTACGTTTATGTAGCAAATGAACTTTGTTCCAAACACATTTGAATATTTATGTTGTGTGGCTTAACATCTGTGTTTGTTCCCCTTGCTCCCATTTTGGCGTTATTAATAACTATTTATTTGATTTCAAATGCAGGAGATTACAAATACCTGAGGTTGGTAATTCTATTTCTTGTTTGATTTCGACAAAGTATGTCTCTGTTGTTGTACCTATTTCTCGTCTCTGAATGTTAAGGCACGTGCTGGTAGATTTTGAAGTATGGCGATACTATTGGCTAAAAGGTTTCCTTTTTGATTAATAGAAAGCATGTATTGTTGTTCAATTTCTGTCTCTTTGCTTTCAGCCTCTTAATTTAGTGGCCAAGCATTAGAATGTGATGCTTGCACAGTTGCACTTAAAGAAAATATGTGCACATATATGTCCAACACTAAGCACAAGCAACGATGTGTGTAGTAGCTACTTTCCATGCCTTTGTTTATTTATTTAATTTCTTAGTACTTTGTACCTTCAAACCCATTGTCTATTTCCTTACCATGATATTTTGATACTTATTTGCCATTCAGAGATCTGAGGAGAAAATTGTTGAGGAATTTCTTGTAGACGAGGGCGTAGAGGAGAGCAAGAGTATGAAGATTATAGATATCATAAAAGGAATGGGTAAGTTTTTCATGTGGATAACGTTTATGTATTATTAGTTGTGGAAATCTAAGAATGAGTATTATTTGAGATTTATTTATGCTTTTTTCCCAAATACTTTGTTGTGGCTTCAATTATAATTTACTTTGAAAGAGCTTAGAAATTTCACATGCACTAGCTTTCAAATCTCCAGAGTACAAGGAAAAGTGTTTGCCTGTAAGTCAGCAAACTTAAATGACATTCGTAACTTGATTATTTCCCACATAATATAGAATTGCAATCGTTCTTCTTATGACCTCGATAAGAGATGATTTATATAATGTAATATAACTAAGTGCGGCCTTATATGTGCTCAAGATCTTCACAAGCCTTGTTTTCCCATTTCCTGATTTTGGGTAATAATCAATGGATAATGTTATTATTTACTTTTTCTAATATCCTGATTAGCAGCTCTAATTTTTGTATGTCAATGATCTTCTCTTTTTTGTATAAGCTTTTATATACTGTGCCTCAATATTGAATTCCGCATCTGTCGAAATTTTAATTAAGTGTGGGACCTTTCAGGTGGGTTCCATTACACGTAACAACTCACTTTGTTTGCTGCATGTAAGTTGTTCACTTGTAAGCATAGTCAGTAACCATACTCCTAAGTTCAATTATCAAGCTATACTCTCTTTTATTTTCCTTTTCTATTTCAATATTCCAGTTATAATTTTCAAATTTTACAAATTTGTGACTTCTTATAATTAATCATTTCTCTTCAGGATTTAAAGATGAACTTAAAGGGCTAGGACATGGTATTTATTCTCCAGAATTTGGGGCTGTGCAAGATGCTGATCGTCTTGATGCAATTGGCGCTATTGGTGTTTTTTTTTGCTTTTGGTTGTGCTTAAACTTGGGCCAATTTCTAGATTTTAGTTGACTCGATTCCTTGCATGGACCAAGATATGGTGTTGAATTCTGGCCTTTATCAAGTGTCAGATTTATTTAATCTACAAATGTTAGAATGCTGGACATGGCTGAATATTTATATGTTTTACATAACTCACTTATTTTGTATGATATATTGACTTGTCAAAAAAAAAAAATGATAAATAAAACATTGTATGATAAAAGGGTATTTGCTGAATCCTGGAGTTGTTAGTATTGAGATTTAACTACTTTTAGTGCAATTATTCAGCTAAAGAAACAGACCAGTTAAATTTTATTTGTGAATCAAATTTAATCAATATGAATGTCTAGACATTCTAGCTGGATGCATCTTTAATTGGACATGTCAGAGCCTGACAAATATTAAATTTCCCATACTGCACATAGCCTCAAGTGTCTGACTCAAGTACACTACATCTAAAAGTTTTCATATAACATAGCCTGATGCATTCAACGTCAAGTTTGTGATGTTATTTGGGAGGGTGAGATCTGATGCTAGAGGTGTGTTACATGAACAATAATGTTTTTGGCCTGCTATATTTTTGAGCATCATTTCTGCTATTCACTGTTAACATTAATATGAACTTCAGTTTTTCTTTTTTATGCTTCTTTTTCTCCTTCTCTTACTAGTTCTTGGCTTTGTTTCTTGTTCTTGTTGTTTTTGGAAGGAGAAGTTATCAGATAATTAGACCGGCATTTACATATATCAGTTGGCTGATAGTACTTTACTGAGGTTTGTCTGTCCGATGATGCCCTTTGATAACCTTGGTTCAGGAATTGCTCGTTGTTTTACCTTTGGCGGAAGTAGGAACAGAGTGCTATATGACCCCAGCATACAAGCTCGATCAAATCCGTCAAAGGAACAATACATGAAGAAAGATGATCAAACTACTGTGAATCATTTTCACGAGAAGCTTCTCAAGCTAAAGGATTTAATGAAAACAGAGGTTAAAACAATTATTTGCATGGATAGATGTATATTGTGTAAGCTTAAAGTGTACACGTAAAAGTTGTTGCACAGATGCAATATTTCTGAGAAGCTTGGATACGTGTACACTTTAAGCTTACACAATATACATCTATCCATGGATACGTGTGTATGAATATATATTGACAAGTTATATGGATTTTGATATTGCGTTTATTGATGTTTGAAATTTGATGATTACAGGCTGGGCATAGAAGGGCTGAGAAAAGGCACAAGTTCATGGAGGAGTTCCGTGAAGAGTTCTATAGAGAGTGGGATGGGAAGGCTTGAATATGGTATTCTATTTCCCCTTTAATGTATATCATATAATCCTTACTGTTGAAATCTTTTCCCTATAATCTAGTTCTTTAATAAACTAGCATGGTGGTAACTTATTTTGTATCTAGCAGTTCAATATGCAGACAATTGCTCATCAGCTTAAGCATCACATCCACCATCTCTGCTCCCTCAATATTATACATAATTAACATAAGATTGCTGTAATGTATACAAGCCAAAATACAATATAATATCCCAACAAATCCTATAGGTTTTATGCATATGACCTACCTACCATTTAACAAAGAGAAATATGACTTGAAGAAACTAGTGATTAATTAATATTTACTGATATATATAATATAGTGAATATTGATTGATTTTCTTGATTTCTATTCAGGACCACAATAGGATTCCATGACGCATTGTTCACCACTTATTTTCAAATATTGAACTTTGTCTGCTTCCTGTGCTTGACAAGTTGAAGAAGATTTTTTTGGCTGTAAAATCTCACTTTTACCTATTTTTTATTTGTGCTGGAAGTATCTATTCATAAGACCTCTTTGCCTTATTTCTACTGTTTGTTGTAATAAGATACCTCCTATATCTGGAGTTTTTAAGGAAGTTTTATTATTGGAGATCTATATATGTATTATTACCGAGTAAGAGTTGCATTAGAGAATCTATCGTAATGTGTTGTGTTTTTGGAAAACTATACATTGCATTATATAACTGAATCAAACTATAATTTAAGCAATCAATATCTAACCATTTATTTAAATGTATATGACATTCTAAATATATCTGAAAATGCAACTCCCTTAATATCTCCCTTCTACACATCCAACTCATTCTTTCCATCTTCTTCTTTCCCTTTTAGAATTCAAATATAATAAATTTAATACAATCCAACTTGTATAAATTCAAAAAGAAAATATAAAAGAAGTATAGAAAAGAATACGTAACTGACAATCAACGGCTTCTGATGGATCTTAATATATCAAATTCATATACTTTTGAAGCTCAGACTTGTCACGCCTGTGTAGTTTCACCTTGAGACCATACTTCATGTACATGGTCAGTGCGAGCTTTGGCACCACAAGATGATTTTCCTCCACCTTTACTCGGTAACGGTATAAAATAGATGCGGCTGCAAATTTCATCTGGTAGTAAGCAAAGTCTTTCCCTAAGCACAGCCGAGGTCCGCCATTAAAAGCTGTGAATTTGTAGGCTGATTCACTCATAAAGCGGCCATCTCTAAGCCATCTTTCAGGCTTAAACTCCCTGCAGTCCTTGCCCCATATGCCTTCCATCCTTCCCATTGTGTAGATTGAGTAAATTACTTTTGTCCCTTTCCTCAACACTGTACCATCTGGGAAAACATCATCCTCAATAACCTAAACAATGAATTAATATGTTTAGAACTGCTGGACAGAGAAAAAAGAAAAACAGAAGAATGATTTTTTTTGTGCGTGTGTTTTTCGTTTTTAAAATTTACTTTAATGGCTCATGAGAGAGCCAAAAACGTAGTCTTCAAATAGATTTTAATCAAGTATGGAGGATTTCCAGTATTTTAATATATGAGAAACCTGAAAGAATTTGGTTACTTTCAAATTATGGTCTGTTCTACAAATTTATTAACGGTGATAGGCTTGTGATACACAGAAGATGGTAAAAAAGCCATCTATATCCCCAGCCTGATAGTTGTTCTGGACCTGCGAAAGTATTAGGGAATTTCATTTATCTACTTATTTTGTTGTGTAGTTTATATTGTATATACTTTTATTGATTAATTTTTCAGATAGTGGTATCGGAATTCTTTTTGTTTGTTGAAGGATGCAACTATGGTAAGCTAGATGCTTTAGAGTTCATAGGGGTGGAATGTTGTGAAAGAAACATAGTATTACTAGAACAAAAAAACTTAATATAATAGATATCGCTCTTTTTATATTATTGAATGTTAATTACCTCCTTGTGATCCACAGGGACTGAAGGGTATAATCTTAGAGCCTCTGATAGAGCAGCTTGCAAATACTCCATCTTTTTCACTTCCTCTGGCCTAAAGATCAAAGGACTTTCATCCTCTCTCTTCTTTCCATCTTCCCTTTGACCAATTATTTGACATATCTCGGAAAGGATTCGCGCCTCGACTTCTTGATTCCCGTCAAGTAACCAGAAAAACCAGGTCAATGCAACTGATGATGTGTCCCTTCCGGCTAATATAAAGTTCACACATATGTCACGCAAGAATTTGTCGGAAAATGGCTGTCCTTTTTCATCTTTCAATCTCATAAAAATTGTTAAGAGATCTGATCTTTGTTTCTCATCCTCAGATTGTAATGAGAGTTCCTTCTTCCTCGTCCTAATCACTTCTTCAGCAAACACGTCCACTCCTTTTATAGACTTTTTCAGCTTCTTTTCAGTTCCCAAGTTGAGATACCTCATGGTTTTCCAAATAAGTGTTGGAGTAACAAAGCGAATTATAGCTGCTTCTGTTGCAGCTTCGAAGGCTTGGGCAAATGCTATCTCCGGCAAGCCAGGGCGTAAACAACCTGGATCAACTCCAAAAGCTATCATGCAAACATTATCAAATGTTAGTCTTAGGAGGATATCTTGTAGATCAATTTCAGTGGAGTTCTGCACTGATTCCTCTAAGACAGGCAAGAGCCTAGCATGCACAAGCTCGAGTAATGATTCGGTGGTTAAATGCCGAAACTTCGCTGAGTGGAACTCAATGCTAGCCGTCTTCCTCTGTTGCTGCCATATCTCATCATCGGCGTTGAAGATGCCATTACCAAGGAGATCACGAAGTGCATATCGAAAATATTCTCCTTTAGGGTAATTCGTGAACTTAGTCTTGAGAAGGTGCTCCAAGTTACGTGGATCCGAAGTGATTACACACTTGAGATTAGTAAACCAAGGACCTTTGAACGTAAAAGTTCCGTTTTGACGACAAAGAACATCGGAAATCCACTCGTACATGTTGACTCGAAGACCGGAAACCAAGGACGGTAACATTCCGATGACCGGCCATACTGGTAGGCCTCGACTCCTTTTTTGCCGGAGAGAATGTATCACGACAAAAACTAGAAGAGCAAGAAAGAGTTCTAATACTTGGATCTCCGGCAGGAAGAAGAGCCTTTCTGCGATGGAGTTGCCGGAGGAGAGAGAGGAAGTAAAGTTGCTAGGGCTGTTCATGATGTTGGGAAGATGAGAAATGTGGTAGGGCATGCTATAGTTAGTTGGGGTGATAATCATGTGTTATATGGATGGGTTTTTGTGTTCCTTTTGGCGTGCATGAGTATGATTTGGTGAGCAGAAATGGAAGGTTATTTCTCATAAGACTTGGACTCAGAAATTTTCTTGAGCCAGAGGTTTTGGTTTTTGCTTCTTTTGGAACTTTTAGGGCAAAAACGTACAATTTTGTGGTTATTGGTGCTTTTGAGTGCCATTTGTTTCGATTAACCTTTAAGGGAGTTTTGGAGGATGGAGAGTAGTTGTGACGG